>JAJJWW010006006.1:0-136008 GCA_023531295.1 Papaver armeniacum
ACAAGAAAAAAATCAGGCGTCTTTAGTGGGTGACCCCGAAAGAATTAGGGGCGACACAAAAGACAAAATAGATGAAAATACTTGTATGCCCCTTCATAATCGGTAGTTTAGTTAGCTACCGATTGGAAAATCTCATTTTTTGGGACAACTCTATATTCGGTAGTTATATGAACTATTTTGACTACCGATTATAGGCTCAACCAAATTAGAAAAATAGAGATTTTTGCAAAATCTCATTTTGGGGCAACTATATATTCGGAAGTCAGGATACCTTCATTTACTACCGATTATAGGCTCAACCAATGCAGTTGAAAAAGCTCGGGTGCGGGCATGAATACAATGCCTGGAGACGCTATACAAGAGGGTCTGGGGGTCCGGGCGTAGCCCTCCCGCCGTGTTCGACCTGATTTTGTTACTCTATATTCTAGTTATATGAACTATTTTGACTACCGAATATGGTTGAATATTTGCAAAGAGAGCAAGGATAATCGGAAGTTAGATAACTTCATTTACTACCGATTATAGGCTCAACCAAAATTTCAAAAAAAAAGGATTTTTGCAAAATCTCGATTTTGGGGCTACTCTATATTCGGTAGTTATATGAACTATTTTGACTACCGATTATGGTAGGATATTTGTAAAGAGAGCCACCGTATAATCGGAAGTCATGATAACTCTTCCTTTCTTACCGATTATAGGCTCAACCAAAATTTCTAAAAAAAAGGATTTTCGCAAATCTCATTTTGGGGCTACTCTATATTCTGGGAGTTAAATAACCTAAATTCCCTACCGATTATGGTAGGATATTTGCCAAAGGTCTACTTTAATCGGGAGTCAAGATAACTACTTTGACTACCGATTATAGGATAGTCAAAATTCAAAAGATAAAGGATTTTACTTTATATTCGGAAGTTATACAAACCAAATTTACTCCCGATTGTTGATTAACTACCGATTGTATAGTTACTAGTTTTAACCCGTGCCGTAACTAAGACCGGCCATGATGTTGGTTCATTTTTAATATATCGTATAATTTGTGTCCCGAATACTTATCAATTCCTTATGATTTAATATGTGTTTGTCATAAAAATAGTTGGGATTTTCCTTTCTTTTTTACTTTGTTTTTTCCTTTAATATTTTACCGCCGGAGATTTGCTCAAACGAAAGAAATATAATCTTAACTTCTAGACACTTTTTTATTTAGGTTCATTGCTTATAATGAGATAATGCTCTACATGAACATGGAAGTTTAAATATTTTTTGGAAATATGTCAAGCAAAGCCGCCATCTCGGTGAAATCAACTAATCAATATTGTCCATAAAAGTCTCCACATGATCCTATTTCCTCTCCCCGCTGACTCATGTATCATGGTCATGTTGTCGATCCTCCAAAGAGGCAGAGAATAGTATTTTTTTGCATCGAACGAATGATACAAACTATCCAATGTGACATGATTTTCCTGTAATTTTTCAACACCCATTAGATGACAATGTTTAAAATGTGTACCCATTAACTTTTCAAGGATTATATATATGAGAACCTCTCGCCATTAAATCTTCAACAAAGTATTGTGCCCAACAATTGCCTTAACGAAGGCTTTGGTAACTTCAAAAGTCTTGGACATTTTGTCACTTCCGTATGTTCCTACCTTCACTTGGAATACAATGCGCGACACATTACCTCATAAAGAACCTTGAACACATATTGTACTCCATAATCCTATTTCAAATTAATAGATTGTCAATAGATCCTTTACCAAAAGTTGACATATTCTACGTTGAATATTTATAATAAAAAAATTATGGTATTGTGGATCGTTGTTTTCTAAGACTGTAGTTTTCAAAATTGGCCTCTTCAAGTCCCACGGCTTTCTAAGTTTATATATCTTGTTTTTTTTTAACATTTTAGTTATACATATTATGTTTTTTTTACTAACTTTAAATTTGATGTCATCTTCATGTGAACTTTATGTGATTTTAATCGAAATAGTTATACCTCTTTCATTCGTATCAAGTAATCCGTTGTATATCCCAACAATTCTTCTACAACAATTCCTTTCTTTTGCCGTTTAGGACCATCGCAGCCATTATTGTCAAACGCAACTGGTCTAATTTATGTTGATGTTATGTATTTACAATGTTCATTTTTCTTAAATAAATAGATTATGGAAAAACTAAAAAAAAAAAAAAAAAAACATAAGTATTACATTGGGTCTAAGTTACTATATCCAAAATACTCCGGACAATGCTTCTGGTGCCTTGTTTCCTCAAATTCCTCGTTGCATTCTAGACAAGATAGGCAACACCAATCATTTACTTAAGTGAGCTATTTGCGCAAGTGTGGTCAATGTATCCCTTGCCTGTAATAATAATAACAACACGTCAATTTTTTCAAGGCATCCAATTGTAAATGGTATGAATCTAATAGATTTGAATTATACCTCAATCTTAGATATCACCTTCTTTTCACATAACATAGCAATTGAGGAAGGACAAATCTTAACAACTCTTTACATAGGCGAGTTAGCCAAAACTATATTTTGCAATTGTCTTACGTGAAAATTATTATTAATCCATATTTTAGTCACTCCATATCAAGCCGATCTAATTAGTCCTATAGAAAGTTAATCTTAAATTTTTGACCTTATCTCTTGACCAAATTATTGAAGTATTCTCTTAGTCATACCGCATGTGATCTACCCATCCGTGTTTACTCTACCTTCCAACCCAGTGAATGAAACCTATACATATTGATCCGTAATTTGATATTGTTGATTTGTCATCAAGAGGTCGCATGATTTGAGAATGTAAAATATAAAAAATATTCTATAAACATCGGAGGCAAAATTTAGAGTTTTTTATGATGATTTTGAAGAATAAACATAATTTTCAAACAAATATTTTAGAATGCAAATACATTTTCCTAGGTCAATAAGGTTTTATATCCGAATTGAGTGAAAGTTGTTGTCTTTGTAGGTAGTTGTCGCGAAAAACTCAACATTGATGGTCTTTCGGAAAAAGAATGTAATAGTACTTGAGAGAGAGAGATAATGTTCTCTTACATGGGTACACCAATTGCCTTTATATAATACGGATGATCGAACAGTCATGATCATATTGTATTATATGTTCCGGTATCATCCTCAAAATATTTGGTTTTTGTCCTTATCAATCGTGCTAAAAACAACCAATTACATATTTCACAATACAATAAAACTCACTAAAAAGCAAAAACTATTATTATACACTACTATTACCAACACCCGCATCACCATAAAAACCATCCACCGCCACTATTTCTTCCACCAATAGTAATGTTACCGCCTCCACCATTCACAAACACCCGCCACCGCTTATACTAACCCTACTTCCACTACCACCATTAGAATTAATATAGTTTTTAGTAAATTTATGTATTTATGTTAGATTATTAAAGGGACATTTATAATAGAAATTTAATTAATCATTTATCTTTGCCAAGGACAAATCCCGACAACTATTTACATAAAAAATCGATAATAAATAATTTCATATGTTCCGATCTTGATTCGTGTCGCTCGTTTTAGTTATTACATAACATGGCAATTGATTGCACCAATTTTTTAAAATGAACATGTATTTTATCGAGTTTATTTTAACATTAGAATGATCAATCACGTTTTATACTTTATAATATAACGTTACACATTTTGTATGCGTTATTTAAATTAGCATAATATGTTTTTATTCACCAATACCCACCACCACCATAAAACCATATGAATCCACTTTTTTATCCACCACCACCTAGTGGCGGAGCCAAGGGTTGACTAACTTTGGCTCTAATCCCCCTTAATTTTTAATAACTTCATAAAAATTTTAGTTTATTTTATAAATAGTACTTTGTCCATATATATTTATGGTTTAGTCCACCAAAGTTTACATTTTTATTTTTTTTAAAAAAAATAGGCCTCCTCAATGTCAATTTTTGACTCCACCACTGCCACCATCACTGCCGCCTATCCCATGTAGGTTGTTGGACGCAATTCTAATTTTCAATCACAAATGCCATGTATGAGGTTTAGATTGAACAAAATTTCGTCAATTGATTAGTTTCATTATTTTTTTCCATGTATATATGCTTTTTTTTGTATTTCAATCTATTTTATTGCAATCATGAGGTTGGATACAGGTGAAAATGGACTTTGTATCCCATTTTACGATAAAAGAACAAAAATAAATATAATTGTGCTTGGCTCCGAACTTAACCACCACTAATCTTTCGGCCTCCACCTCTTCTGCTACTCATTGTCGCAGAAAATATCTATTGATTCTATTTATCAAAATAACTTATTAATAGAATAAATATTATAATTAATTAAGAAAATATTTATAATTAAAAAATGATTAGTCATTTATTATAAGCAATTAGTGAAAAACTAATTAATAAAACACTTTATAATGAATATATTATTTATTATGTGCAATTAGTGAAACACTAATTAATAAAGCAATTATGGTATTTAAGTTGAACAAACCACCACTGTTGATTTATCTTTTCTATCAATTCCAACCAAGATGGAACACTGGTTAGAGGCCACTCTTATGACACAATAGGTCACGAGTTCGAACCTCCCCGTTATAATTTTTGAAATTCCATATCTTGACTTGAGTATTCATTTTTCATTCATAATATTGGAATTAATGCCACGTGTGCGAGTTGTAGGGGGTGGTCAGGAGAACCACAACCCTTGATTTATCTTTCCCACGGACAAATCCTGACCACCACTCAGACAGGCAAACTTAGCCTAGCTTTGTTTTGTATTCTTGATCTACCGATTGTAAAGGGTAGTTTGGGATTAAAAAAAAACGCCCCGAAAATAACCTACCGATTGTGAAATAACCTACCGATTATGACAATTTTTGTCGTTTTGTGTCGCCCCTAATTCTTTTGGGGTCGTCCCTAAAGACGCCAGGATATAAAACCCACCATGTTAAAAAGAAAATCAAAACAACATATGGACCCTGCAATTAAACAACATATATTCTCTTACTTTTTTTTCTTTTTTCTCTTCTCTCCTCCTTCTCTCCTAAAAGAAAAAAAACTTTAGAGCTTCCTCCTTCTTCTTGCTCAGATTTAGTCCTTTGGGCTAGATCTGAGCAAGGATTTTTTCAGTTTTTTATGAATAAGAATAATCTAATTTGTGTTCTTAGGTTTTATTTTTGTTGTTTTTGGTGTCTATGGACACATTTATTCGTTGTTTGGGCGATCTTTTCTTCGTCTTTTGGACGATTTTCTCTTCACTTTAATAGCGATTCTTTCAAATCTTCATGGTTTCTTGGCTTGCTATTCTCGATTCATCAAGAACATCAACGATTCTGCTTGGCGTCTCTTTGGATTCGTCTTCAACAAAAGGGATTTAGGGCACCCAGATTCGTTTGGATCTACAAGATTTTGGGTAAAATACTACATTTCATTTGGAACATCTCTTATTGAAGAATATACTTATTTTAAATGGTCGGAGTTGTTTCCGGTTCACACCATCATTCATCACTACTACATCTACAATAATTGGATGTCTTTGCGGCTCATGGCTCTTTCTCTTCACGATGTACTTGCAATTGGTGTCATCATTTGTATTTTGGTTTTGATTATCTTGTATTTTGGTGTTTTTGATAATCTTGTAAGCAATCATGTAATCATCATTTTGGTTTGAATGAATTGAAATGTGATTTCCAAAAAAATTAAACAACATATGGACATTAAAATTAAAAGATAATCATAAATAAGCTCAAAATTCATGGTTGTTGTCATTTAAGATTTTTTACAAGAGGGTCCATCGTCAGTCGAAGTTTAAGTCAACCAAGGCGGTAAAAAACTGAATTCATTTTTACATTTTGCACATATGGATATTAATTCAATTTTTCTTCAAAACTAATCATTAAAAAAACGGAAAATGGGTCATTTGTCCAATTATTTTTAAATCATGGTTCAAATGAACGAGTAAAAATTAGTATGGGTGAAATGGACACTAAAAAAATAGCAAGGATGAAACTGGATTCATCCTGATTTAAACTTAAAAAATAGTAAGGATGAAACTGGATGCATCCTGATGTAAATTAAAAATAAGAAAAAGTATTTGAAAATGGGTAGGATGAAATCGCTTTTACATCCTGACTATTTTTATATTTTCATCCATTTAAACACTATCAAAATATAAATGTCCTTTTCACCCAAGAATTGTTAATTTTGGTCTTTTTAACCAATTTTGTGTAAAAAAAAATAATCATTTGGTATATTCCCATATAAAGACAATCATTTGGTATAATCAAAAAACCAACCCTAACCAGTTGAAGAACTTATTCACCCAGTCCAATTAAAAAAGCTACCATTAAATTAGGGATATTGCAGTCCGGCTTTGTACCTAACATGTCCCGGTTTCTAGTAGCCAATAGCTAAAACTTTAGTTTCGACCAACCTCTCGCTCAATCAATTATCTTCTTCACAAATGTGGATATTGAAGTTATGTTAACGAGGATGGGCATGTGGTGGTACAATTTTTCCCATCCATTTATTTTTGCAAAACTAAACATTCACAAGTTCTGATTCTTAATTTTTAAGGGGTAGTCAAACAGGATTTCTATGAACTTCAATAGATTTTTAATGAGTAACTCCTAGAGATTCTCTGAAAATCTAGATATTTCAAGTGATTCTCTGAGAGAATTTTAGAGAGTCTTTCAAGAGGGTAGTCAAACATGATTTCTATGAACTTTCATAGATTTTAAATGAAAGTGAATCCCAGAGATTCTCTGAAAATCTAGAGATTTCTAGTAATTCTCTGAGAGAATTTTAGAGAGTCTTTGTGACTTATAGAGACAAAAAATGAGACTTGTAGAAAGTTTATGTGATTTGTAGAGACAAAATTTTATTATATCCCCTGATTAATTCCAAAAATTACTGATTTTTTATTATTCACGTTACAGTAATAATAAAAGTACCATAACCACCTAATGAAATATGTGCCCATTGTCAAAGTAAATCTTATTGTTGTCCAGCCTAAATTTCCATTCACATTATTCCACACGTCCCACATTTTATTTTCTATGCAATCCCACTGTTATGATTTTTTTTTTTCAATGATGTTGTGGTAATATGATTCGTTCACTCAGACTTGTTGAAAATTTGTTTTAAACTAATAACGAAAGTAAGGAAAAATATATACAAATATGGTAACAAGATGAAGAGGCACTGAGACGCAGGATTTCACTACTTTTCATATTCTTGTGGTTCAGTCATTAATCCTAGGTAGGGCTGTCAATGGATATTCGATATCCGGTATCCGTTTCCGAATATCCGGATTCCGTTAGGTTAATATCCGACATAACGGTTATCCGATATCCGATAACCTTAATGTAACGGATATCCGTTGATTAACATAACGGTACCGGTTAAGGGAGTTTCCGTTAGGTTAATATCCGATACCTTTAGTGTATAACTATAACATAAGATTTTCAGAAATTTTCGATACTTAATACCTTTTAGGTTTACTCTTTAGTCATTTGATTACGTCTCTCCTAAGTAAATATCGGAAATTATCGAATATTAACGGACATTAACGGAAATTATTGGAAGTTTTTTGTATCATGAGTAGATAACGGAAATTATCGGAATAATATCCGATATCCGGTAGCTTATCCTTAACCTTATCAATATGAAATTTTTGAATTCCGACTGATATTATCGGATATCGGATATCCGATAACCCTTAACCTTAACCTTATCGGTATTGACAATATCCGATGGATTTTTATCCATTGACAGCCCTAATCCTAGGCATTTATAGCTCAAAACAAAAGAAACAATAACTCTAATCTTTGCCAAAGTAGATTTCATAAAACATTAGTTGTAAGTTGTGAACATGACGCATCAAAAGTAATTAAAACTAAGCATGCGACATCAAACAAAATAACAAGTAATTAATATAAATCATAAAGCAATTAAATATATGCAAAAAGTCAATAAAAGAATTAATTCATTTACCACAATCATGAAAAGTTGCTTCCTCCGTTGTCCCAGTGATGGGGTCTAGCTTCTCATGGTGAAAACACACTCAAAGGAATTTCATTGCTCAAAAAGGTGTTCACAATAATGAAATAGGAGAAAATTAATAAAACCGGGTTTGTAACAATTATATTTGTTACAAACCTAACTGTTACAAAGGACGATACAGTGAAGTGTCGTTGGTACTGTAGAGATACGACTTTCTTGTATGGTCTTATGTTCTCCGTGTTCTTCTTCACCAACAGAACTGGTTCGTCTCTGCAACTTTATTTTTCTCCATCCCCAACTCTCTGTTCTAACCCCTATCACTCCATCCCCCTTCTCTGCTACACCAGCATCATATTTATACTCAACATGGACACGAATAACTCATCATTACTCCATATAATCTCTCCATAACTCAAAAGTAAAGGAAAATAATCTCGGGATATTTTCTTTCCTATCTTGCATGCGTTTGTGCCTGCAGCTGTAAATAATCATTCAATCACGCATTATCAAGTTGTGTACACGTCTCAGATTGCATTGAACACGCTGTAAACAAATGCCAATCCTACACATAATATCCCGAGAATAAACAATGCTCTGTTTTACTCAAATACGTTTCTCCAAACCCAATTTCTTCGAATTTGATGTATTTACCGGTCCCGTTTTAGTCAAAACAGCCCAATCCAATCTATTGTAGCACTTGAATCTTCTTAGAAATCCTCTAAATCCAAAACAGGGATAATCGGGTTTTAAAAGCTGCGCTGCCATGTTTTGCTTCCACACGATTTTCCAGCCAAATCCAGTTGATTCTGAAGATCATACCACGCCTATTAAGCCACATAAACTCGTCACAGAGAGTTTCAGCCGTTGAGTCTCTCTATAACACGATCAAAACTCGAACCCTAAATCTTCCCGTGTGCTGCAACATTTTCCCGCCAAAAAAAAAATAATTCAAACGGAGAGAAAGATGGTTGCCCCTTAACCAGTGATGAGGTGCGGCTAGCAGTTGCTATCCTGGGTGGAAATAGTAAAGAAGGTGCCCCTTATCCAAAGCAGGTGTCCGTTTAGCAAATGTCCTCCGGGATGCCTTTAATTACTTTTCGAGCTGAATTTTTCCGAAAACGTTTATTGCCAACAAATACCTACAAATACATAAAAACACAATATTAGTACATAAATTGAGTTCTAACAATACATACATCGAGGACAAATCAGACACAAAAATGTGTCTATCACCCACCACTGATTTTCTATGCGGAGTTTTCCAACAACTTAAAATCGGAAAAAAAAAAATAAAAAAATCATAACTTCTAAAATGTATATTTTAAAATCGATATATATCACAAGGACTCGCATAGCCAATTTTAAAACATATATTCTCCAATTTAAAAAATCACTTTATTCTACATTTAGTCTTGATTACCCCTTTCCAAGTGGCTCTTAAATGTATTACTGCACAAGGAGAGAAAAAAATGACTCACTCCCAAAACCAAAAAAACTCCAAATTTCCAAGTCTCCCGAAATATCACCTCTTGAGGAGAGATTTCTATCATGCCTATTTTCAAGAAAAAGTCTCTCCAAATCTCTAAAAACAACAAATCAATACTTTCAATTCTGGGTCCAAGAGCATAGCTCAGTGATGTCCCATCAACTCCAGTAAGGAGGAAGTCAGGGGTTCAATCCCCGCCGCCGTAAAGGTTTGTAGTAGATTATTGTATAGTGGGTTGAGCGGTGTTGGGTCTGGCAGTGGGGCCAGTCCAACTGGTTGGGTTCGGGTAAGGGCCTGGGTCCAGCTTTCGCGTATCAAAAAAAAAAAAAAAAAGACTTTCAATTCTCCTTCGAATAACAGGAGTGTTGGAGTGACTCTTATGAAATCTTAATCCAATAACATGGAGTTTCAGAGAATTTAAATGACTTGAAAAAAATCTCTAACCAATAACAAGAGACATTAAGAGACTCTCCTAAAATCTCTATGGACTAACAGTAGGTATGCGAACTCCCCAGAAATCATTCAAAATCTCATTTGACTAACCCCTGTACTTTCACCCTTTATGATTTTTTTTCCTTACTTGGAATAAAAATTTCATGTCCATAAAAAACCAAGAGCATGATGACATAAATAATGGACATGCTTATTCTCATTGATTTAGCTTATCATGTTCGGCCTGGCAGGACCAAAAGAATGTATAACAAAAAGGAAATATTCTGCTCTACAAAAAATAAATAAATAAAAAAGACGAATTGAAATTCAAGCGAGATTGGGGTATACCCAAACTAATTGGGGTATACCCAATTTCAAGGGGACATGGTGTGTCATTATTAAAAGTGTGATTTTACTTTAATACCCTTGAACTAATTAAATTTTAAAAATAAACTCATTTCTTAATTTCATTAACCCTAAAATTAAAAAACTAACCAACTCTTAATCTTCTCTTCTTCTTCTTCTTCATCTTCCATCAACCAAAGCCATATAAAAATCTTCAACTTTGATTTTCCAAAAAAATTGTTGACTCTAACAGCGAAAAGAAGACTATAAATGATGTTTAAACTCAAACCCATCATTGTGTTGTGTGATTTGATTGTTATATTAGGTTAGAAATCAAAAATTATGATTTGTGTTTTTGGCGGCAAGTAAGGTCAGAACATGCATATCTTGCCGACTTTTCATAACAAACCCATGGCGCGATCAGTAAATTTTTCAACAGTGGCGTGGTATTTTTGAATACCTTATTTTACCAAATACAGCCTAAGGGTATTTTTTTGAATACCTTGTTAGGCCAAAAACAGCCGGAAGGGTATTTTTTGAATATCTTGTCGGCCAATAAAATTTTTATGTCATCTCTCGTATGTCAAAAAACAAAAGCTCAAGTAAGGTCGACGATGAAGATCATGCATGGGCCACTTTTGGCCTAGGCGAGGTCGACGATGAAGACCTTGCCGGTAACTTTTTGCGGGCGAGAATTCGACGATGAAGATCTTGCCGCCACTTTGGCCTAAGATGATCTTCATTAGTCGACCTTACGACTTTTCATATTTTTTAACCGAAAGTGTTGATTTATTCTTTGATTTTGAGTATGATTTCATATAACGAATTCACAATCCCCTTTTAGAAGTATTTCTGGTTTGTGTGCTTCATTTTCGTTGCAAGAGATATTCTCAAAAAAAAAAAAAAAATCATCAAAAATCATCCCACAAAAGTTCAATCAAAAAAAAAATTTCATAACTTAAAATTCATAAGTTTTAATCTATTCAATCAATTTAAACTTAATTAATTAATCTAATCAAAATTTTAGGGTTAATTAAACGAGGGTAATTTTGCCATTTTGAAAATATTTGGTTAAGGGGTGACCTCTTTTACTTCAAAATGACCCTATTTTGTCTCATTGGGTATACCCCAATTAGTTTGGGTATACCCCAATCTCGCCAGGAATTGAAAGGGCAAGAGTATGTTTGTTTTTTTTTCTGATTCGGCATCCGGATCTGATTCAGTCGTTGACTCAGGCCGAGTCAGATGTTAGGCCATTTTCTTAGTCAGATTTGATTTACGATTTTAGTCGGATTTAACCTCTTATTCGGACCTATTTGAGTCAGGTGATAAAATACTCATGACTTATGGGAATAAACCACTGACTCAAACAACAAACATATCGAATCACATTCAGTAGTTAGGACTAGGAGAACATTTTGGGAGTCAATGACTTAGTTGGCAAGGAAAATTTATTTCATTTATCCATACTTTCATGAAAACAAGGAGTGATATCAATTTTGATTTTCCGTTCCTCTAATTGTACCATTATAACGACATATTTTCATCTTGCACGATTTTATGTGAAATCTTGAAATCATCTTATGCTCAAATTTAAAGAAAATATTTCTTCCTTGAAGTGAATATTATACCATGGCATAAGTATCTAATGCTCACCATAGCGTTATTGAATTGTTACCTAAATATGATCTAAATGCTTGAATAAATTAACAGAAAAATAACAATATCATCTTGTAGTTTAATGAAACCAACAGAAATTGTTAGAACCATGTCACATCTCAGTACGAAATGTACGGCTTACTATTAATGCAATTTTTTCTTGTATATCAAAATAACCAAACTCATGTAAGCACACAAAGTCTTGTGAACTACATTGGTTTAATCCTCAGATAGTTTGTTTATGACTTTTGAGGAGTCGATTTCCCTAAATGAATCCATTGAATAACAATCAGCGATGGAACCATGAATTTTGATTTGGGTGGGCTATTTTTTTTTAATGAACTATCAATTTTAATTATCTCAGGTGCAAAATAAAAAAAATGCATTAAAACATGAAGTAGACCAGGCTTGCGAGTTGCGACACTATGTGTTTCCCTTGAAGCGTATTGAGTCAGATTTGTTCTCCTTATAGCTTTGTCAAACAATAGCATGAGTTAGTCTAATAACGTAGCTAATTTAACATTATAGAATTGACGTTCCATTGTATACGAAAACAGTCATCACACTGGGTACAAATAGTCAGTTGTCAAATTGCTCTGGTAGCAACAATTTGGGAAAAAGTATAAATAATATTCTAAATACGAAAACAAAGTTACGAATACAAACTACAAAATAAGAACCGACTTTAAATAAAGTTTAGAACTAGAGACCACTGAATCAAATTAGAAATATATTGTTCTTGTAGCAAACTAGCAATAATCATATAAATGATCAATTAGATGAAATTTATCCAAACATAAGTTAGACCCATAAGTTTTTAAATGACCGGTTGCACAATGATAGATAGGCTGGCAGAACCCTTATTAACATTTTGCACATCTTATACAAAAACAAATAAATACCTCGTTGATTGATAATACCCTTCCGAAATGCTTCAAATGCATACATTTCAAAGAAACAAAATAGAAATGCAAATTGCAAAGTTCATTTCTAACTCCATTGCCAAACGTTATAAATACAAATCAGCTGGAAATTGATACTATTACTATAAGCAATAACGAAACATGCTTAAAAAAACACAAATTGGTCAATTAACCCGATAACTATATTTTTGGGTGAAAAAGACATGTAAAATTTGATACTGTTTAAATGGACGAGAATGAAAAAATAGCCAAGATGTAAACATATTCATCCTACCAATTTTCAAATATTTTTTCTTATTTTTAATTTACATCAGGATGCATCTAATTTCATCCTCGCTAGCTCTTTTTTAAGTTTAAGACAGGATGAATCCGGTTTCATTCTTGCTATTTTTTTGGTGTCCATTTCACCCATACTAATTTTTACCCATCCATTAGAAATATGTTTTAAAAATATTTGGACAAATGACCTGTTTTGGGTAAAAAAAAAAAAGAACAGAAAACGAAACACTGTTAGAATACGAAGTTCGCGGGTAACTCCATCTCGCATTCTCCACCGTCCACTCTCTTTTTAAGCGTGAACATCAAACTATAATGTATACCCCCTATAGAGTACAGATGTGTAATCATATATGAGTCGTCGGATCAAATCTACACGGCTTTTCTTTTAATAGCTAATGGGCTACTAATGGGCTAAGACCGGGTCTTATAGAGATGCCCATGGTCTTCCCAACTCCAAAACCGCCACCTAAAGTCCCTCTTCCCGCAAAGCTTCCCTAGTGTGCGGGAATCCCAGCAGGAAGACTCCGGATACGGCTAACCATTAGCCATTTTAAAAAAGTGAAAAACGAAAAATTATTAACCATTTTGTTCTTAAAACCCTTGCAACTTAGTGGGACCAAGAAAGATTTTAACTTAAAAATCGATTAAACCGGATACTCATTATCTGTTATGGGGAAATTTAGTGGGACCAATAGAGAAATTAGCGGGGTTTTAGGATTTGGTGGACCCAACTAATTTGAAAACGGATTATCATCATCCATTTTTTTCCCTAAATATAAGAATAACCATAAGAGCTAGCCTCTTTCCAAGCTGAGGTGGAAAGGTATGTGCGAAGCTCTTGGGAAGAGCCATAAGACCCGGTCTAATCCAAATCTTACAGGGGATTTTCCTTTTTTCTTAACATTTACAAGATTAACAGTTATTAAAAAATAAAAGAATCAATTGAATAACAATCTTGGAACTGAAAACCAAATACTTTCAGGTGATTGCCGAACTCCAAATGATTAGCTAAATAGCTTTCAACATTTTAGTTCCCTCTAGTACCTCACTCGATCTAAGGTTGTTCACGAATCAGCATACTATCAAAGTTATGTTACTGATAAATTGATGATACAATTATTTTCCTATATCTATACTCTCGTAAAACCAGACATTCACAAGTCATTAAACTCTTGTTAGCCTATCTTTTGCTCATTTATGACTCATTTATTTGCATAATAAGTGCGTGTCTAGATTTTTTTTTTTTTTTTTTAATAAGAAAGGAGATAATATAATAAAAAGAATCATCGAATGTTTACATTTAGTTCATCTCTGATTAGAGATTTCAACCAAAGTGGATAATCAGATAACCAAGCTTGACTAATCCTACCAATTCTTGCCTTTTTGGCTAGGCTATTAGCAATTTCATTCGACTCTCTATGCACAAAAGTGCACCTCCATTCCCTAAAACTCACTAACAAACTTCTACAGTCCTGAATGACATTATTATTCGTCCATCTAATACTAGAAAAATCACCATTGATAGCTTTTACTACCTCTGGCAATCACCCTCCAAGTGTAGCTTTTCTACAGCTGAATCCCTTGCCCACTTAATTGCTTCCAGTGCTGCTAGAGCTTCAGCTTATTCCTCATCTTAAGCTATGCATGAGAAGGATTGAGCTCCACCAAATTGCCCTGCATCAGAGAACAACATCAGTCCTATACCCATAAAATTATTTGCTTTCAAATAGGCTGCATCAAAGTTAATCTTATAGAAGCCACTCTCTGGCATTTTCCAAGGAATTATATTCCTAGTTTGGTTCACAGTAATGCTTGTGTTACTGCATTTTAAACAATTCTCATTCCAATCAAGAATGTCTTTGTTAACTTGTTCCACTAGTTGAGAAACTTGGATTGATCCGTTGTCAAACACTACGGAACATCTAAGCTTCCCGGATGTGCCATATGGCAAAGCCCACAAATTGAATAAATTTCTCTTTTTCTTCCTTCGATACATAATCGGTATGGAACCAATTAGTTATCCAACCCTGCAAATTGACATTAGTAATACTCCCTGCAATGTTAACATCAAGAGCAAACCAAAGCCTTTTTGTGACATCACAAGTAATGAATAGATGATTAGCAGTTTCAACTTCCTGTTTACAGAATGGACATTCACTACTTATCTCAGCAACAAACCTGGAGATTTTACTTCTCACAGAAACACAATCATGTAAACATTTCCAAATATGATGTTTTATCTTTTGTGGAAGGTTAAGCTTCCACAAATCTTCCAGGGAAAAGAGCATTACCAAGACCATGAATTTCCTCATAATGCAATTATAAGCAGATTTCACACTAAATTTACCATTATGGGCAGGAGTCCATCTTAGAATATCCTTTCCAGAGATAGGGGATCCCGATTTTAGCAATTTCAAGAATATGATATCACAAACAGAGGCGACTAAGAGTATCTACATTCCACTCTTTTCTTCCCGCACAAACAGGTTGATTCACGTAGTCATAAAGCATTAGAAGCAAAATTACTATTAAGAAGATTATCCATGGTTGGCACCCATTTGTCCTTCCATATATCAATGGAAGAACCATCCCTATTTCCCAACAATAATATTTCTTAATCAACTCCAGTCCTCTCGCAAATACCCTTCCACACCCAAGAAACACTTTCAAGACACAAACAACATGTAAAGGACTATAATCTGGAAAGTATTTATGTTTGAGGATTTGAACCCACAAAGCATCGTGGATCGCTTAGCATTCTCCATGCTAACTTAGCAAGCAAAGCAAATGTTCAAGTGTTCGGTTTTCCTAATATTCGAACCACCCGATTCGTAGGTTTAGCAACATTATCCCAATTTCAGAGATTACCCCCTCTAGCAGACATCTTCTTATTCCAGAAAAACCTTCTTTGAACATCATCTAACTTGTCTGTCATCTTCTTAGGCATAGGAAAAACAGCTAAGTGATGAGAAGCTAGAGTACCTAAAGTTGATTTAATAAGGACAGTTCTACCTGGTTGGTTTAAGTATTTTCCTTGCCAATTATCTAACCTTTTATCACAAGATTCTTCTAAGTGCTTAAAAGACTCCATTTTGTTTCTTTGAAGAAGTAATGGAACTCCTAAGTATTTATCAGATAGGCCAAGATTCTTAATTTTCAAAATAGCTAAAATTTGGGATTTAATTCTAGGTTCGATCTTGGGACTAAAAGCAATCCCTGATTTCTCAAAATTGATGGCCTGACCAGAAAACTTACTAAACCTATCAAGCATGCTTTCTAAATTTCTAGCACTCTTAATACTAGCCCTAGTAAAAACAAGACAGTCATCAGCAAAAAATAAATGACTTACTGATGGGTTGGTTGTAGTCACTTTAATACCCTGAATTTCATTTTTCCTCTCTGCATCAATAAGCAATTTAGATAGAACATCCATACAAATTATGAACAAATAGGTGGACAAGGGGTCTCCTTGTCTAAGCCCCCTTGAAGGATAGTAAACCTCACCAGGGCAGCCATTAAGCAATATAGAAGTAGACACTGTAGATATACATTGCTCAATAAGGTTACACCAATGTTCATGAAATCCTAATTTTCTCAAGATATTGATTAGGAATTTCCATTCAATTCTATCAAAAGCCTTGGACATATCTAATTTCATGGCCATTAAACCAGATTTGGTTTTGTTTTTTCTCATAGTGTCAACTAGCTCATGAGCTATAACTAGATTGTCTCATTATTTGCCTAGAGGATAAGAAGGCTGCTTTGATAAGGACTAATAAATTTATCCATCATGAGTTTTCAGTCTACTAGCTAAGAGTTTAGAAATAATCTTATAACTAGTATTACTTAAACTAATAGGCCTAAAATCGCCAGGAGTCTTAGGGGCATTACTTTTGGGGATAAGAGACACAAAGTTGTGATTTATCTCGCTACATATATGACTGAATGGAAAACTTTTACCATAGCTATAGTATCGGGACCCACAAAGTATCCCACATTTGCCGATAGAAGCAGGAGGGTACCCATCGGGGCATGTGGTTGGTCCAAAGCTGCATCTGCCAAACCACGAGACTTAATCTCCTCATCAGAAGGAGGGTGAATTAAAAAATTATTCTCTTCATCAGAAATACAGGGGATCAAAACATCAACACTGACAGGGTTTGTAGTTCTACTCATTTTACTAAAATGGTCTCTTAATTGATTGATATCATGCTTTTATCATTAGCCAAATTCCTATGGTGCTTTTCAAACATTCAATTTGTGTTCTTCTTTTCCTAAATTTGACTTTATCATGAAAGTACTTAGTATTTTTATCATCAAAAGACAACACATTTTCTTTAGCTCTTTGCATATAATAATCTTGTCTAACAGCATACCAATGTTTCAAATCATCTTCTAATTTTTTTCTTAAGTAAGTCATTAGAAGAATCATGCATATTAGTATTGATGTTATCAAGTTGAGATTGAATGTCATTTATATGAGATTGAAAATTACCAAAAGAACTCATATTCCATTGTCTAAGGGCTACTTTAACATTATAGAGACATCTAGTGTGTTTATAGGCTGTAGACCCATTTTCACTAGTTGTCCAGTTTTTCTTGATTAGCTCCTTACAAATGTTGTCACTAAACCAACACCTATTAAACCTTAAAGGTCTTTTAGTGTTGTTCTCTTCCCTAGAGGTCACAAGAAGAATAGGACAATGGTCACTAGCTAAACTTAATAAGTGATAAGTTATGGCATTAGGGAAGTAATCTATCCAGGCATGATTAACAAGGACTCTATCAAGTCTTTCAAGAATAAGAGATTCATTACTCCTATGATTACTCCAAGTAAAAGGGTTACCTATGTAATTCAGATCAAAATGGTCTAATTGATCTAAATGATTTTTAACTTCATCAAGTTGACTTTGAGGAATAGTGTTGCCACCAAACTTTTCCTCATGTCTCATGATAAAATTTAAATCACAAATAACAATCCAAGGACAAGAGTACCTATTAGCCAAATTATCCAGATAAACCCATTGCCTATCCCATCCAACATCACTTAAAGCACCATACATACAATTCAACAAAGTGTGACCACTTCTTGAGTCCATATTAACAAGCACAGATATAAAATTGAAATTCATATCAACAAGATCAATATGTATTCCATCTTTCCATAGCAAAAACAATCCACCCGAAGCCCCTATAGGATTAACATATAGATAATTCATATAATTATAAAGAGTAGGTGTATTTCTCCATTTTCGATTCATAGTCTTAGTCTCACACAAAAAGATGATATCAGGATCATTGTCCCTAATCAGCTCTCCTAGATGTTGTCTAGTATGTTTATTTCCAAACCCCTGGACATTCCAGGACAGAATTTTCATATTTTTTAAAATTAGGTTACAAACAAACCTAATTCTACCATCAAAATTCAGAGGCACCCAAATAAAGCAATCAATCCAAAGGAAAATCTTGAGGACAAAGAAAATTAAAGCAATTTGTTGAAATAACAACGAGTTAAAAAGGGTTATTAAGAAGGTTACATACCCGATTTGCAGGCTCGATCGCATTTTATTGTTCTTGTGGTAGGTTCCTTCACTTCTTCCTTCATATTCAACATCTGTCATATTCAAGTCCTCTCCATTATAGGTTTCAACATTATTGTCTACATGACGAACTCCATCACCCTTAGCAGTAGGAAACCCCTCTTGCTGCTCCAACTTATTATCCAACAGAACATAGTTGTCTTCAATTGAATCATCTCTGGTTCTTTTATGTTTTCGTGGGTCGGATCCATCCTCAATTTCACAACCCGCTCCATTTGATTCCTCATTCGACCCATCGTTTCACCGTTTCTTTTTGCTTTTGGAGCATTTCTCGCAACCATGTGAGCATGTTTTGCTTGTAGATCTTCAAACTCCCTCTCTGTCAAGCCATAAATATAAATATCCCAAGATGTATCTTCGCAGGTTTCATCATTATGATCTAGAACATAATAGTGAGGACAATTTTTTTAGGTTGTTTCTCAAAGTGATACTTAACCCAGACTTTCTGTTTGGCAGCATTCAAAATCCACACACCCCTCTTAAGTGGCTTACTGAGATCAACCAACACCTTTATTGTAGCGACCCTTCCTCTGATAGTGATTGTTCTCAATCCCTCAACTTCAATCTTTTGGCCGATATCAAGAATTAGTTTCTCAATGATTCCTTGGTCAATATGCTCTAGAGCAAGATTGTGCAAGACCACGGAAAACATTTGATGAGTAAACTTGTAGTTCTCCAGTGGAATTGAGTTATCATATTCTTGAAGAACTATGAGCATAAAGTCTATTACCCAAGGAACCCTTTTATACACTTCCTTCATTTCTTCATTTGTCTTGAATTTGAAGACAAAAAGATTTCGACCCATATGGCTAACTTCAACCTTCTTGTACCTTCTCCATATAATATTCACTTCCTTCAAAACAACCTCATAATCAACTTCATCCTTGTGTACAATATTGCCTATGAGACAGTTACGCCAGTTGTTAGATGCTTCATCGATCTCTCCCTCCAAGATGATGCTACTTCTTGCATTTCTGATTTGATTTAGATTGAGATTGGTTTCCTTCAACCTTCTGGAGAGAGCAGTCAATTGCATGTTGTTAGGTGCAGCCATTCTACTAATGAGTTGAGAACTTATTGATTGTTTTTGCGAGTGGTATGAGAAACCCTTCTTCTTGTTCTTTTTATAGCAAAAATTAGGTTTAGGGTTTGACTCGACCCAGAACCACCTACCAAACTTATTCCATTTTCCATATTCTTCGCACCAATTTTCATCAAGTAATTTCGGAAAAAATATTGACTCTAAAGAAGGTAACCGAAAATTCAAGATTTTAAAAACCAAAAATTGCGCTTTCATCATAGACAATTTACCGATTTTACCCCTTGAATTGCTGAAGGTACAGGGATGATCTTGTTTCCAGTTTATGGGATTATGATTTTGTAGACAACTAAATCTGAATGTGACAGCAAATCCTACTGATTTGTGCATCATGTATAGGGACAATAGCAGAGAAAATACCACCACTGTGAGTTTGCTTATACCACTTTTTGAGAACTTGAACATTTCCATGACAGATGAAGAATTACCACTATTTCCAGGGAAGATTGAAATTCCTCTACACCACTGTTTCGAAAACCACCACTGGAACACCACTGAAACACTACTTGATAGCTGCAAAGCAGGTAAAAAAAGATTAGTTATCCATAAAGAGCTTAACAAATAAAACTTGTTTTCAATTGAAATTTCTAAAGAAACATAACATAAAAGGTTAACAGGATTAGAAAATATAAATCCAAATGAAAGAACAGGAATCCTTTTTTCAAAATCAAACCATAAAAGATCAGATCAAATCAGGATTAGATTTGAGATTTGAAAATAGTTCACCCTTGCACGCTTGTTACTTGGTCACCACTCCCCAAGCTGGCCGAAAGAGGAAACCATAAAGTCCTCAAGACAATGAGCTTGAGCGTGTCTAGAGGATAATAAGCATGGGATAATAGAAAAAGTTGGCATGCTTACCTTCACCGACTTTTCTTTAGATTTTATTAGGGAAAAAAAAAAAAGGAAAAGCACTAACAGTGCTACAAACTAGCAGCAGCCGGAACACCAAGAAACTCAAGAAAATAGTAGGAAATCATACTACAATCAAAGCTAAACCAAACCAAACGACATAGCAAGCACCCAATTAAAAGGCTAAATATAGTACTTTGCAGGGGTAACAATTATTCTCCCACACCACGAATTCTCAATGTTAGTCACTTTATTCCAGGAAAGTTTGGCCGGTTTGTTTTTCGGGTTTGAGGCCTTGTACCTGTCCACATCGTCATTACACATTGTCTTCACTTCATTTACTTTTCCTTCACGAGAGACGCCAATTAAGATAGTGAGTTCAGTTGAAAGAGAGCTTTTTTATGCTGCTCTTTATCCATATGTTTAAATTTAGAGACTGCTTGTATTGGCTTCAATTTCTCAACCACCATCTCTTCTACATCCGTTTCATAGTCAAAATCTTGCTCAAAATCTTCGATATCACTCATCTCCACTTCGTATGACTTGTAAGGATATTTTCCATTGCTCTCGTTCTTACCTTTGGTTAAAACATCGGTGCAAGTAACTGCAGAGTAAATTGAAGGCATTCTATTTTCCTTGTATGTTTCAACTTCATATTCCTCGATTATTTGATTCTTCACATGTTTCAACTGTCATATTATTCTTTAATTCATCCATTGTTTCATTGCCAAGGTCTTCTTCCCTGTTTTTAGAACCCACCTTCAAGCTAGTAGTTATTTGCTTGTTTTTATATTTGTTTTTCCTTTCTTACTTCTACCTTTGCTAGAATTCTTTGTATATCCTTTACTCTTTCCTTTCTTACTTCTACCTTTAGAATTCTATCAAAACAAATAAATATAAGATATCAAAAGGATTCGGGTAATAGGTTGCCGCTTGGTTTGATTTAACGCTTTGTCTGCCTAGGTTCTAAGACCTCCTAGCATATGTCCAATATTTTTGTAAGGTTTGAGCCTATGAGTCCAAATTTCCAAACTCAGTCACCTTCTCATTTGGTGGATCCCACCTACAGTAATTCTAGACATCATAAAACTAAAACAACCTCCTCACTTATGGCATTCGCAAAAAAAAAAAAAAAAAACCTCCTCACTTACGGTGGGCTCCTCCGTCTTTCAAGTTATCGGGATGAAAAATTCTGAACAAACAGTGGACCCAAACACCCCCAAAACCGTTTACCTAAACAACCCCAAAACCGTAGACACACACACAGTGGACCCTACTCCCCTTTAAATGGTCCCCTGCTAAGCTCCAGAGGGTGGGTCCCATCCTCCCCACTCACATCACTGTTTTGGGGGTGTCTAGGGCACGGTCTATGCAGAACTTCTAATCAGGGATCCACTTTTAGGCCCACAATTAGAAGTTATGTGAGAGTTGTTTTTGTGTTGTCTAAACATGTTGTTGATGTATGTTTAATGTTTTTGTGTAATTTATGAGAAAACTTTTCTTTTGTAGGTACCCGCGTTAGCACCATTCTCAAGAGGAAACTTGAAGCACTTAAAAATTAGGCTTTTGTTAACTTGTATACCCGTATACATGTTAAGGTTTAATAAATAATTATTTTATTTTTTGGAAATTGTGTTTATTTGTCTTATTTTAACTAGAAATCGGTTTTTCTTGCACTAAAAACAACAAATTTTGTTCCCAATGCAAAGAATTATTTTTTTCAATGCAATAAAGCAAACAAATCTTGTTTCCAATGCAAGAATTTGTTGTTTTAGTGAACCTTAACATGTATACGGGTATACAAATTAATAAGACCCTAAAAATTAAGGACAAGCTTAAGGTGTGGATCAAAGAAGAGTTCGGTAACCAAGATTTACAAAGAAGGTTTTCAAATAGTTAGACACCGGTTGGACTGGTACATCAACTTGGACAGCATTCAACATTAAAAAAATACACAATCTGGATTTTGGGCATATTGGAGCCAGGCCATGTACAGCAGCACAAGTAATTGTCAGCGTCGCACTTGAAAGGTTTTCACAAAATTTGTGCTGGTAGATCCTCTCTTAGGCACTATTTAACTCATTTGTAATCAAGTTACTGTTTTGTTTGTTAAATAACATTATGCTCCAATCCAATCACACTATCTTGCCTGTAGTATCAGTAAACAATCCATGTTTCAGGCGGTTGAAAAATAAGTAGTGGATGAATAAATGTTTCAAACAAAGAAATTAGCTACAAATATAGGTGCATTAAGTTGTGGGAACAGGAACTCAATTTTGCTAATTAAACAATCCAAATCTGTAATTAGAGAGTTCACTGTGGTTTGGAATGAAGATATATATTCCAACCCGGGGAAAGGTTAATGGTGCCGGCAAGCTTAAAAATGATGCGAGTGTTCTTAACGGTTAACTTTTTTCTTCCAGTGAAGCAGGTATTCAACTAGATGAGCTTCTTGTTCATAAATTAGTGTTTTGTTGGATAACAAATAAATTCCATAATTTAAAGACACGGTTGCTCGAGCCTCCAATTCCATATACTTCTCCCTTGGATCTATTTCCATCGACCTTTTTGTTCTCCTCCTCTAAATTCTTAATCAATTTGCCCTCAAATAGTAAAACTAAATTAGCCACAACAGAGATAAGGTTATTGAAAGAGATTACAACAGATTCCCTGAGATAACAAAATGAGCAACAAAATGAATATCTTTTAGGAAATTTTGTCCCAAGACAACCGATCCAGGGACAACAGATTGGCAAAATTAGAAGAAACATATTGGCAATTTCTCTTAATCTTAAGTGCTACATTCCCATATTAAAAAAAAAAATGTTTTGTATGGCTTCAATAACTGGCGAGATTGGGGTATACTCAAACTAATTGGGGTATACCCAATTTTAAAGGGACACTTTTTGTGGGTTTTAGGGGGAGTCCTAATGGGTAAGTTACAAAACTACCCTTACCCATTAATAATCTTAATTACCCTAAATCAGTTTTTATTCTCTTCATTTCATCTTCTTCTCTTCTTCTTCATCTTCATCTTCATCTTCCATCAACCAAAGCCATATGAAAATCTTCAACTTTGATTTTCCAAAAAATTGTTGACTCTACCAATGTAAAAGAAGACTATAAATGATGTTTAAACTCAAACCCATCATTGTGTTGTGTGATTGATTGTTATGTTAGGTTGGAAATCGAAAATTATGATTTATGTGTTTTTGGTCGGCAAGGTCGTAACATGCATATCTTGCCGACTTTTCATAACATCCATGGCGACAATCAGAATTTTCAACCCGGCATAGGTATTTTTTGAAGACCTTGTCGACTTATACCGCCGTGCGGGTATTTTTCTCAACAGCTGGCGGGGTTTTTTTGTAGACCTTGTCGACTAATATTTTTCAATAGCCCTCTCCTGTGTGTCAAAAAAATAAAGTCGGCATGTTCTTCATTTAAATACCTTGCCGACTTATACCGCCGGCGGGTTTTTCAACCGCCCAGCGGGGTATTTTTCACCACTCCTACGTGGGTTTTTTTGTAGACCTTGCCGACTAATATTTTCAATAGCCATCTCCTATGTGTCAAAAAAAAACAAAGTCGGCATGTTCTTCATTTAAATACCTTGCCGACTAAAATTGGTGGCATTTTATTCAAACAAAGACCATGCCTTAGGCCATATATAATTTAAGCACCTTATTCAAACCTCTACCTTGCCGACCTTTGACATTATTGAAAACCAAATTTTTTGATCTTAATCGAACTCACAAGACGGATTAAAGGTTTAATCTACTGAATTTTCATTTTCAAAAATTTTATCTAAACTCAATTAATTAGCTTAATCAGTTTTTTAGTGTTAATTATAAAAGGGCATTTTTGCCATTTAGAAAATACAAGGTTAAGGGTGGCTTGGTTTTACTTCAAAATGATCCTATTTTATCTTATTGGGTATACCCCGATCTGGCCAGGTTCAATAACCATAACCTAGTAATTATAAGAACTTATTCATCCAATGTAATTAAATATGATACCTTATTGATTTTTCTTGTCCTCTCCCGTACACTCTAGAAAGTTTTTGTACCAGACACATCCTGGCAGGGCCGGTCCTGATAGGGAAGCAGGACAAGCCCCACTTTGGGGCAACAAAGGCCCAGGGGCAACAAAAAGCCTTGTTATGTTGGGGTATTTTTGAAAGAGAAATTATTTTGAGGGTTAACATAAATGATAGAGATGGAAGTTCAATAATATTAGGAGGATCTTAGAAGAAATATTAAATAGTTGGTTGTCCTTAATTTTTCTTTCTTTACCTCATTTCTTCTCTTTGTGTTTCTAGTTTTCTACCCTACCATATCCATGGCAGCACCACCTCTACTAGGCACTATACAGTGGTTCTTTACTTATGAGTAACCGTGATGTTAATAAAATTTATAATTGAATGAAATGAATCTAAAGCTCTTTAATATTTATAATTTGGGCATTGAAACAGCGGTGAATTTGGTAATTGAATTTGCTTTTGGTTGATTATAGGGATATGTTGATAGGTACAGTTTTTCAGTTTGTGTTAGAAAAAAATTATAGGGGGCAAAAATAAATTAGTTCACTTCGGGGCAAAAAGTTCTCAGGAACGGCCCTGCATCCTGGTTGCCCACCAGATTAAGAACTTTGGTTTCCACCAATCTCTCTCAATCGATTATCTTGTCAGAGTTATAATATTTCGCTCACAAATGTGCATGTCAAAATTCAATGATTCTACACGAAAGGCGTTAGAAAACAAAGCAAAAACCGGATCTCTCACATGATGGCGGGCCCCACGCCCGGGGAGTTAACAAGGGTCCCAGTTTTGAGCCCATCATGTCAATATTTGTG
Organism: Papaver armeniacum; assembly: GCA_023531295.1. Taxonomy (NCBI): domain Eukaryota; kingdom Viridiplantae; phylum Streptophyta; class Magnoliopsida; order Ranunculales; family Papaveraceae; genus Papaver; species Papaver armeniacum. The sequence goes on from JAJJWW010006006.1 coordinate 25,559, forward strand.
AGGGTCACGGTTTATAAGTTGTTTTTCACCGGTCACGTTAGGATTTTTGGTCAAAATTTTAATAACGAGGTGTGGCGATATAATTTTCCCTTCTATTTATATTTTTGCAAAAACAAAGCATGCACAAGTTATTAAACGTTTGTTAATTTATTGTCACTCTCATTTCATGATTGTCAAAAAAAAAAAAAAAAAAAAAAAAAAAAAAAAAAAAAACACTTCATGTCCATAAAAATATAAGAATGAAACGAGATAAATAAGTGTACACTTGCTCATTCTCACTAGTTTTCAGGGTGGTCATAGAATTGGTTGGCCTATTATTGTTCAGCATTGGTTGGCCTATTATTGTTCAGCCTGACAGATCCGAAAGACTATAAAAATGAGAAAAAATCATTGGGTGATGATACTAGCGACTGAAATTTGAAACTCACAAGATATCGGAACATGGGGATTTTTTCTATTTTTTCACCTAGCCACCTTTGGCTTGTAGGCAGTAAGCTTCTTCTGAGGTTTAAACTATAATATAATTTTTTGGACTTCATAGCATTTTAAAACAAAAAACATAAAAGAAAAAAGAAGGAAAACATATTATTATGCTCTATGAAAGCCAACAAGAGATAGAAAAAAAAAAGTAATCTAAGGATGCATAAGGCATAAATCATTAGATTAAGTTTTTGGGAGCCAATTGGCAAGTTGGAGAAACTGATCCACTTACTTTTACTTGCTTGCTTCCCAGCTGGTTTCCAGGTTATACACTAGTTTCCTAGCTAATTATCATTTTAAAGTTCGAAAATTGAAGACTCCGATTCTCCGATTGAGTATGATATCAACTTAATTTGATTAGTTATTTTTCAAAGAAAATAATAATTTTATTATATGAACAAGTTTCATGGGAAATAAGTAGAAATATTATTTTTCATTATGCTCCCTAGAGCTTTGCCCGCACCTTTAAGCTTGCTCTATTATGAGCGCAGCTCCATCTTGGCCTTCCTTGCTTCACCTTGTGCACCACACCCACGAGAGGTGATATTTATAACCACTCGATCAACAAATGAAGCAATCACAATACACTACACCAAAAACCCTAACTACAACGGATATTTCTGTTGCAAATAAATTTAAACAAAGCTTATGTAAGTTTCCCACACCGCATCACAAATTTTTAGCAACGTTCACATCCGTCGCTTAAATTAAATAAATCAACGTTTTAGACATTTCTCCATCTGTTGCTTACTAGAGATTAAGCAACATATGTATTAGTTGCTTTAATTAATTTAAGCAACCATACCTTTTTTAAGCAACGTTTTTATTCGTCACATACTGAACCTCCACGTGCCGGCGGGTCCCACAACAAAAAAAGACATCATGTTTTGCTTTTTGAACATTTATATACGTTGCAAATTTTTAATCAGGTTTAAAATAAAACTAGTACTCTGCTGATTCGTTTTGTCATATTTATGGACCTGCATATATAGACATACTATTCTAGATAAATATTTGCACATGTTTGACATTTTGAATAAAGTAAAAGACCCAATTATCCGGATCGAAGAAATAACGAGAATACAAATACATATATAATCTTCAAAGCTACAAATAACATACTTGATTTTTCTTTTTTGATATACCAAAAAAATCGGACAATGATCACTAGCATGAGGAACTAGATGATAAACCACACACTTAGGGAAATAAGTAAACCAATCACCATTACAGATGACTATATCTAACCTTTCAAGGATCAAACTTTATTCACTCCTTTCATTTGACCAAGTATAAGGATTATCTATGAAGGGGACATCACTCAAATTTAAGTTATCATGATCATTAACAACATCACGATCAGTTTGAATAGGGATACTTCCCTTTAACTTATCCTCTTTTTTGTTATAAAATTAAGATCTCCCACAATCACCTTGGGAAATCATAGAAACCAGCTAATTTATAAAGAAAATCCCATTGTTTTTTTATAGCGACACTAATCAAAGCACCATATATAAGAATTATTAGTAATTTAATACTTGTAGGAAACAATGTTTTACATTTGTTCAAAGGAAGTACATTCATGAACTTGTTTCATGAATTCATGAATGAAAAAGGAAATTAATAGGTTTATTGGTCCGGCTATTCATTGCATATTCTTTGGATGACCAATATGTGTGAGTTGGTAAAACTGATCTTAACTCAGGTTATGTATCTTGGTATAATCGATCATAATACTTAGATTTATGATTTGGTATGACTGGTCATGGTAATTGGTGTAACCGATCCTAAGTAATCACCATGAGATGGTATGATCAATCTATTGTAATTGGTGTGACCGATTCTGGTAATTGATGTGATCGATCATACATGTTGTGTGACCGATCCTTGTAATTGGTTTACCGATCCTAGTGACTGGTATGACTGATCACAAGTAGATACCATGTGTTAATGGAACCGATCGTACGTTGTAAATATGAAAGAGGATCTACAAAGAAAAAATGTCAACATACTTTGAACACGAGCAGTAACTCTTATCATTTGTTGTTCAAATATATTCCTTGGAACTCAAGGTGATCCTGTGCCGAAATAGATTAAGAATCTTTTAATTAAGGTTTTTGGTTTTATATGCTTTAAACCAGCAATTAATGTATACCTATAGAGAATAAAAATGAGTAATGTGCATTTACTGATTAGAGATTCTCTACGAGAGATTTCAGAAATATTGGAAAAGCATTTATTGGAATTAGGAAAATCGAATTTGGGCATTTATTGCATATATTGAGTATATTTTCGGTTTTGGAAATTCATTGGTATCCAAACATCCTTGGTCTATAAATACCTAAGATTGCAAATCTAGCAAACTATCATAAGAGCCAGTGCAAACTTCATTTCTTGTTGTTTCTGGTGGAGCCGTCTACTAGGAGAGGAAAGTATCCTTATTATGTAAAATCTCATACGACTGCTCGTTTAAAGGCTTCTATGGGATAAAGAAGCTCTACGGGTGCCGTTGGTGGGAAACTAGATAATTGCAGTGTTATAGTTTTCAATTTGATTTGATTGACTAAGGATTGTTGAAACTTTGATTGCAACTAGTTTGTTTATTCTTGAGAATCTTCTCTTCTGATATAAGATTTACTCAGACTAGATCAAAGCATCGACGTGATCTTTAGAAATGTTGTTAAATCTAAAGACATCTTGTGATAATCCATTATTAATGAGATCTGTTCGTGTTTGATTGATCACAAGGGATTCAAGTGGTGTTGTGCAGGTATTTTAAGGCAATAGAAGGTTTGAAGACGAAGAAAAATTCTTATTAGTTTTCGTATCTTGTGGATTTAGTACACAAACCTTGATCGTCTGGGATCCAACTAGAATCAGTTTATCTTTGATAGATCTGATTGATTAGTTGTGTGAGATCGGCATCACTTTATAGCTTCTGTTTAAGATCTATATCGATTGATTGCAAATCTAATGATTGATTATTTCGGTATTCAATATTTAGATTGATCTAACCAGACAAAGGAGTTTATTAGATTAAACATAAGAGCCTTTGTCAACAGCTCATTAATATATTCTATCAAGATTGATTAGAGTGGTTACCAAACACATTCTTCCTTTGTTGTTTGGAATACGATCCAAAGGACTTGCTATTGACGTGCGTGAGTCTAGAAGTCGAAGGCGTAGGGATTTGAGGGAACTAAGTAGCTAGGGGTAGTATGCTTGGTTTCAACTATACGAAGTTGGTTGGATTTTGTATAGCGGCTTACTTCTGAGAGTATTAAGAACTGGACTAGGTCCCGGGGTTTTTCTGCATTTGTGGTTTCCCCGTTAACAAAATCTTACCGTGTCTTTTACTTTGTTTTCCACATTATAATTAATTACAATACACAAGTACGTTAACTCCGTCATACTTGATAGTGATCCTATGGAGTTTCGGTTATTACTGAACCTATTATCAAGTACACACTTTGTTGTCGTATCGTTTTGAATTTGTATCCTTAGTCAATCACACAAGTGACCTTGTTGTTTTATTGTATCGATCTCGTATCCATAGACGATCACACGAAGTGTGAACCAAATTGTCGTACTCTGTCCATACACTATCACATACGGAAGGGCTTATAGGTTGATCAATAAAACATTATGGTGTATTTTGGTACCCTCGTCTTTTCAAGATGAAAATTATATCTCTCATGAGAAGAAAGAAGACAAATAACCCAAAGACCTTTCGTTTCTCTCTCCTCAATAAGATAACAAGTCACAGACCACAAAAACCTTAAAGTGTCGTTGTTCCTACGGTCTACACAAAACCATCTGATCGTTTTATATATCCCATCAAAAATTAATTTGAAAGGGAGGTTTACCAATTACTACCTATATTCTGACATTAATCCATTTGAGATTAGAGAGTTTTATGCATGAAATCAATTTTCAATGGTCTATTATGACCACTTTAACTTTATTTCCCATTGTACTAGAAGGAAATCTTTTCTTGAAATGCACCCGAGAGATCAAAAGAGAAGTTCTCGATATTTTAGTTTCCACCAATAACTCACTCGACTAAGTAATCTTGTTTGCAAGATGGAAAGAGTTATGGTATTGAAAAGTTAGTGATACCATTTTTTAACCCTCTATTTATACTTCCAGAAAAACCTAACGTACACAAGAAAATATATGATTCCAGAAGAAAATATGCATGGGATGGGACGACGGGATGAGACAAAAATATGTGACCTATTGAGGTGTTTGTGAGAGCAAAACTATTTAATCCAATCCATGGGTTAGCATATAAGTTTTCACAGGGTGTACATTATTTGCCCAATTAAGAATGCGCAGTACCTAAGCTGTCCTTCGAGGTAGCCGACAATGATACACACCCTTCGATTTTATTCAAAGTTCTATTTATTCCATAGATTTCAGGAATGCTGGTGACAATATATTTTACTGAATGGCTAGTTTATTTGATATATAAAACCCATCATGTCCAAAGGAAGGCGACAACATATGGACGTTACTATAAAAAAAAAAGAAAATCATGATTGACAATGGATTTTATGTTGTGAATCTTGGAACCTTTTACTTCCATAGTTACAAATTTGAGAACTTAATTAGTTTAATGAATACTCCATTGAAAATAATTACACTGGCCAATCAGTCTAACCGTAAAAGAAAGTAACATGGGAACACGTATGTCCTTTTATCAAATTCATGGTTAACATCTATCTACTATGTTCTGTGAAGGCAAAAAAAATCTACAAATCACATAACAAGCCTTTAATATACAGAAGTACTCGTTCAGATGCCATCGCCAAACACCCAACCCTTTCCTTCCGCATAGCATCTTGGTCCATATCTCAAAAAGTTCCTTGCATTTTTTTCCTTGCAAATATACTACCGTATAGCAACCACCACATTGTTCCAAATGCGATCGAGACGTTCATCACCTTAAATATGACTCCAAAATTTTATTGTTGTGGTAATATCATAGTATTGCAGTTCCAATGAAGATTACATCGTCCTACAACAATAAGTACAAATTCTCTTACATTTTCGACAATCATAAAATAATTGTGCACTTGTTTCATTTTGCTCTACACAAATCCGGCAAAGCCTATCCGTATTCATAGCCCTTATAATTAATTAATTGTCAAACTTTCATGGGAGAGAAGCCAAAGATAAAAGTTTATTATATATATATGTAGGGGTGTACAGAATGCTCGGAAGCTGTGGCACGCCATGTACCGCCGGGTCAAGGAGCCCATGGGCGCCGGACTGACTGTCATGGGCTAGCGGCCTGCCCGATAATTATAAGTGGGCGGACAGGGTTTTGTTCAAATATTGGAGTCCACTGCTGTGCCTTGCAGTCTTTGTTTAGTTACCGGCTGCTGATTGCCAATATCCTCGAATAAAGTTTTCTAATAGTGTGATGGATTTCTCAAGAACTTAAATTTCATATGTGGACAATTTATTGGGGTTAGAGAAAATTCTGAATTACATTTCACAGTAATGAATATGAATTGCTTGAACTATCATTTGAACGAGTTACAGATATATCATCATTCATCAAGGCAAAAAAAAAAACATATATACTTTAAAATTTTGAATTATCTCTTGGGCCCGAGGCCTGCCCGACCCAACCTGGCCTGTATTGTTTCACGGGTATGGACGGGCCATGGGCATTAAATTTTTGTTATTGCCCGGCCCGGCGCTTTGGCTTTGTTAAAATTAATGGGTAGTAAGGACTACAAGCCCGTCCGGCCCGGCCTGTGCTATAATCGGGCTTGGGCTGGCCTGCCCGGCCCGATGTACACCCCTATATATATGGGTAAGACCGGTTCCAAATAATCTTGATTGGAATTTTTTTATCACTGATTTCCATAAGTGAATTAACCCCATTCTTGACCATATAAGTATCCAACAAAGTTTTTTGATCAACCATCACTAACCTAGAATCTAGAGTTCCCTCTTGAATATCCACCGTATCTATGAGAGAACTTATGGAAACAACCTCTCTTGTTATACTTTGAGAGTATCTACTTTGAAACATAAACTTTATTTGATGCTATCACTTGAACTCTCACACAACCACCGAGACACCATGCACTTACCCCTTGGTTCTTGAAGCTTCAAAAGCTTTCGGAAATACATTACATAAAATATCATCTCCATATCAAAGATCTCTCTGAAATCTTATTTCATTACCCGCATAAATCTTATATGTCACATGTTTGTTTAAGTCTTCAAGTTCCTCATAAATATTATGCCACGATCGAACTACCACGATCGAATTACCCGCATAAATCTTATATGTCACATGTTTGTATAAATCTTATAGTTAGCCAATATGGCGATACGTATTTGGGTTTGCACATGTGCATGTAACTTGTGTGAAAATTCATGTATTTTGTCTTCAGTAAGACACACACATGTATCCATTGGAAGGAAGAACATGTGTGAAAAAAAAATGAAGCAAAACACTTGTTTTCCTGTTTGGCTGTTCTCAAGACAGCATGGTAATCTCGTCATTTGGTGTCGCCCCAATTTTTGCGTCCGCTGCCTCTTCTATTCTCGTCATTTGGTTTTCTTTCTCGCTCTTTCTCTCCAGACAAATACCATTGCTTTGAGCAGTCAAGATCATCAAATTAGTTGAATGAGCGCGGGGCTTCGCCCTGCCCGCCCCGTGTAGATGTATTTTTGATTTGGTGTGGGGGGCAAATACATTAAATAGGTGCTGGATATATGCAACTTTTATTTATTTTTTTCCTTTTACTTTCGGAGAAAATATAAGGATTTTTTGCCGTTTATATATTAATTTGGAAAAAATAGTCCAAATATAGTAATTACTCGATTTACAAATTGAATTTGGACTTCCATAAATTCAGGTTTCCTTTTAAGTTCGTAATTTTTAAATCAATCATATGTTGCCAAATGTCCTCACCATTGTCACTTTATAAATTCAGATTGAATTTGGTTTCCTTTTTTTAATCTTTTTCCTATTCTTTTTAAACCAATCATACATTGCCAAGTGTCCTCACCAAAACGCTTGTTTCACAAAAATCAAAAAAGGCCTGTTTCGGCCAATAGGAAGCGAGGATTTCCTCACCGTTCAACGTGGGAGCTTTATTTGTCTAGGCCTTTAAGTCTTTAGAATATGAACATTACAATTAAAAGATAATGATGAATAAGCTCAAAATTCACGGTTATTGTCATTTAAGCTTCTTTACAAGAGGGTACATCGTCAGTCAGAGTTTAGAGCATCTCTAATAGAGTATGGGTTTTAAAAAATATTGATGCCACCTAGGATTATAGAAACTCTCAACAGAAAAAACCTCTCCAATAGTGATTGGATAATCAAAATTTAATATGACGTGGAAGTTTGAGTTTGGAGGAGAGTATGGGTTTTTGGAGACTCCCATCCATACCCATGTCATCAATTTGTTAGTATCTTAAGTAATTTTATAGATTTTGTGAATTGTCTTTTCTATAAATAAGCGACAAGTATATCAAAATAGATATGGATACAACTACCACTGGAGATGCTTATCATAACAAGATTTGTATTTTGATTCCATGTTATTAAATACATTTTCTTAGGTCTCCATATTTGATAAATACTCATACTCCATTGGAGATGCTCTTAAGTCAACCAAGACCGTAAAAAACTGAATTCATTTTTACATTCTGCACATATAGATATTAATTCAATTTGTCTTCAAATCTAAAATGAGAAAATGGGTTATTTGTCCAAACAAATTTAAAACACGGTTCAAATGGACATGTAAAAAAAGTACGGTGAAATATCCAAAAAAAAATAGCAAGGATGAAACTGGATTCATCCGGGCTTATACTTAAAAAATAGCAAGGATGAAACTGGATGCATCCTGTGTAAAATAAAAATAAGAAAAAAATATTTGAAAATGTACAGGATGAAACTGGTTACATCCTGCCTATTTTTAAATTTTTGTCCATTTAAACAGTATCTTTTTAACTTTTGGCTATTTAAACAGTATCAAAACCTAAGTGTCTTTTTCACCCAGGAATTATTGATTTTGGTCTTTTTGACCAATTTTGTGATCTAAAATGTGCTATATTCTCATATAAAAACAAATGGTATATTTAAAACAACAACCTAAATGAGTTTAAGAACTTATTCACCCAATCCAATTAAAAAAGCAACCCTAACATTAGGGATGTTGCAGTCCGGCTTTGTACCTAACATGTCCCGGTTGCTAGTAGCCAATAGCTAAAACTTCAGTTCACACTAACCTCTCGCTCAATCAATTATCTTCTTCACAAATGTGGATATCGAAGTTATGATAATGAGGATGGACCCGTGGTGGTACAATTTTTCTCTTCCATTTATATTTTTGCAAAACTAAACATTCACAAGTTGTGTTTCTTAATTTACTTTCACCCTTTATGATTTTTTCTTACTTGGCATAAAAATTTCATGTCTATAAGAAAACAAGAGCGTGATTTAACTTACTATGTTCGGCCTGGCAGGACCAAAAGAATGTATAAAAGTGGACAAAAAAGGAAATATTTTGCTCTATAAAACAAACATGAGAAAACAAACAAGCGAAAAAGAATAAGAGTATGTTTGTTTTTTGTCGACTCCAAAACTGGATTTGACTCGATCCGAGTCGGATGTTAGGTTTTTTTCTTTCTTTTTAAGTCAGATCTGACTAGGGTCATATGTGCCAAGTGGTAAAATGTTAGATTTTTATGGCTCACAGATCTAAGACAAACACAAAATTGGCTTGAGCCTTGAGAAAATCCATCACCAATGCTACGCAACTTCCAGATAATACTAGTTTGGTGGAGAGAATTCTCCAGTATGTCGGTTGTGTTAGCAGAGCCGGGCCTGAGGGGGTGCAGGAGGTGCGACGCACAGGCCCCATCTCAGGCCAAGGCCTTTTTTTTGAAGCAAAAGAATTAAGCCCAGTTATAACTTAGTTAAGTCTCACTTGTGTAAACTGTAAACTAGGTCGATTTTTGTTAAAAGGAGAGCAAAAAGCGATCCGAGGAGTGCAAAAATCGTTGTTAACTCATTGACTATGACCTTTTCATTACATTCTTGTGACTCGGACCAAATTATCCCTACCTAATACAACCAGAAATCACTAAACTTATATCGATTTCAGATATAACTACACCACCAACATGACTCCATCACGAATGAGTTCAGATCAAAAATTTTGTTTGATTCATGTTTTGATTTACTAAAATACTTAATTAATTGATTCACTTGATTAAATTTTTTGTATCCACTCTTACCCTACTTAAACAATTCACTATCTTCTATAACTGGTGAACAAAAGACGAGCTTTAAAATCTCCCTCTGATTTTAAAATCTCCCTGCCTGACAAGCAATCAAACAAGTATACTAGTATTAGTGGATTCGTTATGCATGTACTTACCAGATGATTATTATTGGATTTACTAAATCCCATTTCAAAATGGAAAAACAAAAATTAGGACATCAAATCTACCTCTGATCAAGTTTGGGAGGCTTTTTTTTCCTTCTAAATTACACCTTCTCAGTATCTAATTAGGGTTAACAGATTTGTATGATTTGATTTTCTTTACTACTTTGATGAATCGATAAGAAATGGATTTATATTTCAGCAGAAAAATACGGGGGTGGGGGATGAATTTGAGAAAGATGGTGGAAGTCATGGAGGAGGAACAAGAAGATGAAGAGGTCCAATTAGAAAAATTAGCCGAAAAATCAAAAATGGATCGATGGGTAGGCGCGGAAGGATGATTACTGTGCGAGGAAGAAGAACCAGTAAATATGTAGAATAATTATCATTTTATATAGAGCCAACACAAAAATGACAAATGTTAAAATTGACATAATATTTTTACTTACTATGGAGGCCGTGCCATTACGGCACGGGTGAAGTTCTAGTGTGATTAGGGTTGCACATGGTTCGGTTCGGTACGGTTTTTGGCGAAAAAACAACCGAAACCGAAGTACTCGGTTTTCCAATATTGCAAACCGATGAAACCATTTAGCCTATTCGGTTTCATTCGGTTTTGGGCCTTCCGGTTTCGGTATAAAACTGGTCGGTTTTTGGTTAACCAACTGATTTGAAATTAAAGTTTTATTTTTGTCAGTTGTACAAACCTAACGGACAACTTTTTTCTAAACCTGTCATAAAATTGTCATTTGTACAGAATTTTAAACACATTAGATGTTCTTCCAACACACGTTAAAAGAAAACAACCAAATTGCGAAGAGTCTAATTTCTCTGTAGTTACAAAAGAAAAATTCAAACACCACAGGTTCATAACTGGTTGTTCCTTATGAAGCTTCTGCATCTCTTTAGATGGGAAATCAAACCAGCAGTCCCATTCTTCACAGGATCAGCTTGTAATCTTGTGTTACAGTACCGACACATAGCATGTTTTGATGGTGGCTCTTCCCTAACAAAGTGATCCCATATTGCAGCCCTACTTTGACGATGCCTACCAAGTGGTGTTGTTGCGTTTTCCATGGAAATTTTAATAGTACCTTCACATATGTGGAACAAACAATATCAAAATGCAGCCAACATAATTTCATTATTCAATATTGTAGATAATCAAGAATCCCACGTAACATCAAGAACACTATGTTTGCAAGAACATACCCCATATAGCTCAGTTGGAAATGTTTTTCATTTCCTTTTTAATTCCCAAATATGTAAAATTTTAGTCACCCACACATATGTATAATTCATATTCCATATATAACTTTTAACACATTAATATTATGCCATATATCAACACAAATCTTATACTAACAGTACACAATTTTAAAAATAAAATTGAACCAAAGGAAATCAAGCCTCATACTTAACAGTACACAAATCTCATAAATCAAGCCTCCGAACCAAAGGAAATCACATAAGAGAAAATTACTCATTCAATTGAATAAATTTATATTAGGTTTACCCAATCATTCTTCCATAATCCCCTTTTCACTTTTAAGACAACCTAAATTAGTATCACAAAACCCTAACTTTCAGATTTGTAGCATCAAATCTAACTAATAATTAAATAAATAATTCAAATCTAATAACAGAGATATACCTTTCTTTTGTTCTACAGATGGAGAAAAACCTTACCAATGAACCCTGAAATCAAAAAGCCGTAATATCAAAATCTCTAAACATACAATTGAATTAAAATAACGATGAACGAAAAATCGAGAAGAGATTTTGGCGACAGAGATTTACCTTTTTTGTTGTAGAGATGGAGAAAAACTTTAACAGTGAACCCTAAAATAAAAAAGCCATAAAATGAGTTAAACCCCTAAACATGCACTTGATAAAAAAAATCAAGAAGAGAGTGAATAAGTTTACCCTTTTTGTTATAGAGATAGAAGAAGAAGAAGAGGAAGAAGTAGGTGGATCTAAATCGATGATGGGTGATATGGCGGAGGTAACTAACTGTGAAGAAGAAGAAGAAAGGAGAAGAGAAGAAAGGAGGAGAGAATAAATGGATAAGGTCTTCGCTAATCGATGGTGAATGAAGAGATAATGAATGACTTATATACCTAAATCTAATGGATACGATTAAACCTAACAAATCAACGGCTCATATCTAGTTATACTCGGTTTCTCGGTTTATACTGTACGGTTTTGGATAGAAACCGAAACCGAAACTGGATGTATCGGTTTCCTGGAACTGACAACCTAAACCTAAACCGTTGGATTCGGTTTCACTTCGACTCGGTTTATATTGCAACGGTTTCGGTTCGGTTCATGGTTATGGTTTTGTTTTGTGCAGCCCTAAGTGTGATATAAAATGAAACTTACTGAAGTTTGGGAGGTATGAAAAGATTGTTTGCGGCGCGACTTTTAAAAACTAGCACTTTTATGCCAACAATATCTGCTTGTGTAAAGTAGCGATTTATTTTAACAAACACACCTTAATTCCTTAATGCACTACAGAAACTAGCAATGAAATTCTCGATATTTTAGTTTCCACCAATACCTCAAAATTTTGTTTACAATTTCGGCACACCAGAGTCATAATATTCATAAATTCGATGATACCATAGTTTTCCCTCTATTTATACTATCAAAATACCAAACATGCACAAGAAAATATTTCACTCACTCGCTTGCTAGTTTAATTTTTAATTGAACTCGCAATTATAATTCACTTTAGCTCGACATAAAAACCTCATGTCTAGAAAAAAATAATATATACATGCGATGATGGGATGACACAAAAAGATGTGATTTATTAAAGTATTTGTGGGAGCAACACCCTGTAATCCTATTCAAGGGTTAGCATAGTACTAACGTTCACTCGGTGTACATTGTTTGCCTAATTGAGTATGCGGTGTACCTAAGCTGTTCTCCGAGTTAGCCAATTATGGTACCAGGAGGAGGGGAGTCAGCCCATGATAAAGGTTGGTAGTTGACTAGTTGCCTACTTGCCTACCCTACTGGGTGTGATGGCTTCTAAAGCCTATTTTTTTCTGCTATATGGGCTCCAAAAATGTTACGGTCATGCAAGTAACGCACAATGATTACGCGTTACAGAGTTGCAGGCCAAGTCAGAGTTCCGCCGTAATGGCGCAATGCGAAGCCATAATAGCGCAACGTCGGCCATAATAGCGGTATCTTTCAGTGTAGACCGTCAAGCACTAAGATAGTGGAACCTATAGACGGTGAAGCGCAACGGTGGCGCTACACTGTAAATACATTTGGCTAAGTAATGAAGCTTATTGGCCGACACAATGAAGCTTCATTGAAGGTTTGGCAAGACATGGCCATGGTCGACAGATGCAACATGCGATGTTGGCATTGATGCATATCCGTGGAATTGAGTTGGCCCAAACTCAAGGATGATGCAAGAGTGAAGAATAGGCCAGGAGTTGGTCTATGGCATTAGTTCAAGGCTGGCCAAAGCTTGAACAATGCAAACAAGTTAGTAATGCAAGAGTTGCATTACTATTGTCAAGCTAATTGGCGAAGTGAAGCATATATGACGCATGAATAACTAGAGTGAGCTTAATGAGCTGGCCTCGATGTTTGAAGCATAAGGATTGCCCGTGCATGAGTTTGGAATGATAAACATGCAGGGCCAAGAGAGCTGAACGTTGGTGCAAGATGAATCCGGTATGGCACGGCAAGTGTGCAATACGGGCTCAAGTGAAGGTTATGAGTTGGTTATTGGCTTTGCGAGCATGATAATGAAGTGAGACAAGATAGAATGGTTATAAAGGAAGTTTATAACCATGTGAAGTGTTCATAACCACCAAGAACAGTGTAGCATCTGTTGGCTTGACAACACAAAAGGTGGCAGTTGGAAAAGCAAGCTGGAGGTTATGGAAACTACCTGATGGGACACATGGCTGTTCCATGCGTGTGCAAGTGTTGTGCACGGTTTTTGGTAGTGATTTTTTTGTATAAATAGTCCTAAGGAGTGGGAAAAATCAGTAGGCTTACATAGGAGAGTTAGTCTCATATTTGAGAGAGTTAGGCATTCACCAAGAGGGTGAATGGCTGTTTTTGGTCCATGTGATGGACGAGTTTTGTAATTTTCCTTTAGTGCAATAAAATGGGTTTGTTGCAGTATTTTTTTGTGTTCATTATGTTGCTGATGTTGTGTGAGAATTGTTAAGTACATGGAAGAACCTCTTATGCTTATGGGGGCATGAAGAGTTAGAGAGAAAGAAGAAAAAGACTTTCGTTGTGCAATTCCTTATGAGTGAAGGCAGATGCGTACTTTGGTGCAAGTATGCAAGGCTGAATGATTTTGGGTGAAGTTGATTCACTGAACCACAATCATTGCACTGTCATGACCCATGAAAAGTTTAGGCGATTAAATGGGCGTGTGTGGCAGGTATCGTAGTCATGTTAGGGACACGGTTTTGATTTTTTTATCTTTTACTCAAGCTGGTGTCATTTGTTTGTCAAATTCATTGAAGAAATGTTTGGGTTTCACTAGTATGGAGACTAGAAGAAGTTTTTCTTGTGTGGAAATATCAATTGGAATGAACTTGAAGCTTGATGTAGCAGCAGGCCATGAAAGTTTATGACAAAGGTGTCAAAATTCCTACCCAAAGTATTAGACGAACACGCAAGAATCATTGAAAACCGGGTTTTCAAGTGATGGCATGACAAAACTAAGGAGTATGCTGACTTCTATGGTGCAATTCAGGTGTTTAAAGTCCATGTTTCTCACAAGTATGCGAAGAATTAAGCATTTGGAATGCATTCTTTCGTAGTGTTATCAGTAGCGAGTACATTACAAGTTGTAATGGGAATTTTATGGGAAATTCCCGAATAAAAAGAAGTTGATGGCCTTTGCAGTGGCAAAGTAGATGAAAAACATGTCTATGTGATAGATTGAAGGTGTTTTCATCGTAGCCAGTTGATGGAAGATTAAAGTTATCTCTCTTGAATGCATGTACCTTAGTGGTAATGCAAAGTCTGGTTGCGAACCAGCAATGTTTGTGGCAATGTGATGCCATAAAAGAAGAATTGGATGGCAATTCTTATCTAGCATAAAGCTTATGGAAAGGCTGAAGAAATAAGCGCAAGTTAGGGGAAAACCGATACACCACAGTCTTATGTTTGCAAAGAGTTCTTCATTGATGCTAGATGAGCACAAGGAGTGTGCTTGCACCTGGTTTATGAGTGGGATCATTATTCTTGGACAAGGGTGTCCAAAGACCTGCATTTTATCATAACCCAAGCGGATGTTCTTGTCAACTACAAATCGGTATTGCTACAAAGTGAATTTAGAGAAGGGAAAGATAAGAGTTACCGGTTGTACGTGGACGGTAAAAATGAGTTCCAAGTTTGAAGAAGAATGCGGCATTCTTGATTCATGGGACGTAGGCAGTGGCGCCTCATTTGCAAGGATTATGGCCTTGTTTACAACTGTCCAAAGTGTTTATCCGCGAAAGTCATTGAGTGACATGACTTTGATGAGCTTTATGGTGATGCTAAAAATCACCAAGTTAAGTCTGTTCGGTTGTGCAAAGGTGCACAAGTTTGTGTCAAGATTTGGGTGTTAATTGGCACTAGCATGTATGCAACTTAGCATGCGCCAAATGAGATTTGGTCATGGCAGTTGCATGATACGGTTGGAAATGCAAGTTAGGGAAATTGTGGATGCGGGATAGATAAGGACAAAGTAGTGGTGATGCATAAACATGGCATATGATAGCATCAGTCTCTCTTCATGAAGAAAGTAGTGGTGATTCATGTGTCCATTATTGAAGAAATCTTCATGAAAGCTAAAGCAAAATGATAGCATCAGTCTAAAAGGAGTATTCAACTAATTGTCAATTATAGTGTGTTTCGTTATGGGAGTGGCATACGAACGTTGATAGTCATAAGAATGCATGTGGCAAAGTGAATTGCTATATTGGGGACAGTAGGTGTTGTCTCTCTTCCTTTGTTGCTTAGAAGCGAAGTTGAAGTCAGTATTGCAAGGCTTGTTAGGACTTACAAGTTACAATCAGTTGGCGAAAGTATTTGCTCAAGTTTGAGTATACTTTCAGTTTGGGTCGAGTGAACCTTGGTGTTGGAATGAAGTCTCTCTATGTAAGGTAGTAGTGAATGAGGGTATTTTAAGTGAAAGATCTTGCCTCTTTCGTTAAAAGTAAATCTAGTTCGCGTGGAAGATGCTACATAGCATATTAAGCCAAAATATGCAATAGAAGACGCTGAAAGTGAAATAAGCAAATAGAAGAGTTGGTTGCATATTCGAGTTTGCTGTTGAGAGTTATGTGGAAGTGCAAAGGCATTTGGCAGCGATAGCATGGAGTAACGCAGCAAGAATGAAGATGTAAGTCCATCAAGTACATGAGTTAAGAGTAACTCATTGTTAGGAAGAACATGATGTTGTTTTTCCGCCATATTAAAGCGTAGCAGTTTGAAAGAGCAAGTGATGCTTAAAATTGCTGGTTTCAAAGGCGCGTGAAGAGGATGCCTGGCCCAAAGAGGCGTTATGATGTCACGGTTATCCTAAGTCGGGACTATGCAAGCCATGCATTTCAATCATGATGTTGCGACAATGCAAGCAAAAGAACGACAGGTGCGGGTTCTTTGGCATACAAATGATGCAAGTCCAAGAAGGTGAAGATTGCAACATGATTTGGAGGCCAAATCTAGTGAAAGTCCTGAAGTTTGGAAAGTAGGTTATAGATTGTGGCGTATACCAAGAGTGGTACGGAATCATAGGGTGCATGCCTTAAGGCATGGCATGATTTGGCGTAGGCGCGTAGGATTGAAGAATTAAAGTCAAGTTTTGTATAAGTCCTGTCAAGTTGCATGGTGCAACTAAAGTCGGAAAGTGAAGGCATAAGACTATGGCAATGATCAGTGTGATCAATTGATAAGAATCATTGCTTGCGTATACTTAGACGCAAATGATTCAAGTGAAATTCAAGTCTAATTCAAGGAGTTGGCAAGAGGAATTTAAGGTTGCATTTGGGTATTGATGCATGATTTGAGTAGCCGCGTAAGCGTAATGCATGACGTCGAGAAGTGGCTCAAGTATATGAGATCAATGGCAAAGCAGTGAAGCTAAGTGATGGAATAAAGTACTAGGCAGAGAAGCTTTGGCAAGGTTAAAGGCCAAGCAAAGTTTGTTGATTTCTGAGAAGGACTCAGAAGCGTACAAGGCCAGAGAACAAGTATAACGAGTATACTTTGTTGCGTTCAACGAGGGCGTTGAACGTATTAGGTGGGGGAGGTTTGTTACTGATCATGCAAGTGAAGCACAATGATTACGCGTTACAGAGTTGCAGGCCAAGTCAGAGTTCCGCCGTAATGGCGCAATGCGAAGCCATAATAGCGTGACGCTCAGCCATAATAGCGGTATGCTGTGTAGACCGTCAAGCACTAAGATAGTGGAACCCTGCAGGGCCAGTGAAGCGCAAAGGTGGAGCTACACTGTAAAGACATTTGGATAAGTAATGAAGCTTATTGGCCGACACAATGAAGCTTCATTGAAGGTTTGGAAACACATGGCCAAAGTCGACAGATGCAACATGCGATGTTGGCATTGATGCATATCCGTGGAATTGAGTTGGCCCAAACTCAAGGATGATGCAAGAGTGAAGAATAGGCCAGGAGTTGGTCTATGGCATTAGTTCAAGGATGGAAAAAGCTTGAACAATGCAAACAAGTTAGTAATGCAAGAGTTGCATTCTTTGTTGTCAAGCTAATTGGCGAAGTGAAGCATATATGACGCATGAGTAACTAGAGTGAGCTTAATGAGCTGGCCTCGATGTTTGAAGCATAAGGATTATCCATGCATGAGTTTGGAATGATAAACATGCGAGGTCCAAGAGAGTTGAACGTTGGTGCAAGGCGGAATCCAGTATGGCACAACAAGTGTGCAATACGGCTCAAGTGAAGGTTAGGAGTTGGTTATTGGCTTTGCGAGCATGCCAATGAAGTGAGACAAGATAGAATGGTTATAAAGGAAGTTTATAACCATGTGGAGTGTTCATAACCACCAAGAAGCAGTGTGGCATCCGTTGGCTTGACAACATAAAACGTGGCAGTTGGAAAATCAAGTGTGGTTATGGAAACTACCGATGGGACACATGGTTGTTCCATGCGTGTGCAAGTATTGTGCACGGTTTTGGATAGTGAGTTTGCTGTATAAATAGTCCTAAGGAGTTGGAAAAATTAGTATTCTTACATAGGAGAGTTAGTCTCATATTTGAGAGAGTTAAGCATTCACCAAGAGGGTGAATGGCCTGTTTTTGGTCCATGTGATAGACGAGTTTTGTAATCTTCCTTTAGTGCAATAAAATGGGTTTGTTGCAGTATATATTTGTGTTCATTATGTTGCTGATGTTCTGTGAGAATTGTTAAGTACATGGAAGAACCTCTTATGCTTATGGGGGCATGAAGAGTTTAGAGAGAAAGAAGAAAAAGACTTAGTTATGCAATGCCTTATGACCCGAAGGCGGATGCATACTAGTGCAAGTATGCAAAATTTGAATGATTTTGGGTGAAGTTGATTCACTAAACCACAATCATTGCCGGTCATGACCCATGAAAATTTTAGGCGGTTAAATGGGCGTGTGACAAAAGCCCACATGTATGGCAGAGAAGCTTCAATATAAGATGAGGGGACGCATCATTGGTAGTGACTCAGTGTCTTCTCCATACAATAGGTTCCTACTCGTCCCTTAAAGCTACAATTTTCAAGACTCGTCTGATAGATTCCAAAAGTGACATTATGAAAATTAGATGTGCAAACAAAATACACCTTGCTAGAAAACTACACCATTGTCCCATTCCAAATCGAGCTTTTACTTCATATTTGAACAAAAATACGGTAACATTTCTAGACTTGATGGTGAAATTGAGCTATCGGTTTAAGAAGAAGACGGTTGAGTACTTTTCATTATTCTGGTCATGGCATCAATTCTAGAATTCAATAAAAAAACCTGGCATGTCGTCATTGCTATGTGAGTCTTTCCTTCTCAATGTTGCCAATTTCCAATGTGCCTGCTCGATTAACTGGATAGTGTTTGGTTAGTAAATTTTTAAAGCTAAAGTTGATAGAACATCTATGTTGAATTCTTAATAGGATCGTCTGTCCTTTTCTCAGTAATTTCAAACTATTTATATAGGTTACAATAGTCGGCATTGTCTTGACTCTCAAGGAATTCTTTTCCTTGAATAACTCTGTTTACATAGATATCAAATTCCTAACTATAGGAGCATGTAGATCAAGAATGCCCATCTTGGACAGAGAGTTAAATTAAGCTTTTCCCAAAGCTTTTGTGAAAATATTTGCTAATTGCACCGTTGTAGGAGTGTATGACGGAGATATGATCTTACTTGTTATTGCAGATCTGCGACAAGATGACAATCCACTTCAATATGTTTTGTTCTTTCATGGAACACTGGTTTTGTGCAATGTATAATGATGATGACTATCACATTATATATTCATTCCTTGAGTATGATGAACCCCCAAATCACCAAGTAATTGTTTTAACCATTTTAACTCACATGTCCTGACTACCACATCGATCTATATTCTGCTTCTACAGACGAACAAGAAAATGTATGTTGCTTTTTAGTTTTCCAAGACACAGGTGAGAAACCAAGAAAGATAAACCAACCAGTTAATGAAAGCCTTGTCAATGGAAAACTTGCCCGATCTGAATCACACCATCCTTTCAAATGAAGAGAACTATCAAAACGTAAAAGTATACCTTGGCCAGGATTTTTCTTCAAATATCTAACTACACGCAGTGCTGCTTCCCAATGTTCTACTCTGGGTTGTTGCATAAATTGAGATAATATATGCATAGAATATGCAAGATCTAGTCTCGTCACTGAAAAGTATATCAAACGACCCACTAATCGTCTATATTTATCCACATCCTCTGTAATTTGCCTTTTGCTAAAGCTAGACGATGATTTGTTTCGAGTGAATTCTGCGAGGCTTTGCTCCCAATAATCCCGTCTCCATGATAATGTCAAGAGCATACTTCCTCTGGCATATGTAAAATCCCTTGTCTACTCCAGTGCCACTTCTAGTCCAAGAAAATATTTCAACTTCAAGATCTTTCATTTTAAAGAATTGACCCAAATATGTCTTAAAATTATGAAGTTCAAGCAAATCATTGCCTCGCTACAATCAAATCATCAACATAAACCAATACGTTAAGTTGCATCTTCCCTTTTGTCATTGTAAAACTGAATAATCCGAATATGACTGTAAATCCATAATTCTTCAAAGATGTCGATAACTTTGCAAAATAACATCAAGGTGCTTGCTTCAATGGTATAAAGCTTCTTCTTTCTACATACCATATTAGGATTTCCCTTAGCAAACCTGGAGGTATCTTCATGTACACTTCTTCTTCCAAATCACCATGAAGAAATGCATTATGTACATCCATTTGATGCACTTCCCAGTTCTTAACAGCTTACAATCGACGAAAGTTCGTACTGTCGTCATCTTGCCACATGAGCAAACGTCTCATTATAGTCTAAACCCTCAACTTGATGATTACCAAAGATCACCAACCTTTCTTTCAAGCGTACCAGATTTCCATTTTCACCTCTCTTTTCTGTATAGATCTATTTACTTCCTAATGCTTTCTTTCCAGGTGGTAACTCCACCAATTCCCATGTTCCTTGTTCTTCCAAGGCTCGGATTTCTCTATACATAGCTTTTCGCCAACCTGGATGTTTCATAGCTTCTTTAAAGCTCCTTGGTTCATTTGCTGCATTAACTTCCGCAAGATATTTTCTATGCACAGCGGAAAAACAGTCACAACTAACATAATATGTTAAAGGATAAGGTGTACCTGAGGTAGATGATTGTGCAGACGGATGAGAAGATGGACTATTTTCTCGAACTGTATGTGTCACAAAACCTCTGAGTCTAGTCGAAGGAATTTTCTTACAGCTGTCCCTTACCCATCTCATTAATATCAAGTCATCTATCATTGTCTGTTGGTGTACTACATTCCTGTCACCACTAGAATCTGATATGATTGCTTGTTCTTTACTCTATCTCGTTCTTTCTATTTTCTTCTCTTTCTATTAGTCTTGAAGAGTGATGTAGATTTTATATGACCAAATTAACGATTAAATAAAACCTAGTTATATCCGCAAGCGCACGTGTCAATTGTAGTATCGATAGCAAATGCGGGTCGTTCCCACAAGGAGTGTGAAATACTCTACCACTAATGTCAAAAATTAAGTAACCAACGAGATGATGCTTGAACGATTTTAGAAATTTGAAGCAAAACGAGATAAAAATAATTCTAACAATAAACAAAATGAGAATGGGTTGCTAGGGTCTTCGGTTTCCACAAATTAACTATGCAAACTCTACTAATCTTTAAAAATATATTACATGCATTATCAAATATTGTTTCTCCGCTACAGTTTCCTTCGCTTCATGGGTGGTGATTCTAAAGCATTACCTATCAATCCTTGCATACCACGTCTAGGATTTAACCGAAGCTAACGAAATATCAATTCAAAAGCATAAATAATCAAGAAAATCACATAAACGATTAAATACCAAGCTATATGAAGAAGAACTATTAATCAATCAAATCATTATTAAGCATATCAATGTAGAGTTTACACAATAAAATTGGTTTCTACCTAAACCCTAACATGGCTCTAGCTAGACATGGCTTTATCAAAAGCCATAAACATATTAAAATTAAACTCTAGCTAATGAAAAATGAAGAATCAAAAACAAAACTTCAAAATCCTTCTCTCCTTGCGGCACTATGGCCCGGGCTCCCTCTCTCAAATAGTCACCCCCCTTCTTATACACCTTCCTTTTCTTTTATTTCATTAATCAAAGTATGAAAATAAATTATTCAATGGAATATCTTGCATGCAAGTTGATGTCGTCATCAGTATCTTCCCCAAATAGTATTGCCACCTCGTTCTTCCAATGAAATAATAAACTCCCCTTATTTCCAAAATCTCCCAAATGAAGAAAGAGTTATTTTATTTCCAAAATAGTCACGTGTAAATATTCCTCAATTAATTCTTCACATGACAAATAAATCATCTTTCTCGGTGGAATATATTTGTAATAAAGTAGGAAAGATAAAATAGTTCCCATTTTCAGTTTCTATGTGCCAACCCCACATTGATTTCAATTCCTTTGCTGCGTTTTTGCCTCGCCTATGATACAATTCTATGTCGCTGATATATATGGAGATACCGGGCCGTACATTTTGTCATTTTCACCATCAGAGTTAAGCCGATATATGGAAATACCAGGCCAACCCATTTCATCATTGTGGTTCCGATATATGGAAATACCAGCCAACCCTGGGCCGGCGATATATAGATATACCAAAGCCAGCAGTAATAAGTGCTGGCGATATATAGAAATACCATGCCAGCGTAATAAGTGTCAGCGATATATAAAAATACCCAAGCAAGATAATAAGTGATGCTGATATATAAAAAAATACCATGCCAACATATTTGATCATTGTGGTTGCTGATACATGGAAATACCAGGCCAACCACATTTCACCTCATGGTTGCTGATATATGGAAGTACCATGCCAACCACATTTTTCCATTTTTATCGCAGACACCATTAAGTCTCACATTTTGTTGTTTATTCGCTGGATGATCGAATTCACTTGTACTTTCTACAAAAGCACTAAAATTGTATTAGTAACTAAAATATTTTATGCTAGCTAATATAAATATGGGTATAAAATGTAGCATTTACATGCTTATCAAAGAGTTGTCCTGTATATCTTCACCACTTTCTGGAAGTTCAGTTACGCTTCTAGGTCCTCCACATCCTCATCATCAATCCAACATGTTTCATTATTTGTTGTTGCATTATTGGGAAGCTGTTCATCGTTTATCTCAACATATGGGAACTGCAATTCATAAATCCACATATCTGGACACTAAGAATTGGTGTGTATCCAAATCATACACTTACCATGCTTTTTTTACCAAATGGATATCCAAGAAACACACATCTTCTTCCCCTACTAGCAAATTTTTCACCTTTGCTATTTTGATTATGCACATAACACAAGCACCCAAACACACGCAACTGATCATATGGAGGTAATTTTCCAAACATAATCTCATATGGTGTTTTATTCCCAATTAAAGGTGTCGGTGTTCTATTAATCAAGTACACTGCAGTTAACGCACACTCTCCCCAAAATTTTATTGACAAGTTAGCTTGAAATCTTAATGCTCTCGCCACATTCATAATATATTGATGTTTTCTTTCAACTCTTCCATTCTGTTGAGGTGTACCAACACAAGATGTCTCAAATATTATACCATTAGACTTAAAGTACTCACTTTAAAGAATTAAATTCCGTTCCATTATCAATTCTAACACATTTGATTTCCTTGTCAAATTGACGTTTAATAATAGCAATAAAGTTAAGAAACATTGATTCAACTTTTGTTTTAGTTTTCATCAAATAAATCCAAACACCTCTTGAAAAATCATCTACTATTGTTAAGAAGTAGTGAGCTCCACAAGACGAAGGTGTCTTGTAAGGCCCCATAAATCCAAATGAACTAATTCAAATAAACTAGCTGACTTTATTAGACTTTAACTACTCATACGATGTTTTGCTCGTGGACAAATATTACAAGCTTTATTGTTGTTCCTAAAAGAACCACTCACAACTGGTATTTTTACGCAACACTTACTCGAAGGATGTCCCATTCGTTGATGCCACGGCCGTATGAATCCCTACCAACTTCTAACACTTTAACCTGAGGAACACCAGAAGAAATATAGTCCATCTTGTCTCTCACCCACTCCAATCACCTTCCCCTCGTCCACTTTGGTCCCGTATAACACATAATTTGTTAGTAACTGCACAACACAAATAATTACGGGAGAAGCGGATATAACTAAGAATTCCTACATCCAAAATATTGGAAGGATATCACCGCGCGACTTGGAGTGATATCTTTTTTTTGTTTTTGGTAAAGAAGAGATTTTATTAGAAAGGAGGAGAATATACAACGACAAACTTCTTACAAGGAGGAAGAAGAAGCCAAGAAAAAGAAAACAAAATCAAAGGAAAATTACATCCCAATTGAAACACAAATGATTTACATTCCCTTTTAAGCTAGATTTTAAAATTGATGCCCACGATAATAGTAATGCTCTAGCATCCTGACATATATATTAGATCAACATTCTTGAATTTCTCCTCAAACGTCCTTGAATTTTTTTCATTCCATATGGTCCAGAGTGCCACTGCGGGAATTAGAGACCAAATTTTCTTATCATCTTCAAGAGATCGGAGAGTGTGCCAGACTTGCATCAGGTTGAAAACGGTGAAAGGCCAAACACCATTTATGCCATGAGAAGGGATGACTGAATTCCAAATTCTTTTAGAAAAAGAGCAATCAAAAAACAGGTGCTTTGCATTTTCTTCGGCATTGCCACAAAGAAGACATTTATTGACATAAAGGTAACCCCATTCCACACATTTATCAATTATTCTATCATGAGCAGCAATCCAAAGAAAGAAGTTAACTTTGGTAGGTACCTTATTGTTCCATATGGCCTTATGAGGAAAATTTGGATGGTCAGTACCTTGGTAGAGTGCTGAGTATAAGGAACTTGTAGAAAAAGTCCCAGTTGTTGAGAGATTCCATCTTCTTTTGTCTTCTAGATTGCAGAGATGTGGGGGATCCTCACCAATAACCTCCAAAAGTGAAATCACCGCTTAGCTTCATTATCGAGAGAGATCTTTTGAAATGCAAATTCCAGTTCACCATATTATCAGAAGTATCAATATGAGTTGCAAGAGAGCCACACTTATTGTTGGGCAGCTTAAAAAGAGAAGGGAACAAACTTTTGAGAGACTGGTTTCCCACCCATACGTTGGACCAAAAGGAGATAGATCTACCATTCTGAATAGTTAAAGACGAATGCTTAATTACCTTATCTGCTTGATTAACAATGGATTTCCAGCAAGATGAACCGTATGTACCTTTAACTCTGTCGAGTACCATTACTGAAGAAGAATCACCATATTTTTCATCAATCACAGAGCACCACAAAGAATTCTTCTCGATTCCGTATCTCCGGACCCATTTAGCCAACATAGATTGGTTTAAATGTCTAAGACTCTTCAGTCCTAAGCCACCTTTCTCCATAGGTGAAAATATCAATTCAAAGTTCACTAAATGCTTTCTTTTTGTGTCCTCACTGTCCTCCCAGAGAAAATCACTGATCTTCTTCTCTAAAATGTTATAACGGATGCAGGAGCCTTAAAAGTACTGAAGTAGTATGAGGGTAGACTAGAGAGCACGTTCTTGATTAATGTGATTTTACCACCTTTTGTAAGTTTGATTCTCTTCCAAGGTGCCAAATTGTTATCAAATCTTTCTATCACAGGATCCCATAATGCCTTGGATGTAGACTTGGCTCCAAGAGGTAAACCAAGACACAAAATAGGAATAATGTCAGTCCTACATCCAAGTTTATCAGCCAACGAGTTAAGTAATGGGGTTTTACCAACTCCTACCAACCTAGTCTTAGATTTATTAACCTTAAGACCTGAGACCAATTCAAAACATTTTAAAGCACTGAAGAAAAAATGAAGTTCATCCCAATCATTCTTGATAAAAAGAATGGTATCATCTGCATAATGTAAGTGTGAAATTGTCCGACCTCCCTCTTTGACAGAAAAACCACTAATAAAACCATTTGAGGAGAGCTTGTCTAGATATCTAACAAAACCGTCCATCGCAATATTAAAAAGGAGAGGGGAGAGTGGATCACCTTGTCTTACTCCCCTTGAACATCCAAAAGAACCGAATGGAGAACCGTTGATAAGAACTGAAAAATTAGCAGTCGAATAACAAAAATTGACCCAATTGCACCATTTATCCTTAAAACCAATTTTTCTTAGGATAGATTGAAGATATGACCAATTGATTCTGTCGAAAGATTTTTCTAGGTCAATTTTACAAATGATACCAGCTGATTTATCTCTCACCTTAGAATCAACTAGCTCATTGGCAATCAAAATCTATCATGAATTTGTCTCCCTTCCACATATGCAAACTGTGGATTAGAAATGATCTTTGGAATTACATAATTAAGCCTACTTGCAAGGACCTTCAAAATGATCTTGTACATACTAGTAAGTAGACTAATAGGCCTCAGATCAAACACACTTTCAACATGATTCTTTTTTGGGATCAGAGAAATAAATGTAGCATTATGAGTAGCATTAATCTTACCTTGCGAGTTATTTTCAGCAATTGTTCCCATGATGTCTTCTTTAAGGAAAGACCAGCACTTCTTAAAGAAGTTGATTGGATATCCATCTGGTCTAGGGGATTTTACAGCTTCAATTTCATTTATAGCATCCATTACTTCCTCTTCAGAAATATCTCTCACAATAGCTAAAGCTTCCTCTTCAGAAATGCATTTGAATTCAAGATCTTCAATTGTTGGCCTGTTGAAAATATCTTTTTTAAACAAATTATGAAAATGGTTGATAATATTGTCTTTGATTTTATTTCTGTCATCGGAGAGAACCCCATCGATCATTAAGTGCTTGATTCTATTCACTCTCCTCCTGTTTGAGGCAAAACCATGAAAAAACGATGTATTTCTGTCCCCTTCTTTCAACCACTGAACTCTCGATTCTGCCTGCTAGATCTTTCCAACATAAGAGTAACCTGCTCATATTCAACTTTAGCTTTTTGTCTAAGAGATTTTTTAGAAGCATCGGATCTATGCATCTCTTCAAGTCTGTCCACAACATCAATATCATCAAGCAATCTTTGTTTCTTAATATTAAGGTTGCATAATACTGATGTGATTTTTATGTTGTTGTAGAAAGTGGTAGTAAAAGTTCGTTCAACTCAGACTTGTAAAGACTCGGTTTAAGACTTAAAAATATAAAACTATAAAAACAAAGAAAATATATACACAAGTTTTGTCACAAATATCGAGAGGTACTAGGACTCAGGATTCCACCATAAAATTCATTCATGCGATTCATATATTTATTCTAGACAATTATAGCTCAAATAATAATAAAATATTGACTCTATGTTTTGCCAAGGTATATTTTTGAAAAGCAACGACTGTATATCTAAAGCATGGGATATCAAAAGACTTAACCTAAGTATAACCCATCAATTGAAATCACAACCATTCAATAAAAATCATAAAACAATTAACAATCCATGCAAAAAGTCATGAAAGAATTAAATATAATTACCACACGCATGAAATATGGCTTCCTCCGTCATCCCAGTGTTGGGGTTGAGCTCCTCATATTATTCACGTGCTCAAAATAATTGTTCATAGCTCAAATAGGTGAAAACAAGAGAAAACTAATAAAACAGCGAGTTTGCAACGCTGTAGTGGCGTTACAAACAGCTCTTACAACGGGTGGTGAACTGTTATAGAGAAAAGATGACAGGCTGATAATATATGTGATCTATTATTCCTGAACAACGATACTTTTATTGTGCATTTTAAAATAAGACTGCCTATGCTAGTCTGTTCTTCGTGTTCTTGAGAACGACACTTTTGTGGTGTCGCCTGCAACTCTTTCTTCTTCTTCTCTGTTGCTGCTGCAATTCTTCTCTGCAGCCTTGTTATTTCGCTCTAAACCTACCCAAAGTTCTCGACCCCCTCTGTGCGACCTCCAAAAACTCCTTTTATACCAACAGCAAGCCCCAAGACTCGCCCGAATCTCGTTTTTCTTCACTAGTGGAAAATAGTCATTTTAAGATAGTTGGAAAGTGTCGTATTAACGAGTAATACAACACTATCGAAATGCCTCTCGAAAGTGCCGTAGATTGGTGTCTTTTTTGGAACGACACTTTCAAGTCGACTCAGATTTACGATACTTTCTGGTTGTCGCTAGGTATGACACTTGGGTTACGTCGTAGATTTGATTATATTAATATAAAAAAATACCAGTCAGTTGGCCGACTGATTATAAACTCATTCGACTAGGCTGAAATAATTCGATTCTTAACTCAAATTACCCTAAATTGAAACTCAAACTACATTTGAACCTCAATGGAATCAATTTCCGGTTTCATATGACATATTTCACCATTCAGCCAAACTTTCAAATTCAATGTACAAAATCAATCTACAAGTTCAATACACATTTGAAAGTTTCACATCTTGCAAGTTCAAACTTCCTACAGCAGAAAACTAAGAGATGTCCATAAAAAGATAAAAAATTTACCAGCATGGACAAGAATTGGAATCTTTGTCTAATTTGAGTAACAAGTTCATAGTTAGGATCACATGACCAGTTACATCATCAAGCTGCAATACTCATAGGTAACCCTTGGGATCACAAGATCAGTTACATCATCTAGCTGCAATACACATACAAGTGGAGGTAAGAACAAATAAATGAAATGGAAGATAGCCCTGCAAAATAACTATCCACTTGTTCAATATCATTACACATGTTACATAGAAACTCCAAGAGGAACCTAATTGCAGCATGACACTGAGGTTGCAAGAATGGAACACCAATTACTAGATATACACACAAGATTTAACATGGACAAAGCACCATCACTCTTTTTGGTGCGAATGGTTTCCCATTGACACCATCCCTAATGATTGTTCACCAACACCGGTGCGAATGGTTTCCCAACACCATCACCACCAAATAAAATAACACGTATCAGTAAATAAAACCTTAATAACGGAATGCCACATGCTTAAGTTTCTTTTGAACTTTCCACAGATATTAGTAATGCAGGTAGTACAGAGATACTAAACGGGTCTCGACTGCAGTGCGATCCTTAATTGGTAGAAAACCAGGAAGAGACAATCTAGTGTAGATTCATAGATACCATCCATCCAAGTAAAAAACACAATGAGCAGTTGGAGGTTGATTGAATTCTATATCAGTTAAGGCAACAAATTGTTGAAGCATATAGTGATATGAAACTTACCTTCAAACTAGTCCTGGAATGGGGGGCATTTGTTATCCTGCATTGAAGTATTACCAAGAAAGGAAGAACAAACATGATCAGTCTATAAATTATCCTTTTTCTATTTAAGTAAGGTAAAATTTAATTAAGCATTGAAAGTTGAAACTCACATCTAACAACTGCATCATCCATGAGTTACCCCTCCATGAACAACCATCCATGAGTTACACCTCCATGAACAACGAAGGATAGGCACACAACAAGAACCTGCAATACACAAAACTAGATCAAAATTCTCCTTTAATCAAACCCTATAAAAAATACAACATTAGATAAAAATCCTCCCTACCCCTTTAAGCTTAAACATATCTTAAACTGGTACGTAACAACCATAAAATACGGAACCACGTTTCCAACCATATTATACATAGACTGGGATGCCTGCCTAACTAA
The DNA here is from genome assembly GCA_023531295.1 of Papaver armeniacum. Lineage (NCBI taxonomy): Eukaryota > Viridiplantae > Streptophyta > Magnoliopsida > Ranunculales > Papaveraceae > Papaver > Papaver armeniacum. The sequence continues at coordinate 54,919 of JAJJWW010006006.1, forward strand.
TCTGGTCTTAAGTAACTTACAAAAATACGGAACTATAAATTGAAACTAAATCTCCAAGTTCTCCAACAGACCTTCCAAGAAGGAGTGAACAAACATCTTCAAATCCCAATGAAAGTTATAAAGAACACCAATATGTACAATCACTACATTCCTTAATCCTTAAAACACAAGTTAAATCATGATGCAGAACAGTGTAAATTTCACAATAAGATTGCAACAAAAGAAGCTAGGAATGAAAGAAGCTTAGGCTTGTTCTCATATTTAAAGAAGGCATCATCTAGAACCTATATATGGTTAGAGAAATCATATGTTTAAAACATTATAATTATAATTAGTCAGAAAAAATATTACGTAATTACATAAGATGGATTTCCATGTATTACGTAAGCCACACAAACTTACAACGGAACTCTCACCCAAACTTGTCTAGGCACCTTAGTTTGATACATGACAAGTTTTTAAGAATGTACATATTTGTCATTTGATGTATAAGGGACCAGACTACATATGCAGTAAAGCATCTAACCTATGCATGAAATATCAAAAACAAAAAAGGTACTTTCAATATCACGTAAGCTTCTAAAGTTACCACATGGGCATATACCTTGGCAATCTTGACAAGTTGGTCATAATTATCATGCCCATAGAAAAATGGCTCCTTACGAAATATCTGCACAGAACAGCAGCCAATTTCATTGAGTCATAATAAAATGTGGATTCACATAACTTAACACCAAACCAAATGACGGGCCCCTTCACCAGCTTATGTCTATGGGTGCAAAATTGAAATAAGTTGAATACTGGCTAATATGTGCGCATTTGCCAAAAACTCTTAACATATTACATTCAAATATATATTAAAAAAAAAAAAAAAAACTCCATTCTGGGGGGTAAACAGAATAAACTCCATTCTGGGGTGGTAAACAATTGTTGATAGTAGACCGTTAGATTCCGTGGATCCGACTATCGGAGAGGTGGTGGCGCATACCGACTAGAGGGTCTAGAAACTCCTTGAAAGGAAAGATAAGAGGAACGAGGTCGATATTTAATACTTGTGCCACCGTATGTGTGACGTCAACAATAAAATAGGAGTAGTCACCATCCCAGCAAACATACAACCAAGGCTCCACAAGTCTAAAGAGTAATCATAATCTTGCAAATCCACAAGAAGTTCTGGGCCTTTAAAGTATCTGTCAAAAGAACGTAGGTCAGAGAAACAAATCCTTTGCAAATAGCGGCATGCCAAGATGCAAACCAAGAGAATCAACAAGAGTCTCAAATGAGATAATGATTGATATTATTGTATAAACTTAGGTAAGATTCAGTAATAATGCCACAATGTAATCGTGCATATCTACAATCCACCAAAAGACCGAGGTGACACGCAACCATAAGAGTAGGCCATGTGTATATATGCCTCTTAAAGGGAGAAAATGTAACATGTCAAAGAAAGAGTAGTGAACAGTTCATAAAGACCAAATGCAGAAATCAAGCACACCTAGAAGCAACACGGCCGTTACATTCTTTTCCTGGATGATAGAACTCTGCGAGTCAACCAATCTATAAGTTGAAGCTTGCGCTACTCATGGTCAATCATCACATTGTGAGGCTTCACATCTCGGTGCATTATACCTTGTGAGTGACAAAATTCTAGTGCCTACATACAATATGAGGGCCAAGATAAGCAAATGTTTATTGTGGTAACTTGTCAACATTCAACCGTATGAACAAGATACAACATCATTATCTTTTCAAGGACAGCTATTAGCGCGAGGCTTCAAAAACTTTCCTTCAACAATTCATGGATATAATATTTGGTATGAAAGTCCGTCATTAGCTGACATTTTTCAAGTCACGACCATCATATAAAAACAAATACCTAACACCATTCAAACATTGTAGAAAAACAGAGCATGGGGCAATTTATCCATTTAAGACTTAACGAAAATCATAAAATCCGAACAATGTATTGAACGGATAAACCGATTCCAAAGTAAATCGAAATTTAACTTGAGACCAAGATGAAAATCAGGATTCAAGAGTTTTAACATATCAAATGCACTAAAAACAGCAAAATAAAGCTAAGATGTAACACTTTTGATTACCTTCTTGGCCTTGTAACCCAAACGTCTAGCCTTATCAGGACGGATAACACGGCAAATCGAAGGATGTCGGCAATACTTCCAGCACCTCACCCTCAGCAGAAACCTCATCGCATCGGATAGTTTCTTCCTCCACAACTCAGAAAAGTACTTGTAAGCACCTATCAAACCCAACAAAATCATTAATAATCCCAAAAAACCAAAATGTCTGGATAAAGGGAAACCACAATCTAACTAAAAAAGAGTAGTTTCAGTAGATTATAAAAAAATCTAAGTTAAACCCAGAATCCATCAACATTTCCAGTAACCAAGATGAAAAATTAAAAACCTCAAAACAGATTTAAACAAAAATCTGTCCCCAGCGATTTCAGTAAACTGGTAAGCAAACGGATTTAAGCAAAAAAAAAAAATCATCAATTATAAAAATCTAGGGTTTCATTCTGATGAAAACCCCAAAATTGATTCTATGAAAGAACTAAATCAATCGATGATTATTTTTCGTGATTCTTCAATTAAACCCAAAATTGATTCTATGAAAACCGGCAACTCTAAAGATAAGGGAAAAGTAAAGGAAACCAGTAGCTTCATAAAAAACCCAACCATCAAACCAAGTTGAATCGAATCTTATAAAAAACTCTTCCTCTAACGGCAAAGCAAACACTGAGAAAAATGACAAACCCTGAAATCAAAAACCTCTAAAATAAAAAAAACCTCCAAACATGCAGTTGAATCAAAGGATGATTTAAGAAAAATAGAGAAGGATTGAGTAAAAATGTTTTACCCATTTTTCTGTAGAGACGGAGAAAGAGTTTAACCATTTTTGTTGCACAGATGAAGAAAAATCTCAACAATTTTATCCTGCAATCAAAAAGCCCTAACATCAAAATAAATAAAAAAAATACAGATCCGGTTTAAAGATGAAGAATTAAGATTAAAGTTCATGACTTTAGAGATGAAGTTGCAGGGTAAGAGAAGAGAAGTAAAGAGTTTTTTTTTTTTCCTCTCAGAAAGAACTTTGCAGAAGATAAGAAGAGAGCTGCGTTAGAGAGAGAGAGAGAGAGAGAGGAGAAAACGAACAAAAAAAAAAGAGGAAACGTTTCTCTATCCCTGTTTTTAGTGTAGATAGGTTATGTTAGATATTTCTCTCTCTCTCGGCTTCTGTGTAGATGGGCAGGTGAAAGTTTTCTCAAGTAGTGGGACCACAGAAACTATACTATTCATATGTCGTTTTATAAGTCAACTAAAGTCTCGACACAACGACGTGTTGACTTTAGTCAGCCACACACTCCGTATATAGTTTCAGTTTTTTGTATTAAGATAATTGTTTTGTGTCGTTTCATAATGTCTCAGATAACCCTTTTTCCACTAGTGCTTGCCTCCCAAGTCTCGGGCTTTCCTTCCTTTTTATATCTCTTCTTTCCGCGTAACAGAGTTTGAATTATTGAAAACTCTTTCCCAATATAGATTAAGTCCATTAGAGAAGATATTCTACCGTATTCACCACAAAACTCCAAATATGTATGCCCGAGAAAGTCTAGTCCCTGTTTCAAAGAAACCGTGTATACTCCCTGTTTTATCGAATCTCCAACACGTATCCATCATGTTTTATCTCCAAAAGTCATCCCCAATCCAAACTGCAGAAGGTTAACGAGAAAATCTCGTTATAATCAGAAACAGAGAAGTACGTGAAGCTCACATTTTCTGTTTGAATACAACTCGATGATTGGCCCTATTTAATCAATTCTGGTCGACCTACTAACACTGCTTAGCATTAACGAATCATCCCGAGGTAATTCAGTGATTGAGTCTCTCTGGAACACGAGTAAAAATCGAACCCAAATTTGATACTCGCTGCACAAATATCTCCCGCCAATTTTCAATATTCAAAAGGTAGGGGATGACCTCCCCTTATCCATTCTCGGGGTGCGAATGGCAGATACTCTGGAAATGGGTTGCCCCTTAGTAATTGAGGTACCCCTTATCCAAAATGGGGGTCCGTATAGTAATTTTCTCCCAGGAGCACAAAAACCACTTTTCGAGCCAATTTCGCCGCAAAAGCTTATTTCTCCAAAAACACCTACAAAGACATAGAATACCAAAATAAGCACAAAATCGAGTACTAACATTATAGAGAATTGAGACTAATATAGACACATAAATGCGTCTATCAAATACGTCTCATTCCAAATCCTTAATTCTTTCTTCAAAGCTTCTAATTTGAACCAAAAAATGGAGCTAGGGGAGCCTGAGAAAGAAAAGTTATTCCACCACTCTTGGACTTTTTCAATAAAACCATGTACGAGAAACCACATAACTTCGAACCGGAAAGGAGGAGGACCCCATGCAGCATCTATTGTATCAAGCAGGAGTGGAAGATGATCTGAGATTGGTCTTGAAAGATCAAGTTGAGTAATCATAGGAAATTTCTGCTCAAAGTCTACAGAGATTAGGAACCTATCAAGCCTACAAAGAATTGGATTATCTTCACCACTTGTCTATGTGAACCTATCAAGCCTACAAGCTTGGAGTGATATCCTTCACCTATAAGAATTTAGGAGGGTTTGACATTTCCATGAATTACAGGAGGATTGGACTTGCAATCCCACTACTTTAATGCCAAAATAACTTGTTTCAAATGGCTTCTTTTCTTCACCAAGTTGAAATTTTCCATTTTGAGCAATGCATTTAAGCCTTGAAAGACCATAAAGAAAATTTGCAAGCTACGGTCTAACGCGTCAATTCTAGCTAGGGTATGTCTTCCAAGCTAAACAAACACTCTTTTTGACTAGTAAGAAAATTTACCATTTTAAGCCACTTCAAAGTATTGTAGTGGAAGATTTTTGGAATCTAGTTTGGTGTAAAGCAAAACTGTGGTTTTGACCAATACAAGTATCAATTTTCTTAGCAGAAATTAGCCTTTCTTGGTCCATGATCGTATAATGTACAGTTCCTTGCTTTTGAGAAATTAGTCTTCCAATGCAGTTGTGATTCGATATGCCTAATTGGAATGGATGGTGATGAGAGTTATGACAAGCTATCAACCAGTTATTTTCTAGTAAAATTTTACAAGAGTAAGATGCGTGTTTGTATAATCTAATTTTTAAGGGTAGCATAATTGAAAGAGCAAGATATAACATGAATAACATGAGAATTTGATTAATTAGTTTGATTTTTCCGGGTCTTAGTGCTTTGCACTCTTGTAAATAGCTTGTAAATAACTTTTTCTCTTTTCAATATATCCTTCATTTTTCAAAAAAAAAATAAAAAAATTACAAACAAAAGAAATTACACGGAATAATGAGTCGGGTTCCCATTCCCAAAACAAATGAAAGGGGATTAATTGCTCCAAAATCATGAATAGTGATATACAATGAGTGAATGAGACTTACAAAAGTTTGGGAGGTAGGAAACATTTTTTGCGGCATGACTTTTAAAAACGAGCACTCAGAAATGCCAACAATATCTGCTTGTGTAAATTAACCATTTATTTTAACGAACACACCATAATTCCTTAATACACAACAGAAACTAACAACCAAAATTCTCGATATTTTAATTTCCACCAATACCTCGTATTCTTGCTTACATTTTGGGCACACCAGAGTCATAATATTTGGTGATACCATTTTTTTTTCCTGCACAAGACAATATCTCACTCGCTTATTAGTTTAAATTAATTGAACTCTCATTTATAATTCACTTTAGCTCGACATAAAAACCTCGTGTCTAGAAGAAAATATACATGGGATGAGACAAAAAGATGTGATTTATTAAAGTATATGTGGGAGCAACACCCTGTAATCCTATCCAAGGGTTAGCATATTAACGTTCACTCGGTGTACACTGTTTGCCTAGTTGAGTATGCGCTGCCTAGTTGAGCCGATGATGGTACCAGGAGTACCGGAGTCAGCCCATAACTAGTTGCCTACTTGCCTACCCTACTGGGCGGGATGGCTCCCAAAGCCTATTTTTTCTGCTATATGGGCTCCAAAGCCCACCTGTATGGCAGAAAAGCTTCAATATAAGTTGAGGGGACGTCATCATTGCATTGTGTGATGTCTGCAGAACTCTGGTTTCTCGCCACCCCATTGTCAGTTCCCATTTTAAATACTACGAATACTCCATATGTTCGTTTAATTTGGTCAGTGTCTTCTCCATACAATAGGATCCTACTCGTCTCTTAAAGCTACAATTTGCAAGATTCGATACAATAGATGGCAAATGTGACATTATGAAAATTAGATGTGCAAACAAAATACACCTTTCTATCAAGGTACACCATTTGTCCCGTTAAGAATCGAGCTTTTAGTTCAACTGAACAAAATACGGTAACATTTCTAGACTTCAGTAAATTGAGCTATCAGTTTAAGAAGAAGACAGTAGAGTACTTTTCATTCTTTTGGTCATGGCATCAATTCTAGAATTCAATGAGTATAAAAACCAGACATGTCGCTGTTTCTGTTAGTCTTTCCTTCTTAATGTTGCCAGTTGCCAATGTGCCTGCTCGATTAATCTGGAATCCTGGATAGCGTTTGGTTAGTAAATCTTTCTGAAGCTAAATTTGATAGAACATCTAAACATATATCCTATACGAGGCCGAGTAAAAACACTCAGCTGCAAGAAAAAGAGCTTGGTACAAGCCTTGCTCTGGATAATGGCCTTTCAGCAGTGCATCAGCCCCCGTAGTGAATTCGTTACCTGTACACCAATTTACATATTTCCTGCACACTCACCAAACAACATATTCAATCAGCTGGTATTTTCACAATTTGCATCTGGTGAGCTTTTGTTTTTTCTCTTAAAAATGCTTGTAAATAAACAACTAAACAGTTTACCCATACAATGAGATTTGGCTTAATCTCTGCTATGCGCCATGAAATCCGTTCTAGCAAGACTAAGCCGAAACTGTAAATGTCCGATTGTTGAGTGAGTTTACAAAAATTCAGGTGCCTGACGATGGCACTGATGGCTGAAAAACCTTGCATTGGCTAGACCGTCATGTTCTGGAATGCGTTCCTTGAGCACGAGGAAATCTGGCAGCTTGGAGTGATATCCTTCACCTTGGAGGGTTTGACATTTCAATGAATTTCTGCAATTTGAAGAAAGAATGAATGGTAGCACTGGTGCAGGACCTACGATCGAGGAAGTTGATTAAGTTGAGGCATTTGAGTGCCTGGGGTTCTGAAGGTGGAGGGGATTTAAGTTTTTATTTTGGTGGTACAGTATGTTGGTTGAAGTGTGCCGAATGGAAGTATTTCAGTTTTAGCTAATCAAGTTTCAATATTTAATTTCGTTATGCATCTGCCTGAATTTCATGGAGAGACACTCAAGCCTTCCCTTATGAGACGTACGTGCAGGAAGTGTCTGGAGTTCTTGTTGATGGAATTTATCATTGGCTAGGTTGAAGGATTGACAGTTTTTATATTTTTGTAACAGTTTCTTTAACAAATGAGAACCTTGTAATTGGAGTTGGTCGTCTATTGCATTGAAGAAGATGCAGAAGACGAAGAAGATCATTCGTTGTTTGTCGTTCTGTAGCATGGGGTGGTCCTATCTACTTTCATGCTGTCTCGTTAGTCAGGTAATTTCGAAGCAATTATAGTTGAGCGACTGCAGGTTTGTTCATGACTGGATGCCTTTTAATATTTTACACCAAGTTGTCTCTCAGAATCATCAGAATGGAACCTTGTGCACATGAAAAAGAACTTTAATTGTAATTTAGTTCTCTTAGAATTGCATATTCCATATTGCTTTTTGTGTGCGATTGCGAGCTAAGAGCAGAATCATGTGTAGATTTGTTTTACAAAGGAGCCTAGCCAAATTTTAGCATATCAAGAAGTTTCTGTATGAGTTCCAGAATCTTCAAGATGTTTCTGCAAACCCACTTTCCTTTATGTGATCCACTTTCCTTTACTTGATTTTCCAGAAACCTCTGGAACAAACTAGAGATATCCACTCCTGTATATATAAACAACAGCCAGCCTCTCTTTCTCCTCACAAATCTATTCTTATTCAAAAGAAGCTTCGTAAAATTCTCACAACAAAGTTCCGCAAATTTTTTTCTTTTTCTAAGCAATTTTTTTCTTGTAAGAGTTATTGAAGGAGAATGGCAGGGAAAAGGCGAAGGACCAGCGATTGGTATTGATTTGGGTACAACATATTCGTGTGTAGGAGTATGGCAGCATGATCGTGTTGAGATTATTGCTAATGATCAGGGAAACAGAACAACTCCTTCTTATGTTGCTTTTACCGACACTGAGAGGTTGATTGGTGATGCTGCTAAGAATCAAGTTGCGATGAACCCTATCAACACTGTCTTTGATGCAAAGCGTTTGATTGGGAGAAAGGTTTCGGATTCATCAGTTCAGGCTGATATGAAGCTATGGCCTTACAAGGTTACAGCTGGGCTAGGTGAAAAACCCGTGATTACTGTGACTTACAAAGGCGAAGAGAAGCAATTTTCAGCTGAAGAAATATCATCTATGGTTCTCATCAAGATGCGCGAGATTGCAGAGGCTTACCTTGGTTCTTCAATAAAGAATGCGGTTGTTACTGTCCCTGCGTACTTTAATGATTCACAGCGTCAAGCTACAAAGGATGCTGGTATCATTGCTGGTCTTAATGTGCTGCGCATCATCAATGAGCCAACTGCTGCTGCAATTGCTTATGGTCTTGATAAGAAAGCATCCAGTACCGGGGAGAAGAATGTTCTAATTTTCGATCTTGGTGGTGGTACATTTGATGTTTCATTACTGACCATTGAAGAGGGTATTTTCGAAGTCAAGGCTACTGCTGGAGATACTCATCTTGGAGGAGAAGATTTTGATAACAGGATGGTGAATCACTTTGTGCAAGAGTTTAAGAGGAAGAATAAGAAGGATATCAGTGGAAATCCTAGGGCATTAAGAAGGTTGAGGACAGCCTGTGAGAGGGCCAAGAGGACTCTTTCTTCCACTGCCCAGACTACAATTGAAATTGATTCTCTCTATGAGGGTGTTGATTTCTACACGTCCATTACTCGTGCCAGATTTGAAGAGATGAACATGGATTTGTTCAGGAAGTGTATGGAGCCAGTGGAGAAGTGCTTGAGGGATGCTAAGATGGATAAGAGCAGTGTTCATGATGTTGTTCTTGTCGGTGGATCAACTAGGATTCCTAAAGTGCAGCAATTGTTGCAGGAATTCTTTAACGGTAAAGAACTCTGCAAGAGTATCAATCCTGACGAAGCTGTGGCTTATGGAGCGGCTGTGCAGGCTGCGATTTTGACTGGTGAAGCTAATCAGAACTTGAATTCAATTTTGCTGTTGGATGTTGCTCCTCTCTCCCTTGGGCTCGAGACTGCCGGAGGGGTTATGACTACTTTGATTGCAAGAAACACCACTATTCCCACCAAGAAGGAGCAAGTTTTCTCTACCTACTCCGACAACCAGCCCGGAGTGCTGATTCAGGTCTTTGAAGGGGAGAGGGCAAGAACCAGGGATAACAACTTGCTTGGTAAATTTGAGCTTTCTGGAATTCCACCTGCGCCTCGTGGTGTCCCTCAGATCACTGTTTGCTTCGACATTGATGCAAATGGTATTCTTAATGTATCTGCTGAGGACAAAACTACAGGGAAGAAGAACAAAATCACAATTACAAACGATAAAGGAAGGTTGTCCAAGGAGGATATTGAGAAGATGGTGCAGGAGGCAGAGAAGTACAAGACGGAGGATGAAGAACACAAGAAGAAAATTGAGTCGAAGAATGGTTTGGAGAATTATGCTTACAATATGAGGAATACCATCAAGGATGAGAAGATTGCTGGGAAGTTAGCACCAGAAGACAAGAAGAAGATTGAGGATGCCATTGAAGCTGCTATCCAGTGGCTTGACTCCAACCAGCTTGCAGAGGCTGATGAATTTGATGACAAGATGAAAGAGCTGGAGAGTCTGTGCAACCCAATCATCGCCAAGATGTACCAAGGTGGTGCTGGACCTGACATGGGTGGTTTTGGTGGACCTGACATGGGTGGTTTTGGTGGCATGGATGAGGATGGTCCTTCAATGGGTGGTGCTGGTAACACTGGTGCAGGACCTAAGATTGAGGAAGTTGATTAAATGGAAGAACTATCACTGCCTGGGGGCATGAAGTTGGAGGGGTTGTGTTTTGATAAGTTTGGTTTAGTCTAGTTCTTTTTTAAGTTTAATTTTTCTAAGTTTAATTGTTACAGGAATTTCAAATGCGACTCTTTGAGGTTTTGTTACAAGAATTTCAAATGCGACTCCATTGAGGTTTTATGTCATCAAATCGAAAGAGCACACACCATTAAGAAATTTTGATCCATGGAGAAACTCCATCCATGTTGCTTTTCCATATACTGAAAATAAGCACCTTATAGTGCAAATTGCATTCAAAGCATGGCAAAAATATCTCCACCCTGGGAACTCGTTTCTCTGACTCATTTTTCACACAACAAGACATGACCGTTTCTCTGACTCATTTTTCACACAACAAGACATGACCGTCTACGGTCTACCCGTCTATAAAGAAGTTAAAATCTATCTATGAAGGGAAAAAAGAAAACGAGCGTCTACACTTCACATAACAAGCCTTTTTAATATACAAATGTACTCGTTCAGATGCTACAGACCCAAGCGCTTCCTTTCCCGGAATTTTGGTCCATATCTCAAAAAGCCATGATCACTGGTTCACCACGTTTGCCTGAAACAAAAACAAATATGAATGCCAAAATTCAAAAAACAGGAAGGAAATGAAAGAGAGGGGGGGCAGAATCTTGGTCTATATCTTACATTGTTCCAATATATCTTCAAAAAACAGTTTCATGCAAGCCGAGTGTTCAGCCATCTTTTCTACCCTCTCTGCTTCCTTAACTGCCTCAGACGCCACAAATGACTTGTTTTCAGCCTCAGCAATTTTTTGGGCCGTAAACATTGTCGATTCCTTAAATGTGGAGCTAGGAAAGCTAGAGTCCTGTGATTGCTTTGGTCGACTATCATTTGGTTTTGGTGTCTTTTCCATCGTCATCGTTATTCCTAACGGAGCGTCTTTCTTGATCTTGTAGTAATTATGGACCTGAACATCGCCACAAAGGAAGAAAGGTCAGATTAGAAAATAAGCCTAGGTTAACCTTTTATTCCTGTAATTAAATTTGGGTCTTTTACTTCAATAATTCCTAAGTAAAAGAAGTAATGATTAAAATCTTTGCTGGAAAAGCTCAGAATTGTTCTGCTCATAAGTCTATCTGTAGCTATTCACAAAACTCGTTTACCAAAATTTACTGATTCTTCAAAACCTATCTTTCTCAAAGAAGTTAGAATCAAAAGTTGGTCAAAACATGTTGATGCATTAACATCCCCCTCCTCGCTTAAACTACGAAGATGGTGAAAGTGAATCCCTAACGCATACACAACTGTAGCTAGAAAAGAGAGAAGAAAGATGCTATTTCCACTATATGGCGAGGTATGAATGATATCTGCTAGCATATTTTAATATTATGATGACATTTTTGTTTTGAAGCGCTATACTCCCTCCGTCCTTAATTAGATGAGCTACTTGGTTTTTAGTTTTGTCCACAAATAGATGAGCTATTTCACTAACCAAGGGGATATTTCTAAAACTACCCTTTTAATTGATTATTTTTTCTATAAGAAATATGTATAATTTGATAGTCATGTTTATATTCGTTACGTAGGTGTTTTAAAATGATTTTCAACGGTATAAAGTTTATAAAAAACCGTGGTATAGTTTAAGAGATAAATCGTTTCTAAATTTTACTAATTATTGCCCATAAGGGTATACTTGTAAAAAATACTTAAATATACTCCACTTTCCTCCTTGCCTTAAAATTTGTGCAAACTACAAGTAGCTCATCTAATTAGGGACGGAGGGAGTATTATGATGATTTATAAGGAGATGCCCATGTATTGGACTTGTATTGTATGCCACCAGAGCTCTTATGATCAGATTGGTAGCGTATGGTGCTTACTTCACCAAGATTCAAATTCTACTAGTTTGACATTCACCTAGGCTGATTTCAATATTCTAAAATTTAATTAAAAAAAAAATATATATATTCTAAAGCTGAAACCAACTCTAGTTACACTCAACAAAAAAATGTTCAGCAGTTAAATGTAACAATTATCCAGAGGCAAGTATGACTAAGTCTGTAGGTGTAACTTGTTGGCTTCTCAATACGATACAAGGCAATAAGGATGGAATATTTCAAGCAAACAAAGTTCTGATGAACTTAATTTTCATGCTTACAAGTTTGAACCAGATATAACTTAATGTTTGTGATTTTAGACTTGCTTACAAGATATCAGGATCTAGCATCAATGCAGAGATATGTCTTGCTCACTTCAGATTTCTGACTCTACAGGGACGTAAAAGTTTTAAACATGCAAGATAACCACAAGGCATATTCACATACCTAATAGAACTAACACCAACCCATTATAATGACTAGAATAACACAGTAGAGTGACTAGAATAGGATTGTTAGTTGTTAATTGTTATAAACAACATGTGAAAGAACTTCACCTTTTCAAGTTTGTCCTGTGCCGCAAGCCTTCTCAACTTTGAACTTAACAATCTTCTGAAGTTAGATGGCACTTCATGCCTTTGCTGCAACACATTTTCAAGCAAAAACATCCTTATTTCTGTTTGAAGTATGAGTAAAAGCGGCCATCTTAATGTTCAAATATGTATCATATTCTATATGTTTCAACATGTTTTCTACTATTCTACTAGAAGTATACACGGATAGCAAAATATGCTTTTTCAAAGAGCAAAAAAAGATAGAAATATAAATTGAAAGCAGTAACATGAAGATGTCTCTCTGACCTCAATAAAATCGTTGATAGCACCAATATCTGCACCATTGGGATCTTTAATGTTAGAAAGTGCTTCAAGGATCATCAGATCGTACCTGTGAATGAAGCAGCGGCATCAAGCAACTTATGAGTCATGAAACCACTATGAGCCAATAAAAGTAGAATAAAAAAGAAAGCAAGTGAAAGAAGGGTAGATGCGAGATAGAAACTTGTTTACCTAGACCCAACCTTATTATATATCAAGAATCAGAGATTTCTACTATTACTGATCTACAGTTCGGGTATAATTTCTTGCAGTATTACACTTCGTTGCCTCATGTAAGTTGAAGGCTCATACAGATCAAATGAAGTAAAAACAACATCAAAAGCTTTCAAGACACAAACAAGGCATCCATCACGCATCTTCCAAAATTTTACATGAGTTTCTCATGGTATCGTTATAAGCAAATTACATTCCATTTCGCAAGGGCAGAAATACCAGATAAATAGCTAGTTTCCATATATACTGGTACAGGTACCAGACACCAATACGTATCGGCCGATACAGCGTACAAATAATTTAGTGTAATTTTATAGGAATCAATGATGTTTAGAGAACGCAAATTCAATGTAATTCCAAAGACACCCTACCCTTTCTACAACTCTATCTCTCACAACAATTTAGTCCCACTTAGCTTCCAAACTCAAACATCCCCTCTTAACCCCCTTTATAAGGAGAGTAAACTCCTTAAATTTCTCTTCACATGCACAAAGCACGTGAGAAGCAAGAAACCATCAAACAAACTTCAAGAGAAAAACTTGAAATATACTAATAAATTTTAGACAAGGCTATTAGGAAGTTTAAGTATCGGCGCAACCTAGAATCCATATATAACATAGCAGCAGAGATAAAATACCAAATGCTTATACCACAAATTTTGACTATATACAGTTGTAACTGATTATTAACATCACATAAACTTATATCATATCAAATCTACAAACAAAAACCAAAATGCCAGCGTACACATTTTAAAGCTAAACGAAAGAGTCAACACCTACCGTGGTGGAGGCTTCACATCTAGTGCGTTTTTTGTAGGATCCAAAACTTTATCTTTTGCATCCTCAGCAGTTTGAGAGGATGATGGAGATTGGAAGATGGCTGATGGAGTCAGCTTTGGCACCTTTGGTGTGGCTGCTGCAGCCTTAACACCTTTTGGCCTAGAACCCTCCCCAGTTGCAACACTCATATTCCTCCATTTATCCTGTCCAAAGCATAACATAACAGAATGAAAAAAAAAAAAAAAAAAAAACATCCACAAACCCAGTCCATAAAACACTACTAACAACCAAGAACAACATCAAAAAATCAAATTTTCCAGGATTTTAGTACTTTAAACCCTTGATTAATACCTAATTTTGAACACAATTTCTTAGCTAGGGTTTTGTAAAATCAAAATTCAATCTTTCAATTCAAATCAAATTAATAACAAAAATAAAAGAGAACCCAGATTGTAATAAGTATAGATAAACAAAACCCATGAATAGAATTAAAGAAAAACACCTTTAGATCAATGTTGGAACGAGCAGCAAGAATGTGACCGTATTCTGGATCTTTTTGTATGTTTTTCCATTTTCCTGTTCCGTGTTTGTTAATACCAGCTATAAGTGCTTCTTCTTCTTCTGCTGTCCATTTTTGCTTCGGAGCTCCCATTGTTTACCTCCCCTCTCTGTCTGTTTCTTTCTCTGTGAATGTGAATTTGGGAGGAAGAGTGTAAACCTAGAAAAATTTAACAAAGACAGGGATCACGTGAAACTCACGTGGCAGGTCATTTTTTTCTTTTTTACTATCTTATGAGCAACTGTGGTCATACTACTATAACTAAAGACTAAAAACCAAAAAAAAACTAAAAAAAATGGGTTTAGTCCGTGGTGAGACGTTACGGTGGTGGAGTAAATTTGCTGGAGCGGATGTATAAAGGTTCGTCTGACATGGGGCGTAGGTATAAAATGTGTCCGAGTGAGACGTAAGTTTAAGTAACACCTGATGTGGGACGTAGTTTAAATTTGCGTTTGGTATGTGGCGCAATTTGAAATCACGCCTGATGGGGCGTAATTTAAATATCACCTGATGGGGCACAATTTAAAATTGCGTCTGATGAAAAAAAAAATTAAAAAAATCCAAAACTTTCAAATTTATGATGGTCGGTAAAGAAAAAAAAAACACCAAAACTTTCAAACTTTCAAACTTTGTTCACACATACGGGGCGTACTCTATATTTGCGCCTCATTAAGTGACAGGCGTAATTTTTAATTGCGCTTGATGGGGCGCAACTTAAATGTTCGTCTGGTGACAGACGCAAATTAAAATAACGTCCCGTCAGGCGTATTTTAAAATTACGCTTCACACAGGCGCAACTCTATATTTGCACCTCACGGCCAGACGCAAATAATAACTCCGCCCCACTCCAGACGCAACTTGTATTTGCGTCTCACGGCGGGCGTAGTTTCAAATTACGCTCAACCAAAACCAAACTAAAGACCAAATATATATGGTTTGGTTTTTGGTTTTAGTCTAGTTTTGGTCTTTAGTCCATTCGATAGCGCTTGGTTTCTCGACCAAATTTTTAGTTATACTCGTCGACTGTGGTTGCTCTAACCTCGGTAAAACGAAGCAACATTTTACTATCTTAACCTCGGTAAAGTAACTTTTTACTATCTTAAACTCGGTAAAACAAAATAACAAACAAGAAGTGGCTTATTGCTCTTCCTTTTGCTGACTTGACGTATTCAGTATCGGCTTTTTCCTTGGCGTGAGTCAGATGTCAGATTATTGTATTTTAGTTTGAGTTAAATTTGAGTCATCGCTAATTGACTCAGATCTAATCTCTGATTCGTTTTAATTAGGGAACAAAATAATTCTGACTCATGTGATCAAGCCTCTGACTCGTATATTTTTGAGTCAGTTGAATCATGTCTGACTCAGATTAAAACAAACACATTCAGAAAAGTCTGATGATTTCAGTCACATCTAGATGATTCCGATCCGAAAAGAAAAAGAAAAACATGATGTTAATCTAAGACGATCGAGACACTTTTTGGATTCAGAGAGATGAGAGAGAAGCAGCGTGAGTTTCTGAGAGAAAATTCACGAGAGAGATACGGAGGAGGAAGAAAATTGATTCAGCTAGATCGTAAAAGCTTTGAGATTTCGATGGAATTGTTTAGAAATAGGGATTTAATTAAGATTTTGGAGAGGGGGTGGGGGAGGTTTGAGAGTCTGGATAGCTCTACCAAGTAGATTGGTGGTTTGGGTGATTGCAACTCTTATATCTTTTCATAAAGGAAAAAAATAAGGAACAACAATATGAAGAGACATATGGGGATAATGTATATGTTATTAAGCTTTAATCGAACGAAGAAGGGGAATATCTAAGAATTTCAAGTTAGGTGAAAGGGATTGCAAACAAAGGAGTAAGTATTTGCATACCTAGTGGAGATAATAGGATTTGTTGGTCTATACTGGCTGAAGTACTTGACTGCTTTTTGAAGAGGGGAGGATTGAAGAACACTAGTGGAAAACAGAAGTTCCGCGACCGCCAGGACAATTCATGTATACGAGTTATACGACTAGTTCCAACCGCCTCTGTTGGGGTCTCTGATAAAGCGTAGCTGTTTTGTATGACCCTTATCCGTGTGTCTCAAAATAACGACTAATTTCAAGTGTAACGAGGTGCAGACCCTAAGCCGTGAGTCTCAGATTTAAATTATAATATAAAAAGAAAATATTGATTCAGATTTGCTGAAATTCCTGAATGGCTAAATCTGAAATAATATGACTACATCAAGGTCTAGTCAAGTCAAATGGAAGTCAAGTCAAACGGAAGTCAAGTAAAGGTTAAGGTCAATGAAAAGTCAAAGAAGGTCAAGGTCAATGAAAAGTCAAAGTCAAATCAAAGTCAAGTCAAATTAAACTCAAATTAAACCCAAACTGAAATTCAAATTTAAACTCAAATTAAACCCAAACTGAAATTCAAATTTAAACTCAAACTTGAGAATTCCATATTCATTCATTCATTTTATCCATTGGGTTTAAAATTACACAAAAGAAGATGAAATTCTGGTTCAAGCCAATACATGTCCAAGCTAGCTAGTAAGTTCTAACAACAAGATGCTAAACTAATAGACAATAAGCTAAAAACATATTAAACAACCAGACGATAAGCTCCTCCGATGACGATGAACTTAGCCAATACTTCATAAATATGATATCAAGTAGATCATCCATGTGTTGTGTCCCTGGTTCACATACGACAAAGGACGTTGTTCCTGCAAAGCAAATCAACAACAGCACAATGACTTCGTTCAGTTCATAATACACGGTAGAACAAAATAAGTTACTAGAGTGTACTTCACATTCTTTCTTTTAATGTTGGAAGCACGTGTGAGGTAATTTGAGAGATTAAACCTAGATCTAGGTCATGTAAACAGCAGTTGGCTCGTCAGTAGTAGGTATACAATCATGCAACAAGAGTGAAAACATAAATGAAGAAAGCAGGGAATTCAGGAAAAAAGAAAAGAACTATAAGGGAATTACTTTTGTGGAATGCTTTTGGTATGCAAATAATAATATCACAAGAGGTGCAGATTATAACCCAAGATTCAGCATACTATCTGACCCAAATAAGTAGAAAAATCAAATCACAAAGGAGGTTCAGGGTATGTTGTCAACTCACATGTGCGCAGCGGAAGCTACATGATTTCCACCAATGGAAAAAGGTGTTGGGCAAGTTTATTCACGTGTATCCCCATTTCTCGTTCCCTTGGAAAGATAACCAATTGTACAAAATGAAATTAAAACGATGGGAAAAGAGCTAACATAACAAATATGGAATATACTAGGAAGAGTCATATGAAACCTTACCTTAGCTTCTCCATTCCAATACTCATCATCTCCAATAGTTGTCAAAATTGATGGAGCTTCATTCGCATTTGCAGTGAAGACAAATGGATCTTACAAAGCGTTCTTATTGGGGTCTGATCTTATTGGAGATTCCAAAACAAAATTCCAGTGCTCCCTTGTCACATCTCTGCAGTAAAAGACTTGTCAAGCTTGAGAAGCATGGATAAATAACTCGTCGACTTCTTTTGAGCTTCTCATAAATTTTCTGAAGTTGACAAACCTCAAATTTGTATCCGGATCCACATAGGATCCATGTACTTTGTCTTCGACTCGCACCCAATCACAGTAAAAAACAACTTCTGAGAAAACTCCATAATCCAGCTCAAGTATATGTTGTAGAATTCCGTAGTATGTAGTATCGTCATCAACCAAGTTAGTATCTCTGGAACTAGCTCTGAAGCTGGTGCAAGCATCCATGGTGACTCCACTATTTTGTGTAGTTAATTTTTTTTCGGCATCAGTTTGTGTAAAAAGATAGCCATTAACAAAATATGAGTTATACGAAACTGCAGCGAAGGTAGGACCAATTGCCGACCTATGAAAATCGGTCATGGGAGTTCCTTCAAGTTGTTTCTGTAGCCATTCAATGTACTCTGTAGGTTTTATCCTTCCCGTACGAGTTTGGTTCAAATTACGAACATATGTCTCGTACTTCCTGTCAAACAACACAGAAAGTGACAAGTGATATAAGCATTAATAAAAATTAACAAACAAATCAGGAAACATAATCAAGTAGTACAACTCCCTTAACCTCGTTTCGAGTGAGCACACAAAGATTTTTGAAAATGCCATTGTAACAAAAATCAACTTAGATTTCATCTTAAA
Organism: Papaver armeniacum; assembly: GCA_023531295.1. Lineage (NCBI taxonomy): Eukaryota > Viridiplantae > Streptophyta > Magnoliopsida > Ranunculales > Papaveraceae > Papaver > Papaver armeniacum. The sequence goes on from JAJJWW010006006.1 coordinate 73,620, forward strand.
CTCATGTCATGATAACTAAAGCTTAACGAGTGAAGCTCATTAGAGTATAAACCGATTTTACAGCTATAAAAAAAATTGAACTGCTAGTTTAAGAAACTTTGATTTTAACATGTGGTAGTTAGCTATTTGGTATAAGTTCATTATATGTGATAAAGTAATAAACTAAGATCTATCACGGATCATAAATTCATGTCTTTGAACTTAAAATCCAATGCATAGTGTGATGAAATGATCTAAAATGAAATCAACGTAGGCTTTACTTACTCTTCTCATTCAGTATTTTCATCTGAATGTCTCAATATCCACAAACGAACTTGTTCATGCTCTACGTTGGTCAATGAATGTGGTTTTCCTTGTGAATGAGGTGGGTATGGACCTTCATAAACATCAATGGGCATTGATATCTTTCCATGACACTTAAAATACTTTCGCCTCGTTTCAGGAAGTATCTCGAAGCAATGGCGTGCTCCTTCATTGACCTCATACTGTTTTGTAATAGAGCCTTCTACATAATTTTTGTTGCGACCAAGAACCTTGTAGTACCTCATCATCCTGCACATGTAGTTAGTAAACAAAGATATGTAAGTTTCGCTTAGTTCCAAAAATAATAAACTGAAGGGATATTAGTAACTAAAGAATTGCCTATACCTCTCGTAAGGGTACATCCACCTAAACTGAATAGGCCCCAATTGGTGTGCCTCTTCTGCTAAGTGTACGACAACATGAGTCATACTAACAAAAAAAGTAGGCGGGAAATACATTTCAAACACACATAGTGACTCCACCACACGTTCGTGCATTATACGAAGCTCAGCACGATCAATAACCTTGGAAGTTAGGACTTTGAAAAACAATGATAAGTATCGAACTGCCTCACGCAAAGGCTTATGTTCTTTGAAACAATGCATTATAAAAATAGGCATTAACCCCTGCATCATAATGTGATAATCGTGAGACTTCAAACCCTTCAATTGGAAGTCTTTCAAGCATACTTTCCTTTTCCAATTCGCACTGTAACCAATTGGAACTTTAAGTGTGCTAAGAGTTTTGTGATGACTTCCTTTCTGCCTTAGACAAAGAATAAGGTGCATGAGGCATCTCTACTTTTCCATTATCTTGCGTCAACCACAAGCAAGGCTTTAAGTTTAGCAGTTCTAAATCTTTGCGCACCAGATGCCCATCTTTGTTATGATCCTTATGGCTCATAAAAGTTCCAAACATATTCTCCGCAAAATTCTTTTCTACATGCATGACATCCACATTGTGTCGGATTTGCAGAAAATAATGAGATGAGATTAGGTTAGAAAGGAATTTCAAACAACACGTATTGAATTGAATTTAAGTAACTGATTCAACACAAACATCACAAACATATTGAATTTAAGTAACTAATGAGAATAAATTAGATTAAGTTACAAAGGAATTTCAAAGTTCGCTCCCTCTCACAAGTTCTTGCTCTTCATTCTCAGGTTTCTCAATCTTCTTCCTTATCAAGCCTGAAGAAACCCATAGAAAGTAAATCTACCAAGACATTGGATGCTGAAAAACTTATCAAGCCTACAGGGAGAACAAACTCTAAATTTAACCAGTACAACTATTATGTACTATATGATTGAGGGAAAATATCTCTCCTAGAACAGTCCATCTACTTGATAACTGCTAAATTTCTACACTAATTATGTGTACAGTTTACAAACGATATTCTGGATACTTCAATCTGAATTTTGAAATACTCCAGTGGTGATACCAGTATACAGAAAAGGAGTGTATTCGATGCCAGTCCATCACCGATAGACCTAAACAAAAAATATATTTTATGTGTTCTTCTTCCATTATTAACGATGCATAGACAATCGATTTTAATTCGTACCTCTGATGAATATATAAACATGCATGGATTCTATGTTTCTGAGAAATGGATTCATGGATGCATGCTGGTAGATATAAAGCTTCTAACAAGTAAAATTCTGCTGATCAAAACAGATATAAGTAAATCTATGGAGATCAAAAAAAAAAAAATTAAAAAAAATATATATATATATATAACAAGTAACTGATGAGATGACATTAGGTTAGAAAGGAGGTTACCTTCCAATATGGTAGACAAAAAAAGATCGATCTCTTCGACCACGGAGACTCACGTATGACTGACCGCTTGACCAACTTCCCAAACTCTTTATCTGCGGTTGCTGTCTTGTCGAATAATTCGGCGCCACTCAAACGTCTTGGTGCACCCTATGTCTCCTCAAATCCGTTGAACTCAGATGTTTTCCGTCTATAAGGGTGAAACCTATCTCTTAGAAACCTTCTATGACCCATATAAGCATACTTAGAACCCCATTTTAACCTAAACGCCTCTGTATTTTCTCCACACACAGGACAACCAAATCTTCCAGAAGTTCGCAAACCATACACATGAGCATATGCGGGAAAGTCGTGTATGCACCACATTAACATTGCTTTCATTGTAAAGGAAGTCTTTGTATACGCATCGTATGTTACTTCACCGACTGTTCATAAATCAATTAACTCGTCGATCAAGGGTTGCAAATAAACATCTATGTTGTGGTTGGGACCAGGAATCAGCAGTGTTAACATCGTAAAATCCTTTGACGTGCATTCAGATGGCGGAAGGTTATAACAAGTAAGCATAACAGGCCAAGTACTATGCGAGGTCATCATTCCGAAAGGGTTAAAACCATCAGTTGCTAGTCCAAGACGTACGTTTCATTTCTCTTCATCAAACTCAGGCCACTTCATGTCTATTGACTTCCATTGTGACGAATCCACCAGATGTCTCATGTGTGTAGCACTTTCTTCAACCTTAGCATACCATGTCATCAGCTCAGCTATCCATGATGTACTATACATACGCAGCAACCTTTCTGTAACTGGAAAATACCTCAGTTTCTTCACTGAAACCTTTTTAGTTGATGGATTACTCCCTTTTGGTGGTTTCTGCCATCTACTTTCACCACATTTAGGACACTTCTCTTCATTAGAATATTCCTTGCGATAGATAATACAATCATTAATGCAAGCATGGATGATATGGATCGGCAACTAAAATGGCTTAATCATGTCCTTTACTTTACGGCAATTAGATGGCAATGTGTTCCCATCTGGTAAAATAATCTTCAAATATCCAAATAATTCAGTCATGAAAATATCAGAACATTGATACCTTACTTGCATACTAAGCAACTCAACTGTTGCTGACAGTTTTGTATGATCAGCATCACAACCTGGAAATAAGGGTTGCACTGCATCCTCCAACCTCTTCCTGCGATTGACAGTAGCCTTATCTTGGACAGCAGTACCAACTTCAACAGCAGTACCGTCTTCAATAGCAGTATCGTCTTCAACAGCAGTACCCGAATGGTCTTCAGGATTATCAAGACCACCTACACGTCCTAGTGTCTCATTGAACAAGTCAAATATCCTCGGAAAAGATGCAGCAGCTCCATGATTCATATTATTATTGGCTGGTAAAGTACGAGCTTGAACATTATTCACACGAGGTTGCTCTCCGTGATGGATCCATGTTCGGTATTGCCTGTAGAACCCATAATCAAGAATATCCCCATGTACATCATCTAGAGATTTTGGTAAACTGTTGTGTTTCTTACACTTCATGCAAGGACAGCGAAATTCTTTGATACCTTCACCAAGACTCTCTGTTGCAAATTGGATGAAAGATTGAACACCTTCAATCCATAGAGGTGAACCCTTGCGTGCAAACATCCACTCTTTATTTGGAGTAGTTATAAGATGTTGAGATATCTGCAAAACAAAGGATATACATATAAAAATCAGAACCAACAATTCAAAAGAAACTATCCTGTCTAACATTACAAAACCCAACGGCATCACATAACAACAAAATGCAATTTAGAGATATACAAAGATACCTAGAGTGGATTCTCATATTTACTTTTTTTTGCTATATGATGCTCTCTGGAGCGGACTCGGAACATATAACATTGAAGGTAAGTATCAAACCATTATACAAAATGCAAACTAGAGTAGTTTCATGCACAACATTAACCGCCTTAAAAATTCCAGACATAACAAGTAAAATTGAAGGTTAGACATTTCTACAGCTCCAATTACATATGATTAGACATTTCCACAACTCCAATTACATATGAAGTAGTCAACCTAGAGTCACATATCAACAATTTACCACCTGGAAAATCGATTTAAGTTTCTTTTCATAATCTTGTATAATCTCATTGAGGTAATTCAACAAACATATTCTGTAAACATTCAAATCTTATTCAAAATCAAAATCATAACTGGAAAGAACTCATCAAATCAAGCAATGAACAAAAAAAAAAAAACAATATAAATGAAACCAGTGTTACTCACACAAATCAGATGGTACACAAAGTCAGATGCAATTACACAAATCCACATACAAAAGTATGAAAGCATGAACATCACTCATTGATTACAGGTACACTACTTATTTAAACCTAATTAAACAAAAACCCCCAAATTCAATAACCAACTTAAACTGAAATCAATTGGGCTAAACCCTAACAGATTTTAACTTAGAAAATAGTACTTACCCTAATAAATTGGTGAGCTGAAGATCTGAGTTCTGAAATCAAATCAGAGTTGTTGAGCCCTTAAATCCTCCGAAAGTTCAATAAATTAGGTCAAGTACATATCGAGAGTTAAAAGCCAAACAGAAACTTTGAGCATTAAAAGCCTAGCCGTAAACTTAAATCTGCATGAGAATGTTTTTCTGAGAAACTTAAAATCTGTCGAGAGATCGAGTGAATAAGTTTACGAGAGAGAGAAAGAGAGAGAGAATATATTTCCTTTCTTTGTTTTTTATTCTAGGATGGATAAGAAACTTATGGTGTCAAAAGAGTCAGATTAATAACTGACTCAGCTGAATGGGCTTAATCACCTCTAAACGAGTCAGCTTTTGTTTCAGAGAAGTTCTTAAGTTAATGGTTTTTGATGAAGTTGAAATTTGAATGTAAAAGATTATGGTACTGAAAAGAATCAATTTCTACTTCTTTTTCTTTTTTTTTTTTCTGATTCTCAGAATGAATTGAAATTCCTGTGCACAGTGCAACATGATAATTATCAAAAATAAGGAAGAAAAATAGGTCTTGCTGGATTGAAATTTGAGGATAAACAAGAAATTAAAAGTTAGTAACAATACTGAAACTAAAATGATCAAAAAAATTCTGAAAGTTGATAAAATAGTACTAATATATTTCATTAGATAAGGCATGGCTCCAAAACATGCCGAAGCTACATATTCATATAGAAGTTGCAAGACACTTTTTTACATGTTTTGAGTATCTTCTTCTTTATAACAAAAAAAAAAAGAGATGAGCCTCAAAACCATACAAACTTGCAAGAAATCCCAAAATAATTACATCTGAAAGTTAAGCTTGCCCAAAATAGTTACATATATAAAACCATCTAAATATATATCCGAAAAACTAACCCAGTACATATATATATCCAAAAAACTTACATGTATACCAACCATGTATATATACCCAAAAAGAAATCCCAAAAAGTCAGTACCTCCACAAAAAAGCAGAACTCCAACTTCATTAAAACCCCGCACCATCGGCGGCAATTAGACTAACAGAGTGTAGCGGCCACAAAATCTTTTGGCCTATGGTAACATCCTTAAAAGTTCCATCGCCATCACAGAGCCTCGTGATTCTAGACAAACTTCATCAATTTGGACCAAATGAAATTCATTATTTACTAGAGGCCTACTCCTATCTATATGGCCCAAGGAAACGCATCTCTTTCTCATATTTCTCAAAATTACTCCCTACTTCTAGTTTGATAACCACCACCATTCAATCCCCGCAGATAATAACCACATCCATTAGGCAATAATAATTACAGGTGCGCATAATAAAAACAATGCAAACAGAGGAACAGTTCTATTGAAAAAAGTTGTACTCATGTTCAAGCTTTTGATTTCAATCAAACCATAAAGTGGAGGTTCTTATGTTATCCAAGGAAGGAATCCAGTCATAGATTTCATAAAAATCAGAGAATGAATTTCAGTCACAGTAACAAAGAGATGTCAGATTCACGTTGGGATCAAGGGATTAATTCTTACTCAAATAAGAGTTATCGAACACAAAAAATCTTAATGAATCAGTAAGATTCTAGTTCACTATTGATTGTGAAAACCTAGTATACATGGTTCACATTTAGAAAGAAGACAAACAAATCATAAGAGAAACAAAGACTAATTGTGAAAACCTAGTATAAGATTCTAGTTCACTATTAATTGGTAATCAAACATGAAATTTCAAAACAGTATTGAACAAACATTCTTGAAAAAAACAATTAATCAAAAAACAACTCATGCAATTGATCATTAAGTAGTTATATAATTCTACCTGACCATTAGCATTGCTGGTCTAGGATTACAGCTTAAACCAGCCATTAGTGTCTCAACTGTGACCTCAAGAGTATGAACACGATCTTTCACAGCTCTAGTCAGCACCTGTTGACGTAACTTCTCCCTAGGAACTGTAGAAGCAATCAGTTCAGTCTTTGATATCCCACCTCCCATTCCTCGAACAAAGCCTCTATCATCTTTTCCAAGCACCTATGAGGAAGTAAAAAAAAAATCATTTATCTAGCAACTGACAATTTTTTTTTTTTTTTTTTTTTTTTTTTTTTTGCAATCTGCAATACGAAATCATATGCACCCACCGTGGCAACTGCATCTTTGACCAAATTAGTTTCCTCTCTATACTTCTCAATTTCGTTCAACTCCCTTATCTTTGCCTGGAAAGTTAATCAGATGATATGTAAGTGTAAAACAAATTTCAAAGAAAACAAATATATGCAAGTAAATCAAAAACCAACAAAGAAAAACCATAGGACTTACAAAATATTCTCTGCATTTTATATCATAACAATCTGGGTCCATTACTTCAAGTTCTTCTTGAGGGATTTCTTTGTAAACATGGGTTGCCAAGTATACAGCAGATCTTGATACACTGCCGGTTGGACTTTGTTGCTCCATCACATGCCGACGACGAGCAATGCCATCCCTTCCAGTAGTATGCAGAACTTTCACTTGCTTTCTTGATTCCTTTCCTATTTCCCTTAGTTTCTGATCCTTGGCAGAAGCATACATATCAACAAAGGCTTCCCAATGCTCTCTCCTCACACCTACAGGTCGATTGTGCTTTTTCGCGGCAATAGTATCAAACTTATCACACCAATTTCTTAGTTTAGTCTTTCTGTTTTTCCATGACTTATTTGCCATCCTTAAAGCCTTCGCATTGATGATTTCAGGTACCTTGTACTCATTCTTAAGTCTCCTCCAAATTTCTCCCTTATATTCCGAAGGGACTATCCTCCAATCCTCATAATGTGGTGAGACGACACTCCTGGCTATCACCCCAAGTCTGGAAGCATATGGCTTAGAAATATCTTCTATTAGTTGGCCCAAGGAATTGAATGGGATTTCTGGAACTTGATCATCTACTGAAAAAGTAACAATTTAGATGTCAATTTATAACATAACATATCACATAAAGGAAACTGAAAAAACAGAGTTGTATATTATACCGTTCATGCTTTCCTCGGTTTCGCCAGGATCATCATCTGCCTGATGAAAAGCCGCATGCCATTCATGTCCTTCTGGTTGATTCGCATTACCTTAGATTGGAGAATGGTCACCATATGAAGAAGACACAGGTTGACTCCCTACACTTGGACTTGCAGATGTGTTTGCACCATCAGTTGATGGAGAGACTTGTGAATCGAGCAAACCCCTCGGCCAATTAACTTCATTTGAGGTAGGAGTAGTACTTGGCGACCTAGTACTTGCAGAACGGAATCGGCTGGTACCTCCAACATGAATTCTCATATCTGTATACAGGACAACATAACACAAAATCTTAGTCAACTTGGATTAAACAAACAAATCCAACTAATATCCCAATACCAGTTCAATCATCATGTTTGCAATTTTTACATCTTAAACTTCCATACCTAAATCAATAATTGCGACAATTGGAGCATAAAGTTAAGAGCTAAAAGTAATGCTAAAGTTAGAGATTGGGCTACATCAATTAAGCTACACCAAGGACCTTAATTGAAGATATAAGTCAGGCTCAATGGTTTGTTGACATACAAGCACCATTTCATGCAATTTTATTAGCTATTCGGACTATGGGCAAAGTCGGAGGTTAGCAACCTGCGTTAATGTCGATTTCTCTTCTTAAAATTGATTATATATGTAGGTACAGGTTGGTAATTGATCCCCATACAACACCATTTTAGGCAGGTTTTAGATAGATGGGGTGATTCTTAGATTATCCTTGCAAAAATATAATAGATGAGAGACCAAAATAATACTACATGTGAAGAACTTCTTGCAACTTAAGCTGTTGAATATCAAAATGAAATCTATAAAAAAAAATGATAAATAATTAGAACCCACTAAAGATAATCAACCAAAAAGTTACTCGATTAAAAGAAATTAAAAAAAAATCAAAATCAAATTGAAGCCTACCCAGACCGATGAACAAACTCAAACCCTAACTAAGAGTTCAAACTGAAATCAATAAAAAAAACCATAAATAATTAGAACCCACTAAAGATAATCAACCAAAAACTACTCCAATTAAAAGAAACTAAAAATTCAAATTCAAATTGAAACCTACCTGCACTCCGATGAACAAACTCAAAGCCTAACTAAGATTTCAAACTCGAAATCAACAAAAAACGATAAATAATTAGAACCCAATGAAGATAATCAAACAAATAGCAAAACAAGTTAAAAGAAAGTAAGAAATTTCAAAACTCAAATTCAAACCCTAATTATTGTACATGATTTTATTTAGAAAATCAAACCATAAAAGCACTAAATTCACAGACGTAGAAGGTTAATCGAGTTTTTATTCGATAATTAGATAAACTTAATGGTGGAGTTATGATTCATGATGAAAGGTTTCAGAGAGGTGGGTTTTTCTGCCGCGGCTAGGTTAGGGAAGGAGAAGTGAAGAGAGAGAGAAATGAGAGGGGAGTTATATATGGTCGATAAAAACGGAGTTGACATCCAGCCGTAATAGGTTAGAAAAATCCTGACCGTGGGAAATGGCGGCAAATTTCCCGCTCAACAAAACTATCAGAACGGCATCTCACGGTCGGGCGTCTCTGAATCGGAGCTCTAGGAGGGGTAAAATGGTAAATAAATTTTCTTAGTCAGAGACGGCTAATTAAGCTCCCAAAATTTTCAGTTTTTATTATATCGAGACAACTTTGAATGGTCAACGGCCCAACTACCGTTACCGTGGGTCTCGATGTGGGTGGTAAAACACCCATTTTCCACTAGTGAAAGGTGACGCGGGAGGAACCGAAGGAGATCAATTTTCCAAGATTTCAAACCAATGGTGGTGGAGCTGTTAGGTCAAATATTATAAGAAGTACTGGATTAGTGGTTTTATCAAGCAAGCTGAATTGGAATTTGGTAGCAGTTTCAGTTAAAAAGGAGTTGGGGATTAGGAGATATATCAAGATAGAAGGTATGAATGCATTGGAAGGCATGGTTAAATTGGAGGAAGAGGAATGGGAAATGCTATGGAAACCAAGGAGATGGTCATTTAAAGGTGTGAATTTTTATTTAGCTGTGGTGGGGCTTTTAGGAGCCAAAATGAAAATATGGAGGTGGAGATCACTAAGGTGAAGGAAGCTGGAGTATTTTATGATTACAGGAAAACACTTGAAATAGTTAATTGGTTAAGGTGAGAGGACTTTATAAATCTTTTTGGAAAACTTCTGTTCTAGCAAAAATCGGGAATGAACTTTCTTCGGGAGAGTTTTCAAGGATTACGGCAGAGACACTAAATTTAGAGGGCTTCCATTATTTTAGAATAGATGTTGTAGGTGACATTAGCAAGGTTCCGACGGTGTTGGTGACGGTGGTGGAGGAGGAAAAGGTGGTGTTGATGGCGGAGTGAGATCCTAACTATGTGGAGGAACTCAAGCTTTCGGAGCAAGATTATCGACGGAATTCGGGGATTTCTGATGCTTCAGTTATGGAATTTTCAAAATTCAAAAATGCAGTCAATAATGAGTTGGTAGCGCGTAATCATACGTTGGTTATGGAAAGTTCCGTACACAGTGAGGGGGAGTCAGATTCTGTTAGGGAGTCAGCTTGTTCAGCTGGGACCGAGACGGCTAGGGAAACAGGTGGAGCGAGCTCAAATGGATGGGCCCATAAACCGAAAATAAAGTCAAATTAAGTTGATGGTCAAATGGTCGTACATGGTCAAATTCGAACGTTAGTGTTTTGAATTCAAATTTTGGGGATTCTTTATCTTAATTGAATGAGACAAGACAGGACATTAATGAAAATTTGGGAGTTGAGGAAGAGATGGAGCTGGAGTTGGGGCATAAGGAGATTGAAGAAATTAATTTACTCTTTGAGATGGAGAATAAAGTAGTAATGAAGCTAGGTGATATACAGTTATCTCATACAGAGAGTATGGAAAAATTTATGGAAGCAGAGGAACTTATGTTGATGCATTGTTGTGCATATGGAGGTGTTTGTGAGGGTTACAAGTTAGTCCTAAGAGATGTGGTGATGAAGCAGGTTACAAAGTATAAAGAAAGGTTCAGAGAAGCTAATTTGAAGAAAGAAAATGAAGCAGCTGAGAAGATTTATGAACGCTGGTCACGGAGTTGGGGTTAGTAGATGTGGAAATTTAGTTCTTTTGCAGGTTGTGAATGGTGCTCAAACTCTAACTGAAGTTATTAATGGATCTTAAAATCATCAGCTGGAACGTTCGAGGGATGAATGATTTTGATGAGAATAATGCTCTGAAGGATTTAATTTGGAATAAAAAATGTGATGTGTGTTTGGTACAAGAAACTAAGATTATGAAGATGAATAGATGGCTGGTTAAGCAGGTTTAGTTTGATGACGAGTTTGAATGGTCTTACATGCCTTCAGCTAGAAATTGTGGTAACAGTGGTTGGTTACTTTCTATTTGGAACAAGAATAAAGTGGTAAAGGAGAAAAAAATGGGGATGAATAATATTACAACGGTCTTTTCTTCTATAAGATGAATGGTGATAAATGGGCAGTGTGTAATGTTTATTCACCTTGTGGGTATAATGAAAGAACTGATTTTCGGAATGATTTGGAGAGGTGAGGAATTGGTGGATGGGTTCAATCTGTTTTGAAGAATATGTGAATGCTGTGAGGAATGATAAAGAAAGGAATAAAGGAGACGGAGATAGACGAAATAAATCTTTCTTAAATAATTTCATTATGTCTCAAGAGTTGGATGATTTAACATTGGTGGGTGGTGCCTTTACTTGGTCGGATATGCAAAAATATCCTTTGTTGTGCATGTTAGACAGATTCTTACTTTCTGTTTATATGGATGTGTTAATTCCACATTCTATTCAAATTGCATTAACTAGAGTAATTTTTGATCATAAGCCTATCATGTTGATGACTAAGCCTAATATCATGTGTAAGCCTTATTTTAAGTTTGAGAATAGCTGGTTGCTGCATAATAAATTGGTGATACGATTCTTTTTCTCTATTTATACGATCACAAAACTAAACATGCACCCGTAATCAAACTTTTGTTAAGTTATTTTCCATCATTTATGATTCATTTATTTGACATAAAAACTTTGTGTCCGGAGGAAAATAAGCATGAGAGGATAGAAAAAAGTTGGGATGCTTATTCTCACTGATTTCTTGAGGTGTTTATTACAAGATTGGAGTAACTCCATGCGATCTTAGCCATGGGTTAGCCTAGCTACTCTGTTCACACGGATTATACAAATTGCCCTCCGAAATAGACAACGAAGATGCATATTTAATTTAGTCAATATTCAATAATTTTGGTGACAATAATTTACATCAACATAAACTATGGGAAGACATACTTCCATTAGGTGTGGGAGTATCATGTTTCACGGATGCATAGTAGATTTTAATCAGAAACATCCCAGTTCCTGGTATTAGTACGTAGCTTATCACGAAAAGTAGGAGGGTATCATCAAAAACTTCTTTGATACTAAATATCATACGATAGGAAGCCACTAGAGAAATTTAAAAGCATATTTATCTTTTACGAAACAGAAAAATTTGCAAAGTACTACACAAAATTAGGGAATTTTTAACGCCCGATTTTCTAACAGTTATTTATTTTTAACGTAGTATTAACATTAGTAACTTTGTAACATTGAATAATTGTTGCAATAAGTTTCAGGAGGGTTGTGGGGAATTATATTCCTATCCTCAACTTAAATTGTCAAGTTACCTTGTTACGCTTCACTACTACTAAAAGCGTCTCTATTATTTCTATCGGCTCCCAATTTCTTATGTACTAATTTTGTGCAGTACTTTATACACATTTCTTTATGAATGAAAAACTAAATCTTTAGTAAGTCATAACATTCTTGCTGCAACAATCAAAATGAATTTATTCCATATTCTATCTCCAATAATCAAATTGTTAATACTTGCCCTCTGCATACAAAACTTAATTTAAAGTGAACCTACGATATGTGCACTAGGCTAGCCAAATACATAATCAAACCTTTGCTAGAATTATTATTTTTTTCTTTTCTTATGTCGTAATACATCCTTCGTTGTAAGACCCCTCCACTCCACCCCTGGCCTATATTTCAAATAAGAATGCACGAGTATTTTTGCTCTTATGCGGTTTATTTATAAAATTAAAGATCCAAATAAGTCCGCATCAACACTAGCCATATCTAAAAATATCATAAAACTCTTGCTAGAATCAGAATGCAATTTTTTTTTGCTTATGTGGTTACATAAATGTTGTGATGTTGGTTAGCCTAGCTATTTTTTCATATGGTTTACATTATTTTCCTAGTTGGGAACACAAAACGTGTAGCACTGCTCGGTCGAATTCGCAAGCGTTGCTATGTCAAGCTTGTTTTTCAAGTTTAGTTGATCAAAACTATATACTTAATTTCTAGTCTACTTATAACTATGTCTCAGATTAGGATAAAAGTGTGTAGTTCAGCTTTAGACTTCACGGCGTTCACCAATTTTAGAAGAAGATCTACTGAAGAGCTTGGAGGAACTTCGTCGACAAAAGGTATGTGGAGACTAAAACTTATCTATCACTCAGAAGTCTATTCAATTCTATCTACTAATGAGACTAAGTCGTATATCTATATAGACTTTTAGTTATACACATTTGAAATTTTGAGTCGAGTTCATCTCGTTTATATATTTCTCTAAATACAAGTTTAAAGCCATAGCTTAACTTCATCATCTACTTGACAAGTTTAGTTATAAACAATTTATTTGTTGGAAACTAAATATTGAGTCAAGATAGTCATGTGAAGATTACCTTGAACATCTTACATGATTTGTGTGAGACTATCATTTGATGTTAACTTGGGAAGTATCGTATTGATCAACTAATCACTTGAAAATTACTTGAAGCTAGTGGTATGTGTAAGATTACCATTGTTATATTCTAAGTATATTTCAATGATTGAATGCGAGTTTTAGAACTACTACTAATGTCTGGATACAACACAATATGCGTACATGTATGCGAATTGTGAAGTACTATTTCAGGTCCCGAACTCTTGTTTGCGAACGGGTTTATACCTATGATAGGTCCGGAACTGTGATTTGTGAACTGTGTTTGCGAATGACAATACTAGGCAAGTCCGTAGTTGTGGTTCGCGTACTCTGTTTGCGAACACAGTGGTTAGGTTCTAAAATCGGTGTATGACAACTCATACTCATGAACTCAAGTTCGTTTACAAACTAAAGTCCCTGGAACTTTAATGAATTAAGGTATGCGAACTTTCTTTGCAAATCGTGGCATTACGTTCATGAATTGGTTCTTGTATAAGTACTTTGTACAATTACAAACCAACTCGAATATGCTTAAAATTGTTCATGGATATTTTTACGAGATAGTGTACATTTGAACAACTCTCTTAAAGCACATTTAGATTCATTTAGTTATATATCATGATTGATTGATTATCATATTTGATCTATAGTGTTAGATGATTATGGCTTATTTAAAAGTGTTCTAGTTGCAAACTAGAGTCTATTCTCCATTAACCTAGGTTTACAGTTCTTTTGAAAACCATTATTAAGGTTAACGACTTGAAGACTTCATTTGGGATTTGTGAAGCCAGGTCCAAATATATTCTCTGTAGTTGTGTATCCTGATCTTAATTTTTTTATCATATTGAGATAAATCTTCTCTAAGATTTTCTCGAGATTTATCTCCGATAGGTAAGATATAAAAATTAATCACAACAGTTCTTCATCTCAGACTCTTGTCATTCCGCAATAACTTCTTCTATTAATAAGTTAGGTTATTGTAAGGTGACTAATATTTCTAGGCTGCTCTTCGAGAGTATAAGACCAGATTATTAGCTGAGTTTCCTGTTCACCTTGATCTTTATTTTAAGTCGGAAACAACAACCAAAATAGACTTATCTGTGGGAGACAGATTTGTTTATAAGTCTTCGACTTTTGGTCGTAATAACTCTTTAGTTGTGGGTGATCAGATCAGCTAAGGGGATCAAGTGGGAAGAGTCTTACGAGATTCAAGAAGTGTAAGGAATATGACTATACCTTAATCGGTGTGAGACTTGGTTAGGGCTCAGTTACATTCTAATCTGAAGTTAACTTGTAGTAGGCTAGAGTCTGTAGCGGCTTAATACAGTGTGGTGTTGAAGTCTGGACTAGGTCCCGAGGTTTTTGTACATTTGCGGTTTCCTCGTTAACAAAGTTTCTGGTGTATGTGTTATTTCTTTTCCCGCATTATATTTTCTGTGTATAATTGAAATATCACAGGTTGTGTGTAGTTTAATCACAATTGATAAATCCGACCTTGTTTGTTGGATATGACTTGATTGACACTCGGACATTAACTGGTGTTTGGTACCCTCCGAGTTATTCTCATAACAATTAGGTTCACAGATTTCTATTTGTTTGATTTACTGATTGTGTTGAGAAATAGATAAAGCTATTTAATATCCTGATTGAGACTTAGTAACTTGGTGCTCTCAGAATTACATTGGAGTTTAGTCCATATAGATTGCCGAACGAAATAGTTGGGTGTGATTGTTATACCCCCGCGTTTTCAAAACGTATAAGTTATCCTCTCCAAAATGGACGAATAGGAACACCGAACATATAAGTTGTCCTCTCAAAAGAGACAGACGAAGAAGATACATCATTCTGTTTACTCAACATTCATCAATTCTGGTGGCAATAGCCTGAGGAAATGGCTAATACTTACAAAAGAGGGTGGATCCACTCTCATGACAATCCTCACATTATATCACACTTTGGACACACAATTTTTGAAAATAAAACCTAAACGGTAAAAGGTTTGATGCTTATAAACATCTTTATCACCAATTTGAAAACTAATTTTCATTTGGAATATATCCAAGGATTTTTTTTAAATCTCCTCTACGATATAGTATATTTCTACGTAGAAATTAAACAAAGTTCATTTCCATTTTTAAATACAACCAACAATTAATCACGTCTTTAAGACATTGTATGGGTATTCACTTGTATAAAACACTTGCGGACCAAATTGGTAATCCAAAGAGCCGTTCACGTCGATATGGCATGTATTGGTTAATTATTTTTATTTTTCGCAGCCACGACTAAATTGTTGGTGCACCAAAAAAGTTAACAAACTAATTCTTGGTATTTTATGTTTCCTCCAATATCTCGTTCGATTGCTAATCTTGTTTATAGGTCGGCATATCAAAGTTACGACACTGTGCAACTTTTTTATGTTATATTTCCTTATATTTTTATATTTTAAAGGAGCGAACATACACAAGTTATTAAACAGTCATTAGTATGGATTTAACTGTCATTTATAATTCATTTTCTTGACATAGAGACTTCATGACCGGGAGAAATATGCATGGGATGAGATAAATAAAGAGGAATGCACATGATGAGATAAATAAATGAGTAAGCTTATTTTCTGCTTGATATTTTTCCTCCCTAGTTTGAGGACTATGGGGTTTATTTGAGGCCTATTGATTTTTTTTCATCCACCTAGACTAAAGGAATAAGGGGTGTCTAAACTAGGTAAAAGTATTAAGTTACCCTAACAATTAAAACCCAATTCTAAGCTTTATCCTTCTAATTTGAAACCTATCAAATCCTTTGAAAACTAAAACCTATTAAAATCATTTTTCTCACAAATTAAAATTAAAACTAACTTAATCAATCGATCCTAACTAGGTCGATATAAAGGAAATTTTATCATCCTATTTTTAAAATTTTTCAAAATAATCATTGTAAATTTCAATCCATGTACTCTTAATTATACTTGTGATTGGTTTATCCATTCAAAATTGAAATACAAACAATCTTGGGTTTCTGTGTTGAACCAAAATCGATCAACGTTCATGTTCATATTGAACGATTCCTATGATAATCGGTTGATATTCATGAATACGTCAACCAATTGTCTAGAATATGTTTTTTGGCCGAAGAAAATTTAACCAGAATCGGTTGAAGTTAATGCCCACATAAACCGATTCTGTTATGGAATAGATACCCAATTTTCTATATATATATATATATATTATTAAATTGGGTTTTGTGAATGTTCACATAAACCGATTATATAGCCTTTACTTTTTTGTATAATTTTTAACTTAGAATCGGTTTTTTATAAGCACTTGTATCCTTGATTCTTTCAAAGTGTAGTGTCGGGAATCGATCTATGTGTGTGTATCGTGACTTCCGTTTTTATCAATCGGTTTACGTGGTAAGTAGAAAAATCCGATTCCGAGTAACCCACTTGTTTAGTTAATACTCGATGATAGAATGAGTTTGAAATCATACTTATTCTAAATCCGGTTGATGTACATTTGGTTATAAATTTTATACTCGAAATGAAAATAATTTCATACTCGAATTGAAAATGAGTATGACTTCTCAAATATAATATGGTTTCATACTCGATATGCAATTACGTGAAATTATACTCATTCTTAACTCGAATATGATTTAAATTATGTTTGATGTTTTTCAACATTAGAAGATAATCAGTAAATGTGAATGTTCACGTCAACCGATTCTGGGTAAAAGATAATTTTAATTATTTTTTGTTTGTTTTTTAAGCTACGACCGGTCTACGTAATAATTAGTATCGACCGATTCTAGGTTTTGTTCATGAATTAAAAACATCACTCCCAATTGTACGATGAGAGTATGAACATCCACCGATTTTGTGTTGATGTTTTTTTGTTAAAAATTTCATATTTTGATGATGAATTAAAATTAGTTAATTACTAGATTAGCAAGATTAAACATCAATTAATTACCCGAATTAACACTAAATAATCGGGGTATATTAGGCTTTAAGTAAATAGTTGGTTAATGGGTTTTCCATTTTACTTTAAAATATCCTTTTTTTGTTTTCTTGTAGTAGGCCTCAAATAGGTGTGAAACCAGGGAGGATTTTTTTGCGGTGTTTGTGTAAGAAACACCGTGTAATCATAACCATGGGTTAGCATATTAATGTTCGCAAGCGTCCATTACTTACCTAAGCTGTCCTCAGAGTTATCTTCCCCTATAACCTATTTATTTGACATATAAAACTCAGTGCATCAAAAAAGAAAACACGTATGAATTATAGTAAAAAAGTAGAGGATCGGATTCCCTCACATTTTTGTTCTCACACTAACTTACACGTTAAATGTTATTTTTGTGAGTAAAATCCAAACCCTTACGAATTTTAAGTTAATATTTTGGGGATATGTTCCTCCTACAAAGCTATATGTTCTCACCAAACATGGGTGTATTCCGAAGTGTATAACATCACCATCTACTACTTTAAAAATGAGTCGTTGAAATTCGATTGAGATTTAACCATTAAAATTAAGATCAATAAATGATGGTGTTATACATTTCGGAATGCGTTCATTTTTGGTAAATATTTAGTGCGTTACAAGAGGAACATATCTCAAGAATTTTAACGTCATATTCGTTATCGTTTGAATTTTACTCACAAAACAGATCCCAAAGTGTGAGATTAAAAATGTGAAGGGATCTTTCCTCTAAAAAGTAAGCATGATTAACAATGAAGTTGATGTTTTTAAGCTTGGAACCTTTGCCAATATAGTTACAAATTAATGTTTATCATTGAAGAAGATGACTAACCAACAAAACGAAAGTTGCCAAATCGATGCATATACCTACGGGTCTGACTATAAAAGAAGGAAGCATGAAATAAAATAAAATAAATGGAAGTATGAAAACATATCCCGTTTCATCAGAGTCCCAGTTGCGGGGTGCCATGAATGAATAAATACACAATTGTCTGTTGTTGGATTAATTAACTCTTCGTTTTTCACGTGAAAATGTGAAATTGTTTGTCTCCTTTATTTTTGAGGTTTTATTCATTTTGATACTTTCTTCGAATCATAAAAAATAATATTTTTGTTTTAGTTTTTTGAGGAAAAAAAAATTATATTAAAGAAAAAGAAAGTACAAAGCCAAGAAACCAATTTCACATTCTAAATGTGTAAAATGTTTCCCAACTAAACAAATTTTGGTTAACAAATAGCCCTCTAAAAACATCAGACTCAAAAACCACAAAATGAGAGTATGTTTTATGTTGAATCTCAATTCCTTCGAAGAACTCCATTGAGAACCCATCCGAGATCCTAGAGACTTATTAGCACCAAAGTGTTTGATCAGAAAACTCCCTCTCCACCCAACTACATTCCTCCGTATCAATCTAAAAACATTGAAAAAATAACATTTTTATTCGAAGATGATTTGTGACTCCCAAATTATGTGCTCCCAGTGCTCCCAACATGAGGTGGCATCTATTGCAACCTTTTTTTTTCTAACTCGAGGTAAAATTATATAGAGTTATAACTTCTTTTTCGATGGACACAGATCTATAACTTTCACAAATGAAAAAAAGAATCAATTAATAGAAGAAGCAGTATGGAAAACTAGAGATGCGAGTGAAAATGGAGAATCTCGAGGATATTAATATGTGATGGTGATGATGAATTAATGATGTATGTTATTAAAATCCTTTCTCAACTAAGGGGGATATTTGGAGATGGGGATGTTATATTAGGAGATGATTCAGACCAATGTAGTCAATATCGCCCGTACCAGATGATATATCGGCGATATTACCGGTATCGGTGGTAGAGCGAAACGGAAACAGCAATATCGCGATACGATATTTTCATCGATAATATCGCGCAAGATTTGAAAAACAAGACAAACCGATTTGCCCGATATTGAATATATTCATTTGTGAACATCGGGTACTAGGATTCAATAATAACAAGATGGCCGATTCTTGTAATCTCGAATCTTTGGAACCAACAAAATTCAATACCGTTGAGACAACTCCAGTCTCTGTTAGTCTTTGGCGGGAAAAAGGGTTTGATTTACAGCGAGAATTAAGTTGATCAAGTGAGTAAATTTTCGAGTGAAGAGAAGGAGTTGAAGAATGACAAGTGAGATTAGATATAAGGGTTTGTGGATATGGTTCTTGAGGTGATGATTTTGAATGCGAAGATGAACAAGTAAAAGAGAAATTAGAAATGAGACTTATTAAAGCATGATTAGGTATAAGAGATGGACTTTGAGGTAGAAGTTGTTTAGTTATTTGATAAGTTTCCAGAATCTAACCATCTCTGAAATGAAGATCAATCAAAACTACTGTGGAGTCGTCGGCCATTTTCCCAACTCCAATTCTTATTTTCCTGTTCGATAAGATGGAGAAAGAAGAATTTGTGTTTGTCTTTTTTTTCTTTATTTTTTTTTACTGAGGGCGTGATAATATTAGGCTGATGAACTTGGCGTGTTAGATTAGGAAAATATTTTCTAAAATTATATATATGAATTTAGAACCGATATTTGAAACCGAGATCTCCTCGGTACAATGTTGTACCAGTGTACCGGTCCTTGACCGAAATAAACCGGTATCCGATATTAGCTACATTGATTCAGACATGTTAAAGTTTTGCTAACGAGTACATGGCGTAATAGAGATCATGATTATGTTCATCCCACATACTATACCCTATTAGGAATTCAAAATACCGATTTCATTGCCCAAAATTTCATCAAAAGCTTTTGATACATTAGAGCAATTTTATCTCAGTGATCAAGTGAAGCATTGTAGTAAGTATATTTATGTAATGCTCGTGATTAATATCAATTGAGACTGAAAATATTTATGAGATTGAAATTTCAGTCTGCAGCTATGTGGATGTGATAAAAAAGAAACCACTCGAGGAAGAAATCCTTGAATAGGAAAAAAAAAACAAAATATATAAGAAGAAAAAGCACGTTTAGAAAAAAATGGAAACTTGCTGCGTACGTAGATTGCACCTCATGTTGGGAGCATTGGGAGCACATATTTGAGAGTCACAAATCATTTTCGATTTTTATTATCATTAGAGTTTTCGTAAAGAAAAACATTTATTTTGATCTCTTTTTGACTTTTAAAACAAATTTTTATAATTTCCATAATTTTATGACAAATCCAAATTTAGAAAATGTCTCATCCTCACATAATCCACGTGTAAGTATCCAATGGCTACAATGTAAGCTTTTTGTTTGCCTTCTCGTATGCACCTTTGGAAGATTTTTGTACTAGACCAATCCTAGTTGTTTGTTGCCAGATTAAATGATCAATACTTGATGTTTTAGTTTTCACCAATCTCTCACTCAATCAACCACCTTGTTTACAAATATGCACATCAATATTATAAGAATGTGTTGTATTACAATATTTTCCCTCCATTTATATTATCCCAAAACTATCGGATGCACGAAACATTTGTTAGTTCACTACTGCCACTCTCACATTTTTTTTCTGAAGCATATGTGACTCTCATGTTATGATTCTTTTTAGTATTTGACATAAAAATTTCATTTCCATAAGAAAACAAAAATATGACGAGATAAATAAATGCACATGCTAATTAGAATGGCTATCCTATTAGCGCGATTCCTATGGTAATCCATAAATTCTTGTTTTTGTTGAGCCACGTGGATGAACAAACCACGTTTTTGCACTATGGTAAATCAAAACAAAATGGACAAATCTGATTTTTTAGGGTCCCACTACTATTTCTTTTTAATATAGAATTTTTGGTAGGATAGAGTTAAAGTTTAAAATATTGGATTTAGGTTGGATAAAATAGGATAAAAATGGGGTTTTTTATAAAATGCCCATATGGGGAAATGCTATTAAGAAAATGACCACGTTTTTTTCATTATATATATAATGCCCATAGTTTGACCTTTTCCGTCCCGTTTTTTTTTGAAAAAACGGTTAACGGACGTTACGATGCACGTGGCATTAATTAAGGCTTGGGAAAAGACATTCAAGTCCCTGAACCGTGTAACTAGGACCTGGTTAAATCTGTTAAATACCCGAGCCACTACCTAGTTAAATCAAACCGTGTTAAATGCCCAACACTACCTAGTTAAATCATACGGTTGTAAACTCGTTCCAATAATGAATGGTTGAGATCGCCACCTTTTGGAGGGTGTCCAAAATTGCACCACGTGCTCTCTTTCTTCTCCAGCGCCGGTCCCTTCTCCGGTGTAGAAACGACTGGTGGAAATCAAATTTGTGTTTGCATCAATTGAAAATCGATATTCATCAATTCATTTAAAACTACAACTACCCAATTAATTAATTAGCAAAAGAAATTTACATATGATGAAATCCCCAAACTTCATTAAGAACCAAGACTAAACAGCTCCAACCACTACAAAAACATCAGTTCTTCTGACTGATTTTCCAATTTTTACCACAACAAGAACCCCCAAAATTCTATCTAGTGTTGCTGTGAATCCAAATTGAATATGAACACAGCCTTCAAAATCAGTGAAAGCAACAATAGCTCTTGTTTCAATCAACCACAGAACTAAGTAGATTACTCCCAAGCAAATCCAGATCTAGAGATACAATCTATAACAATCGAAAAACTCTTACTTAAACCCAATTTCAAACCGTGTTTAGAAATCTCGAAATCTATTGTTGTTGATGTTGGATTGGGAATAAGAAATCTACAATCGAGAGATGAACAAAATGACAACCACGAGCCTCATATCCATTTTCCCCTTTCATTTACCATGTTTATTTCTCTGTAAGATTTAATCTCTCTGATTAGGAAAAAAAAAAATTCATCTCACACGAAGAAATCCAGTTAGCATAAGATAATTGAATGAATGAACCCTTTGACTCATCCACCTGTTTGCATCGCACTTGACACATTCCTTTCATTAAATATGTAAAACTCTATGAGCCGTCGATTAATCAACTGGACGGTGGAGGATGATAGTGCAACATTGGGCAATTTAGTAATTGTGCCCGCCAAAATATCATTTCGTCAGCCGAGAACTTGACTAAGTCTGCGAGATTTTACTGGTTTGGTGGGCCCAGACGGAAAAGCAAACGGCGTGGGCATTAAATTAAATATGAAAAAAACGTGGGCATTTTATTAAATGCATTTCCCCATATGGGCATTTTATAAAAAATCCCAATGAGATAAAGAATAGTAAAATAATATTTTGGAAACAGAATTTGAAGTGAGTGGTTTTGGTAGAGCCGCAGGTAGGGAAGAAAATCCTCCCGCCGATTTTGTCGGCGTGCACGATTGTACATTAAACGCGCGGTTAATCATCGACCTCAATCAACAAACCCATAATTTTATTCATTTGCCCATCCATTTTTCAAGTTTGTTCATTCTATAGGAAATTTATGTTCAGCCTGGCATAATCAAAATACTGTAAATGAGGAAAAGAAAAAGAAAAAAAACACAAATTCCGTTCTATGAGACAGTATGTGAATGCATAGGTTGTCATTATATAATTTCTGTTGTTATCTTCTTTTGCCATCACAGATTGGTCTTTTCCATTAAAATTGATATTTATTTATTGCAAAATTTTAATGGAAACAGGGAGAAATATTTACTTATATTTTATTTCTCTCTAATTATACCTTTATAACGACAAATTTTTGCACAATTTTATAACGAATTAAAATCTTAAAATCATCTTACTCCCAAATTAAAAAATATTTTCTCCTTAAAATGAACCATTATACCACGTTGTAAGTACCTAATGCTCACCATTTTTGGGTTCTTGAACTTTTAAAGCTTTAGAATTTACATGTGTGAATAAATTAAAAAATGAGAACGAATATAGAAAATTATTAAAGTTATGGCATATGATATGGTTTAATTTAATCTGGTTTTTCATGTATATCGGAATACAGTTTTTTGCTTAAATAGTCCCTAGATTTGAATTCCTGGGTCAAAAAGACAAGTAAAATATTGGTAATGTTCTAATATCCATGACTCTAAAGATACTTTGTTAATAACCAAATTTGGCTATTTCGCCCAAACACAAACGAATATCTACTACCCGGTTTTACTAATATGCCCTCTAAACTATTTTCCTCTCGGTACATCACATCTTCTTCTCCGATGAGCATCATTTTTTTTCTCATCGTCACCAACATATAATATTTCTTCAATCAATACAGCTGAGATCTATCCATGCACAAACCGATTTTAACTCAAATACATCATCTGTATTTCGGCTCCTAGTTTATTCAGAATCATAACCATTTTTTATAGCTAAGTTTCTAAATTCTACGAATTTCTAAAAACCCAAATTTGGTAGTGCCAAATTGAAGAACAGGGGATTGGGAGAAAAAGAAAGAAAGGAAGAAAGTGAAATTTCTCGCAGTTTTTGCTTATTGATCTTATGGTGTATGTACAATCACTATTGCTTCCACCTGCATATTATAAGGGTGGGTTGGTTGGCAAATCTCTACAACTTGTTTAAGAATCTGAGAACATCACCACTATTAGTTACAGTTGTGCTAACTTTAGTTATATAGAAACTAATGCTAAGAAAATGAAAAAACAAATGTGCTTTGTTCGATATATGTTCATGTAGTTTTAGGAAATAAAAGATGGTAGTATGAAGTGTTAAGGGCTTATGAATGATTAGAAATGTTTGGATTGTTCTCGGGTTTAAATTTGCTGCAGGGAAGGAAGGTAATACAATGGGGTTAGAAAATCAACATCAAGCAGACCTGTGGATGATTAGTTTCTTGCACACAAGCTGCTTGTGGAAAGGCCTAAATGAGTATGCAATGCATTTGTTTTTAAGGAACAATTTTTCATGCATTTGCTACATGGATAAAATAGTATGTCGTTGCCGATGCTATGGATTTAAGGAGAAGTGATCTAACCTATTACAATTGGTTCGAAGTTTAGATGGAAACAGCGGGGTTCATCGTTTTCCCTTGTCGCCACCGATTAGCTATTGTTTTGATGTAGTCAGTGGTGATTGAAGGGCTCGAGTCTGTGACGAGGGGATATACTTAGGTTGGCAGCAAGTGGAAAGCATTAAACAGGAACGGTGAAGTTGTAGTCAAACGATGGTGTTGGTTGTGTCATAGAAGAGTAGCTGGATCACTTGAAGTGGTTTGTTAACAAGATGAACTCGAGTGCATAATGTGTATTCCGATAAAAAAACAGGTTTTGGTCTAGATGCACCTGTGTACGCGATGTATATTTTTTTTGAATTTTTTGTTCTTCTTATTTATCTTCTTTAATACTTGTTTTTGATTGATGCTTTGACAGTGAAAGTGATGGTAATGGTGGTGGATTTATTGTTCGAGATCATGAACTAACAATTTTGGTTATATATAATATATTGCAGGTGATTAGTAGGATAAATCTAGATTTTTATCCACGAAGTACACAAGATGCACCCGAGTGCATAATGTATAACACAGCGGGAAATAGGCCACTTCAAGTTGCACTGAGTGCATAATGTATATTTTTTTGGATTCTTATAGTAGAAATGTTTTGGCAGTTGCACCCGGGTGCATAATGCATATTTGTATATGAAATAAATTTTGGCTAAGTTGCACAGGCGCATAATGCGTTTTTATAGGAAATTAATTTTGACGGTTGCACCTGAAAGTGCATAATGCATATTTTTATAGGAAATAAGTTTTGTCTGGTTGCACACGGGTGCATAGTGTATACTTACCGGTTTTTTTTTTTTTTTTTTTTTTTTTCTAATTTCATATCAACAATGGATCTTGTTTTGTAGAGATTTTCGAGCCTTTTCCAAATATATAAATTTTATTAAAATCCGACTTATATTTCGGAAGTTAAGACATTTTTCGCTATTAATTTTAATTGTAGAGAGAGAAAATAAATAAGAGAGAGAAAATGATAAGAAAAATAATAAAGTTTAAAGCAAAGGGTATATATGACTAATATTTCTCATGTCTTTTTCACCCAGACCTATATTTTACAAGTCCATTACTCCCACACTTTAGGGACCTATGGTCATATGACCCGTTTTCCGGAATCAAAATAAACCAACTTGCGGAAGCCCCGAGCTCCATGAATTAATAATAAAATCGGAAAATGGGTCATTTGTCCAAATTTTTTTAAAACATGGTTCAAATGGACGAGTAAAAATTATTATGGGTGAAATGAACACAAAAAAATAGCAAGGATGAAACTGGATTCATCCTGGCTTAAACTTAAAAAATAGCGAGGATGAAACTGGATGCATCCTGATGTAAATTAAAAATAAGAAAAAGAATTTGAAAATGGTTAGGATGAAACCGGTTACATCCTGGCTATTTTTATATTTTTGTCCATTTTAACAGTATCAAAATCTAAATGTCTTTTTCACCCAGGAATTATTGATTTTGGTCTTTTTAACCAATTTTGTGTAATAAAATCCTATCACAAAAGAAGGGAGATAAAGAGAAAAAATGAAACACGGTTTTTACAAATCGATGGCAAGCCGGGAGTACATTCTTCTATACAGAATAAGAGTGAGGGGTCTAAAACGGTTTAAGATGATAGATTTCTTCAATACTTTTGAAAACTAAAGCCGAAGACAACAAATTATATTTGATGCTAACGCAATATTGAACAACGGAACAACAGCCTTCAACTTGGACGAAGAAGTTTCTGAAGTGCTTTGTGTCCACGATCTCCAAATGATTAAGAAAATTGTTGTAAATAATATTTTAGTTCCCATCAGTACCTCACTCGATCAGTAACCTTGTTCACAAGTCGGTATATCAAAGTTACTGGTAACGATGATACGATCCTTTGTATTAA
Source organism: Papaver armeniacum (assembly GCA_023531295.1). Taxonomy (NCBI): domain Eukaryota; kingdom Viridiplantae; phylum Streptophyta; class Magnoliopsida; order Ranunculales; family Papaveraceae; genus Papaver; species Papaver armeniacum. The sequence continues at coordinate 99,822 of JAJJWW010006006.1, forward strand.
TACTATCACAAAACCAAATATGCACAAGTCGTTAAAAGGTTGTTAGTTTGTTTTTGCTCATTTATAATTCATTTATTTGACATAAGAACTTCATGCCCACAAGCAGTGACGGACCAGGAATTTATGTCTGGATGGACTGATTTTTTTTTTTTACGAATACTCAATAATTTTTCTCGACTCAACTGTAATAATGATAAATGCGGCAAAAATACATGGAGTGAGCAAGATGTGTCGCATCGCTTCGCGTTGTCTTTTACTTTAAATACATGAAGTGAATAAGGCGGGTCAGGTTGCCTTTTTTTACTTTATCACTGTAGTACGTATGATGATAAAGTTATTTGGTGATGATACCAGTGACCTGAGTTCGAAACTCGTCAGTACCATATTCTTTATCAGAGACATGCTAAGAAATGGAGATGGAGATAGGAAAATGGTAGTACTTGTTATTAAAATTATAGATTTTAAGATCTTTCGTAACTTTCAGTCTTTCTTACACAAGAAAATTAAAAAAAAAAACACAATCATTTTTAATTTTTTGATCATATCAAATAATTAACAAGTAGTCAAATTTGATGAAGAAATAAAAATCATATGCATTTTAAACAGTAAAATGAAAAAAAAAATATTGTTTTATTCCTCTTCTTAGTCTTTGAAGGGCTAAAATCGCATAATTTATGATTTATCTCTTTTTGGGACTATGTTTCTATTTCTTTGAACGGCTACCATATGGTATAACGACGTAAGATTCTATGACTAGAAACACCAAAATGTAGTTGGGCTAAGTTAATATTTGGGCTAATTTTAATTCTGACATGAGCTATTTTTTTTTAAATTTGAAAATTCCAAGGGCCAAATGAGTTCTTGCAAAGTTTTGGGGGCTGTAGCCAGATAGTTGATGTTCGATGTGGGTGGTGTGAGTGAGAATTAATCGGGGACAATCAACTGGTGATATTGATAGATGATGCAGAAGATGGTGTGGTCGTTAAGTATGAAGCAGAACAACTAGGGTTCAAATCCGGGAAGATCAAATTAGGGTTTACCGATTTGGATTAATGTTTTGAAGATTTAAAAGATGATATATAAACCTACAGTTAGATGAGGAAACATGGGTAGACATTTAATTGAAGTTTTAAACTTGATTACAGTGGTGAATTGAAGAATTGATTAAAGGATTAGAAGATGAAAACTTCATTCCATAAGAAAATAAAAGAGCGATGACAAATATATTTAGCTCCCACCACTACATCACTCGATCAATAATACTATCTCGGCGGAAAAGTGTTTACAATCATCCCATATTTTAATAGGGATTCCATGTTGCCTTCGGTTTCATACAGGGGTTTGAAAAGATTGATAAAGTCAAGTAGAGATTTTGATATTCTTATTGGAAGAAATATATGCCATAGATTTGAAGGCCAAGATAGAGAAAAAATGGCTAATTTTATGAGTGACTTGCTACATCGAGATGTTAGCCTCAAGACAAGCACTAGTATGGTGTACCATCTCCCTTAGCTATAGCTTATTTGAAGCTACGGGAAATGGTTCTCAAGGCAACTTCACTATGGTGTTGTCATTCCTTAGTTATACTGTTTCGTGTAAATAGTAAGTATCCGTTTTTTTTCCCAAATTTTTCCGTTAGGACTTAGGAGTATTTGTGTAGGGTGATTTTACACTCACCACAGCTTGTCCCGCATTTTCTCCTGATTAGGGTTCTAACGAAATAAATAAAGCGTTCTCAGATTCGGATATGGAGCGGTGGGAGTGGGTACCTTATTTGTCTCTGTCCGGAGATTATTCGGAATTAACCGCTCGGTCCCTTTAGCATTTCCGATTTGTGTAGGTTAAAAGATAATTATTAAGAGAAAAAAAAAGGAAATATAATAAGTAAAAAAATAGTTTTATTAAAAAAAAAAGAGTGAAAAAGAAAAGTTTTAGCGTAAAACTTGAAAAACCAGAAACAGATACTTAGTTTTCGTACAAAAGTCACGGATACTGAGTACCCATTTCATCTGTGTAACTGGAACTCAGATTCCGTAAAGTAATAAAACACGAGTTTCCGTGTGATTTCCCTTCTCTACTACCCGGATCAGAATGTGATCAATTTTTAAATGTAGCTAAGGAATATATCGCCACGCTTAAACTATACGGAAGACCATAGTGATTGAATTTCTCTACAATTAAGCTATAGCGAAGGGAAACCCTCACCGTGTTTGGGCTATGTAATTTAAAAGAAAGGTGACGAAAGAGGTGAAGGATAAGTTAGTCAATCGGCATATCAAAATTATTTACTGCTACCTTGGTGGTACAATTCTTTTCCCTTGTTAGTCTATTTTTACTCTCCAAGTCAACATTCACCGTTGTTAATCTAATTTTGCTAAATAAAAACTCCGTTATGTTCAATAAATATCGAAAAGGTCCATATCTTCTTACCTGTTTCCATCCAAAATTCCAAGTCTTATTAGTCCCGCGGTTTATAATCTCTAAGGACTTCTCCACTCGTTGCCAATTGGTTTTGAGTTGGATGCCCGTATTCTAACATGGTATCAGAGCAGGCTATTTGCGACGAGTCATTAGACCGCGTCTTTACTTCGCGTCATCCGATTTAATTGTCCACTTGTTAGACCCAACGAGGCTACACGTGAGGGGGCGTGTTGAGACTATTAGTCCCATATTGTTGGGCAATCTAAGATCCTGCGGTTTATAATGAACGCGCAATTGGGGGATATAAAAAGGAATTGGGGGATATTGATTACTTCTCCCAACCCATGGTGTGTGTTAAGGGGTGATTTTTGGGTATGAAAATACTAAAATACCCTTTGGTTAATAAAAAAACATTATGAAAAGACTATAATACCCTTTATGCTAAAACTTAATATCAAAAACCAAAACATTTATCCCCCATTCTTCACACACAGTTCCGGCACTGTTAGGGTTAGGTTCTGAATTTTTTTTTTTCATCGTTCTTCATCCGTTCTTCGTCGATTCAAAAATTTCTTCGTCGATTAACCAACCCGAATCATAAACAATGCCTCCACGAAAGAAACCAAATGCCCAATCGAACTCAACATCATCGATTGCTCAACAAAAACAAAGGAAAGACTTGCTAAGATTGCTCAAGAGCAAGAACATGAAGAAGCAACGTTATACGTCGATCAACTACTCAAATATATGGTTTCATGTGAGAAGGTAAGTCATTTAAAACTACTTTGTAGGTGTTTAAATCGATCTATGGCAATGGGTTTAGGTTAGAATCGCGAAAACTAACTCAAACAGTTGGGTTTGAGAGCACCCAAGCATTGAAATTCTTATGAATACAGTGCCGGTTTTGTGTTCCGGCAATCAATTTAGGATGAATACAGTGCCGGTTTCCATCCTCAGATTCACCAGATACTGAATTTTCTCTACCGGAATTCAATCTAGGATGAATACAGTGCCGGTTTTTAGTACCGTCACTGTTTAATGATAATTCGAGCATTCCGGTAGTGTACTTAAAACATACAGGAGAGTTTATGAATTTGTTACGATGCAAGGCATAGATTTTTGGTTTCATTACATGCCGGTTTTAGGTACCGGTATTCATTTGTAATAATTCGAGCATGCCGGTAGTGGACTTAAAACATACAGTAAAACTGTCAATAATACCGGCATAGATTTTAGGTTGCATTTATATCTTTGGTAGTTGGTATCGGCATTGTCGATAGTAATGTGTATTTCCAGGAACATTGTACGGCGTGGTTTATTTTAAGGTAGTCAATGCTTAGGTACTAAACCGAAGGTGAGGGGTCGTCTTATATTCATTGCTTTAAAATTGTGATTACGATATAGGTCAAAACCAAAGGAAGCCAATAAAAAAAAAATAAAGATCTCTTTGTCACTAAGAGAAAAAGGGAAGGACGGTCTTGATACTCCTAAGTCTCTGCCTCCTCGAGGGAAAGACGAAGGTCGTAAGATACGTTTGGGGGATGGTACAAGAGGGATAATTTGGGAGAGTGGTAGTGACCGTAGTCAACTTGCAAACCGTGAGCACGATGATCAAGATGAACCAGATGATCAAGATGAAGAGGAAAGTCAATTAGCAAGACAAAGCGAAGTTGGTGGCCCAAGTCAACAACCAACACAAGGCAATTGCGAGAAAGGAAACGTCAAAGTGAAAGTTAAAGGTTCCCACCTTTAAATCTCCCATGAGCGGCCTCAGCTGCACTAGTTGCTTCAGTATTGAAGTGTCTATACCGGTTTGTCCATGCACGTACAAATTTTTCCTTGAACTTATCCAACCATTGAGTCCGACAATACCAGACGCAGTCGGATAAACTTCGTTCCAATCGGCAATAAACTTCTCCAATCTCTTTTCGTACATAACCTCGGTAAGAGACCAATAAACTTTCTCCCAATCTCTTAGAAGTTCCAACCACTTTTTATGATTTTCCGCATGTTCTTTGTCCACTCTCTCCTTTATCTTGCCTCTCTCATCTTCTTCTTCTTCGGGGGATAGTTTTTTCTTTCGAACATCTTCCTCTAGTTGTACCATCATTCTCTTCTTAATATACGCCTTTGCGGGTTCGAACAAGGCATGACAAGTTTTTATCACATTATTATGTATATGATATGTACATAGGAAATTTTGTGCGTCCGGGAATACGTCGGATAATGCTTTCATGAATGCGTCATCGTTATCAGTTACGATGACCCTTGGAAGTTGATTTTCCCGGAAGAACAATTTCAATTGTCGTAATGCCAAATGATAATTATAGTCCCTCTCATTTTCCATTAAACACCAAGCCAATGTGAATGTTACCTTGTCCGAGGTTTGCCCCACGATGTTTAATAACGACATATTGTATTTGTTTGTCTTGTAGGTGAAATCCATCAAAAGAACACCACAACATGTATTTGCTAATTGTGAGAGCAAAGGATGCGAAATGAATATTTGAAGGGGATTCTCGTCCGGCCCTCTTTTAATGATACGCGTGTAGTTGTGATCCCAAACTATCTTCTCAAATTCTTGCATAACGCTCCTCCCTTCCCATTCCACCTTTCTAATAGTTGCTTGTGCGGCATAATTGTACGTAGAGAAGACACGTTAGTCTCATCCTTTTCCTTGAAGCCTCTGAGAATTTTTCTTGGTTTGATAAGTGCTTTGGTCAATCTATTTACATCCTCGAACTCGTCAGGTTTTAGCTTCACAACTAAGGAGTGACCAACAAAATATTTCGGATCCCGGTGGTTATGACAGCCACACAAAACCTCACAATCCCAATTGTTTATGTCATTTAAACGGAAAAAAAGCTTAAACGGGCAATTATTCTTCCTCGTACGAGTCTTGTATACCCTATTAGTCTTCTTTGGATACACATAATCCTTTCTATTGTGGCTATTCTTCTCCTTGTATTTCCCACTTCTCTCGCAAGCCATCTCAAAACGCCTATTCGAACCTTCGGTATTCCTCACCAACACACACATGTTCTTAAAGAGACGTCTCTTTAGCCCAAGCGATTGCTTCCTTTCGATCTGTTATTCCCTACATAAGAATAATTTCGCATTCATTAGAAGGTTCATTACTAGAAATCCATTAGTAATGTTCAAGATATTAGGTGAAAAGTATTCTTTGGTTACATACCGGAGGGATTTTATAGTATTCCGACGTATCCCGATAAATGACTCTGCATTTGTTGGATTAATATATGGCACCACCTAAAGATCGAATGCAAATTAGTTCCAAACACAATAATAACACTATGCCGGAAACCATTACCAGGCATGCTCGACCATTGTTCCTAGGCATAGTCTAAGTTAACCAAAACGGAAGACAAAATTTGAAACCTATTCCTAGCGCGTATGTGTTTCATAAGAAAACAACGCCAAGCAAGGATGCTTAGGAATAATCGTAACCTATTGTTCCAAGCCGGTACACAATTCCGACATTGAAAATAATTGATATTGAATGCCGGAATTTAGCTTTGGAAAATATTTATCCTGCATGTTTTTGTAGGTGCCGGCATTGTAAAGTTGTAACTGAAAAACGCCGTTTTGGTGCCGGCACTATCGATATTGATGGTACTACGCCGGTTTTGGTGCCGGCATTAACTATGTACCGGCACAGTTTTTTGGTAGAATGCTATGCCGGTTTATTATTCAAAATGGGGGATATCAATTTACCGGCGTGGTCGTAGTATGAATACAATGCCGGTACCTTGACTACCGGCATGGTATTCAAACAACTACCATGCTTGCATCGAGGTTTTTCAAGTTGAAAAAATGGCGGGTTTCAAGAAAAATTCGATTTTTCGACATCTTAGCGACTTTACTGTGTGTTGGGGATGCTAGTATGTTGTGCAAGTTTACTTTCTTGTGTTGGTTCTTCAAGAAACTCTCCATCGTCAAAATCATCATTCAAGGGTGTTGGCTCAACAAAAAGTTTCAATTGTGAGTTGTTGTCGTTAGCTGAAGATTCAAGATGTGATCCTTGTTGTAGTTGAGCTAAAGATTCAGCAACAACAATTCTCTCTTCACAGTCATCCTCCATTTTTCCCAAAAATATTTCTCTCTAAAATTACTTTTCCATCCTTCTACTCTCACCTCACTAACCCAAATTCAAATAAAACACACACTAATCATTTATAAAAAATCTTAAGATTTTTCCTAATTATTATTAACCACTAAACCTGATTAGTGAGGGGTAGATTAGGATTTAAAAAAATATTTAGATAAGGGGTGAACCCGAATTGATATCTGGATCCAGTTTTTGTCCTTTTCTTATATCCCTCAATTCCTTTTTATATACCCCAATTTCGCGTTCTTTATAATCTCTAAGGACTTCTCCACTCATTGCCAATTGGTTTTGAGTTGGATGCCCGTATTCTAACAATTAGATTCCAACACTTAAGTTATCCTTAAGTTATCGAAGAAGATTCGAATCCAAGAAGATTCGAATCCAAGAAGATTAGAAGATTCTACTGAGAATTTTGGGGCTTTTGAGGTCTTTTTATGTCAGTGGGATTTTGCCGGTGTGAGGAGTGGAGAAGTGGATGGAAAATGCTCTGGCACCAACTTAGGTGCTAGTCATTATGGATCTCTAGCAGGGGCGGAGCTAGGATTTTGAAATAGGGTGGGCAAACCAAACATCGCACGTACACAAAACAAAAAAAACTTAAAAAAAATTTCCATTACACATAATATTCACTCCAAAATTTTTTCCCCCAAATGAACCCTACCTCGTGATGATATTCACTCCAAAAACTTCAAAACAGTTAATCTCCTACAAATTCTTATTCGAAGAATGGTCGTTAATCCGGTCTGTCTTCGATTCATGCCTTCTTGGATGTTTTTGAAGTATGCACAGTCCATAAATAACGGAATTCTCAATTTTTGGTTAGCTTTAAGATAGGTTAGCTTTCTAAAGGGGGTGCAAAGTTATTTCTATAGGGGTGCCAAAAGTCTAAATTTTAATTTTGGGCCTAGAAAAATTGATAACCAGTAGAGGAATTTGGCAACCAAGGGTGGGCAATTGCACACCCACCCTTCCATGGGCCTCCGCCCCTGATCTCTAGCAGCCCCATGGACGCACATTAGCTATCTTCAGGCTGTCGATATTTAGGAAGAATGCAAGATCTTTTATTTTTTCACTAGCCATCGATATATTTTTGCCAGTAATATTTGCAGAATTTCTAAACTCGCTTTATTGATACTTGGATTCACGCAAAAAGTTGTATATGTTTGCTATAAATCATAGTGGTAGATTTTTGTTAAATCATTAAATGGAATCACTATATTTCTAACGGTAACGCGGGAACTAAAAGTTGTATATGTTTGCTATAAATCATAGTGGTAGATTTTTGTTAAAAAATGGTTATCAATTTTTTAAATCATTACATGGAATCACTATATTTCTAACAATAACGCGGGAACTCATATACAGATCATTTCTTTATACGGATAATCTAAAAATTCTTTATAAATTGATGAAGATGATAAATATAGTTTCCTCCAACATCTCAGGTGACAAAAGTATACGAAATATAAACTCAAAATCATTCTTCTTCACATAACTGAACGAAAATTCCCATTTGTATTTAAAGAGCACACTAAGCACAACTATATAATAGAGTACGATAATCACATCTTTTGGACGCGTATTCACTATCCAGTAAAAAGTAAACCTGCATGTAAAACACTAATTGTGTGGCTATCAAATCATGCACATTTCATTGTGCATCAGCATACTCTAGCATGCATCTTAGCGACGTTGGTGTATAATGATTTGATCCCATTCCAACTTCACCCGAAGTAAAAGTCTATTACGATTACAATCGTAATTGCATCAATACGCTAATAGCCTAATATTTTGCAGGATTTTAAGTAGCTTACGGCTTACCTTCAACTTACAATTTTCCGACCAAAGGGGGACACAACATCCTTAAAGAAAGAACTGGAGCTACAGGAACTAAACCAAAACGCCTCAAAGATAAAAGAACTTCTAGAAAAAAGAGAGAGACCTATATGTGATCTTCAAGCTGGTGGTTCAAAAACCACAGTTTTCCAGTAGAGCATGAACTCTTTAAGAGTGACGTTATGAAAAGCTGGTAGCAGTGAAGCCATTGGTTTTGTTATTAGCAGTTAGCTCAGTCACTGTCATTTTTTGTTTTCCTTATTACGATTTAAATGATTAAGCAAAATAATTAAGGGAAAAAAAATGAGTTGGATCAATTTTTCCATCTAACCATCCTATGAATAACATTGAGTTAACGAAAACATTCGATAAAAACCCACCTAACTTTCTCAAGTTTTGAAGTTTTATGCATTACTAAATTATAAACATTAAAAGTAAGTTAAATATTACTATATTTATCGGCAATTTCCATCTTTCTGCTTTAAAAATAAAATAAACTAAAACTGTAATTTAAGAATTCATATAAGGGAAAACAAAAACATTGGAGCTCATGCAGAAAGATGACGTTAACAGATAATATTAACTCCTTGAACCGTTTAACCCTCATTCTTCTTCTTCGTCAAAGAGACTGAAAGGCATGTCATCATCAGATTCTTCTTTAATTTTCTCCTCCACCTTTTCCTCTTTAACTTGATAAGAGGAAAATGTAAATTCTCACAATTGTGAAGTAGACAAGCACTGAGAGACTGAGAGTGAAATGCCACATGATAAAATAAAGATGTGCTCGGCTGTTAGCTACACCTAACTCATGAATGCAAGCATTTACTTTATTTTTTTACTTTTTACTCTGATAAAAAAAAAAAAGCATTTACTTTTTACTTTTTAAAGTTGAAATTTTTTCCATTTTTGGCAATGCTATTAAATATGGTCCATGAGTTGGTGTCCATTGGTCTCACGCGGTAATTCTGACATTGGTGGGTAGATATCAGCTTCATACTACTGCTTTTGTCCCATCGACGCACCATCCAATTCCCCCAATACAGACCTTAAAAAGAGAAAAGGTTTTAAATGCATTATTAAGACTTGGTATCATTTCTTTTAGCTTTTTCTCTTTTCTCAGCTTCTTGCTATAGGGAATCTTGAGCATTATATCATCAAGAAGTGTGAAAAACTGAAACAAACAGAGATCTTAAGAGAAGGTTTCATGGCTAACACTACACAAGATGAAGGTATGGTGAACATCAAGAGCAACGATAGTGAGCTTGGTGGGTGGAATTACGCTGCTGGAATTATCTTTGTTGGCATCATCGAATCGTTCGTCTTTTATGGAGTTTCTTCAAACTTGATGAGCATTCTAACTATCCAATTAGGACAGTCTACAGCAACAGCTGCACAGAATGTTAATGCTTGGACTGGTTTCATGCATATGCTTCCAGTACTACTAACTTCTTGTGTTGGTAACCTTTATTATGACAGATTTTATACCATCGCGATTTCTTTATTCATCTATGCTTCGGTAAATCTCGCACTCGCCCTTAATTTTGTTTTTCATCAATTCTCTAAAAAATTTCTTTTTCAACTTCTTTTCTACTTTTTAGTTGGTTTACCAACAGGCTACAGAGATTGCTCTTGCAGTGTCTCAAAAATGAGTACTAATCCACTTTGGAAAATTATTATTTGTGCCAGGGGATTTCGACGTTATGTATGTATATGGGTGCGTGTTCTAATTATAACAACACCCAAGACAATCTTCCGTGTTCTATCCCGGAATTCTTCTTCTTCTCATTGTATCAAATTGGAATTGGGAGTGCTGGATTCAAGACCTGCGCAGCAGCTTTCGGTGCGGACCAATTTGACGAACGAGATCCAAATGAATACAAGTCAAGAAGTTCATTCTGTAAGTGGTGGTTATTTGGACTATCTCTTGGATCATGCAGTTCTCACTTGATATTGAACTATATCGGAGAAAATTCTGGCTGGTATGAAGCATTTCGAATTTCAAAAAATTTAATGATCATATCGTATTTTTTCATACATGGAGCTAGATCTTTTACCTTTACTCCGAAAAAAGACGCAGACAAAGTAAACCCATTAGAAGGGTTAACAAATGGTTTAGTTGGTGCTGTCCAAAATTGTAGAACCACCTCATCACCATCATCAGTAATCACCATGAAAGTGAAGCCAACTACTAATAACACACCGGGATCAAGGAAATTAGCTGGGATGTGCTCTACCTTTAGTAAGTGTGAAGATATAAAGGCTGTACTGCGGTTGGTTCCGGTATGGATTATATGCTTAACATATCCCATAGTGCACGCTCAAGTTATTACCTTCTTCGTTAAGCAAGGCAGCACTATGGACAGGTCGATACAACCAGACTTTCAGATACCCGCAGCTTCACTTCAAATCTTTCTCACTGTATCCGTCGTTCTATTTGCAGCAACTTACGACCGTATATTTGTTACAATCACTCAAGCTTTTACTGGCAAATCCAAATCTATTACTTCACTTCAGAAAATTGGTGGCGGCATATTCGTTTCTGCCGCTACAATGGTTGTAGCAGCTATAGTGGAGAACAGAAGGCTTGAAATTGCTCAAGAGTTTGGATTGGTGGGTGACCCAAAAGCAACAGTTCCTTTGGTTATCTGGTGGTTGGTTCCACAATATGTCTTGTCGGGTCTTTCCCTTGTACTCACCCAAGTTGGCTTACAAGAATTTTTCTATGATCAAGTTCCCAATGAGCTAAGGAGTGCGGGTCTGTCCCTGTACTCAACTATATTCGGCATTGGAGATTTCTTCAATGTCTTTCTTATTTATGTCATTCAGAAGGTAACAAGTGCAGGAGGTCAACACGGATGGCTAGCAAACAACATGAATCAAGCGCATTTAGATTACTTTTATTGGTTTCTAGCTGGACTTAGTATGTTAGAGCTGGTTGCATTCTTATGTTTCGCAAAATCGTATGTTTATAAGCAAGGAGCTCCAATGTGATCGTGGATTAAGAACAATATTCGATTTCATTATGTAATGTAATTGAGCAGACTTTGATGGATGTTATACCCCCATCAGTATTAGTTTCGTATTAGAAGTTGTTAGTAATTGATTTCATATTATTTATCAAAAAAGTTGCTGACTTTTAGTTTTTAGTTTTTAGTAATTTATCTCTATCCAACAGTTGCAATAGAATTCCATAAACACAACCGCTCGAATGCCATAAGTTTTGAATCAGTTTTTGGTTCTCTTTGAACTTTGGGAACCCAAAGTACTAATGAATGGATTAAGAGCAGTAAGAATTATTTGAATGTGTTTATTTGAATTGTAAGTCTGAATTATGTGTGAATCTAGACTTGATGTTTGACGCAGAGATAGAGGGTCTTAGCAAAGCACAGCCAGAAGTTGAGTTCTTGCAAACTTCAAGAAAAAGTTGTTGACATTGAGAAATACATGAATGTGAAAGTTCTACAACTGCAACTTGCAATGGAGAATTTGAAGCTGGAAATAAAGGAGGAAAACAAACTACTTCAAGAAGAACTAGAAATAAGGCAAGGCAGGTACACATTCTTCTGCACAAAATAAGAGTGAGGGGGTATAAGTGCGCTCAAATCCCAAAAACTAAAGCCGAGGAGAACAAACTATACTTGATGCTAATGCAATGAATCAATTGAAAAGTCTTCTTGAACGTTTTTTTTTTTTTTTTTTTTTTTGGAGCAGCTTATCTTCGAGGGGATACTAAAATGATTATTTCCATCATTTGGTGATAAGGGTGTCATAAAGTTAAGGAAATGACTAGCTTACCCTTTACTAGTTTAAATTTATTATTTATTATTACCTATTTTATTATCTTTGTAAGTATTTTGTTTTAAATTTAACTTTTCTTTTATTTAATTTGAAATTTTGGTTTATTTTCTAGTCAAACTTAAATACGTTCTCTTAGTTGTGTTCTTGTTTTTCCAATTGTTTTCCTAACCGAACTCATCACGAAGAACATACGTTCAGATTGGGTTTCTTTCCCTTGCTTAGAACCTCGATCTGTTCTTCACATATTAGAAAAATATTGAAATTTGGATGAGTTTTTTACAGATCCGAGGAGTTTAAAAATAAAAGTAAAAAATATTAAATTAATAGTTAATAGTCAAAATTAAAGTTTTCATTTAATGATCTAGTTCCAAATTGAGGAAGGATCGCTACAAAAATCGTTCATATTCTTCGACTTTGACGGAAAGTGCTTGGAGACTTTAGACCACTAACCCCAAAAGATAAATTATTATTTTTTAAATGTTTTAGTTCCCACCAGTACCTCACTCGACTGGTAACCTTGTTCACAAATCGACATATCAAAATTATATTACCGACAAATTGGTGACACGATTCTTATCCTCTATTTATATGAACACAAAAGCAAACATACACAAGTCATCCAAATCTTGTTAGTTTATTTTCCCTCATTTATGATCAGTTTATCTGGCATAAGAACTTCATGTTCGGACAAAATAAGCATATATAGGATGAGATAAATTAATTGACTTGATTCTCACCCATTTATCGAGGTGTTTGGTGGAGGGCTTGGAGCAGATTCAAATTCCATAAAAGCTTCACCGATTTTTTCTTCTTTATTCTTGGTGTATGGACAAGGAGAAATAACCTCTTTTAGAAAGAACGAACATCCTGAACCCATTTATATGGTTACACGCGGAACCAAAGTTAGGTTATAACAAGGCATCATGAGGCGTTTTTTGTCCTCCACGAGTTTATCTTCTCAAGTGAGAAGAAAAAGGGAGGTAGAGAGAGAGGGTAAGTGGGAAAGAGAGGTATATCCATCATTAGAGTTGATTTTTGGTGAGATCTTGAAGTTAGTCTTTGAAGAAAAAGAAAAGGTTCTTAACTAAGGATCTATTGATTAGTGTGGTGAAGATTGATCGATCAATTTCCACATCTCTTCAAAAGTGGGAAAAACCTAGGGTTTGATCTAATCAAAGTAAGTATCTCAATCACTTGCTATTGTTCTTATCTTTGTGAATCTCATCTAGTATTTCTATTATTATGTGATTGAATTGTTGATCCATCCTTTGGGATGAGTGTAATTTAGGAAGGGATGAGTGTAATTTAGGCAAATTGTTATCCAAGTGCTATATGCACCTTGAAGAAGAGTGTATCCCCAAATTGGGAGAATTGTGTGTAACCCATTGTTTGATTATAGTGGAAGATTTGCCCGTGGTTTTTTATCCTTCACCTTGGAGGGGTTTTCCACGTAATTGTCGGTTTTGTGTGATTGCTTCTTATATCGTCATAGTTGTATTGTTTCCGCATTGTGTTTCATTGCTTGTGTGGTTTTCGTATTGCACATAGCGGCTCGGATTTTGCAAGTCTCCCCCAACAAGTGGTATCAGAGCTTTTGGGTTGAGCTAATCTTGTGCAATGACGGAAGCTAGCACTAGTAATAGAATGGTCAATTTGACCGGTGAGAACTTTGTGATATGGAAGGCGAAGATGGAAGGCGGGATTTATATTGTAAAGATCTTTATGGTCCAATAGAGAGTAAGGAGTGAGAAGACAAGTGAAGAAGATTGGAAAGTTAATAACCGTAAAGTAGTTGGTTTTATTCGTCAGTGGATTGATGATGGTATTTTTCATCATGTGGCTAGTGAGACACTAGCATATTCTTTGTGGACCAAGTTAGAGCAGATATATGATCAGCATTCTCCTTGTGCAAAAGCTCTTCTATTCAAAAGGCTTGGAAAGCTGTGCTACAAGGAAGGGAGTTCAATGGCGTAACATTTAAATGAAATGAAGGGTATTATGAATTAACTTACATCTATGGAGATGATAATTCCAGATGAGATTCAAGCTTATTTGTTGTTAAATACTTTACCAAACAGTTGGGAGCCATTGAGGAATTGTCTTAGTTATTCTGCTCCAGACAGGAAGTTGAACATGATTGTTGCAACAAACAGTTTGTTGAATGAAGAAGTTAGAAGAAGGTCGTTAGACTCATCTCATTCACAAGCTCTTGTTACAGAAAATCGGGGTAGAAGAAAAGACAAAAGACAAGTTGGCCGTAGCAAGTCAAGGGGTAAATGAAAGTCCAGAAAGGACGTTGAATGTTAGAACTGTCGTATGAGAGGTCATTATTCAAATGAATGCAGGAAGCCAAGAAAGAACAGAAGAAGGGGAAAGGAAATGATAAACAAGACAATCATATTGCAGCTGTTGCAACAAATGGTGATATCATTTTATTCTTAGATTGTAATGATGTTTGTGTGAGTTCTCCAGGTTCTGATTCAGAATGGATAGTTGATTCAGGTGCATCTTATCATGCTACTCCTTATGAAGATGTATTTACCTCCTACAAGGCTGGTGACTCTGGGTCAGTGAGAATGAGAAACAGTGGTGTTGCTAAAATTGTAGGAATGGGTGATGTGAAAGTTGAGACCAGTGTTAGCTGCACATTGGTTCTCAGAAATGTGCGACATGTACCGGATCTTCGTTTGAATCTAATATCACCGGGAGTGTTAGATGATGAAGGGTATAACAATCACTTAGGTAATGGAAAATGGAAACCAAGGGCTCCATGGTTATTGTAAGAGGCAAGAAATGTGGCACATTGTATAAGACACAAGTGAAGGTGTTGAAAGGTAAGTTGAATGTTGCTGACAAAGATTCAACCTCCGAGCTGTGGCATAAAAGACTTGGTCATCTTAGTGAGAAGGCAATTCAAATCCTCACCAAAAAGCAAGTCTTGCCAAAGGCGAAAGGTACGCAATTTGGTAAGTGTACTCATTGTTTAGTTGGTAAACAAACTAGAGTTTCTTTTCATAAAGCTTTACCCAAGCGTAATTGGTATTATTGATCTTGTTCATTCGACGTATGTGGACCTTTAAGGGTCAAAAAACTTGGTTGCGCTTTTTACTTTGTTACTTTCATAGATGATGCTTCAAGGAAGTTTTGGTCATATGCAATCAAGACCAAAGATGATGTTGTTCTGTGTTCAAGATGTTTCACAGCATGGTGGAAAGAGAAACAGGTAGAACCTTGAAGTGCCTTCGTTCGACAACGGGGAGAGTACATTGGGCCACTTGAAGAGTATTGCAAGAGCATGGGTATACGTCATGAACAATCGATCAAGAAGACTCCACAACATAATGGTGTTGCGAGAGCGGATGAACCGCACTATTCTTGAGAGAATTAGGTGCATGTTATCTCATTCCAAGTTGCGAAGCATTTTGGGATGAAGCAATGAATACTTTGTTGTGTACTTGATCAGTCGATCACCTTCAAGACCGCTAGATGGAGAAGTAGCAGAAAAGTTTTCGAGAGACAAAGAGCCTACTTATGATCACTTGAGAGTGTTTGGTTGTAGGGCATTTGTTTATATCCCAAAAGATCAGAGGTCAAAGCTTGATGACAAAGCGAAGCAGTGTGTGTTCCTAGGCTATGGAACAAAGAAGTTTGGTTACAAATTTTGGGATCCACTTGACAAGAAGGTTATCAGAAGGAGGGACGCAGTATTTCTTGAAGACCAGACTATTGAAGACTTTGAGAAGATCGAAATGCCAAAGCTTCAAGAAGACATGTTCTTGGATCCAAATCCAGTTGTTCGTTCTGTTGAACAACGTGATGATGAAGTTGATGGTAATGGTAATGAAGAACAAGGACACAATCATGAAGATGAAGCTCATGAGGATGTTCCAGTGGGTGATGTTGAGCAAGAAGTGCAACAACAACAACGAGAAGATGAGTTGAGAAGATCCAGCAGGACCAGATTACCTTCAATGAAGTATACACCACATGAGTATGTGATGCTCACAGATGCAGGTAAACCAGAGTCTTATGAAGAAGCTCTTAGTGTTCCTTAAAGACAAAAGTGGTTGAAATCCATGAAAGAAGATGTAAGCTCTTTGAATGAGAACGACACTTTTGAGTTGGTTGACAAGCCAGAGAATCAGAAAATTCTGAAGAACAAGTGGGTGTATAGAATCAAGACTGAAATTGGTTCTGATATGATGACAAAGACGCTACCAAAGTAAAAGCATGTGTATTTCTGCAGCAGGGCAGGTTTGGTGGTGACGGGTACCTCACCATAAGTCGTGAGGGGGAGATTGTTGGACCGGTCCACAACTTATGGTCCAACATGAGAGTATCCCCTTAACCAATTAAGGGAGTTAGATAGTAGTTCCTTTGTTAGGTTATAACAAGGCATCATGAGGCGTTTTTTCTCCTCCACGAGTTTATCTTCTCAAGTAAGAAAAGAAAGGGAGGTAGAGAGAGAGTAAGTGGGAAAGAGAGGTATAGCCACCATTAAAGTTGAATTTTGGTGAGATCTTGAAGTTAATCTTTGGAGAAGAAGAAAGGGTTCTTAGCTAAGGATCTATTGGTTAGTGTGGTGAAGATTGATTGATCAATTTCCACATCTCTTCAAATGGGGGAAAAACCTAGGGTTTGATCAAATCGAAGTAAGTATCTCAATCACTTGCTATTGTTCTTATCTTTGTGAATCTCATCTAGTATTTCAATTATTAGGTGAATGAATTGTTGATCCATCCTTTGCGATGAGTGTAATTTAGGCAGGGATGAGTGTAATTTAGGCAAATTGTTATCCAAGTGCTATATGCACCTTGAAGAAGAGTGTATCCCCAAATTGGGAGAATTGTGTGTAACCCATTGTTTGATTATAGTGGAAGATTTTCCCGTGGTTTTTTACCCTTCACCTTGGAGGGGTTTTTCACGTAATTGCTTTGGTGTTGTGTGATTGCTTCTTATATCGTCATATTTGTATTATTTCCGCATTGTGTTTCATTGCTTGTGTGGTTTTCGTATTGCACATAGCGGCTCGGATTTTGGAAGTCTCCCCAGTAGAACAAATATACATGCTTAATAGGTTCATCTAGATTTTGAATCAAGAAATCGAAAATTGACATTTATTTGCACCTTTACAAGTATATCGGATTTGATCGGGGCTTTTCAGTTTAACATCTAAGCTTGTCGCCAATGTGGTAGTAGTTTTGGAGTATTGATTCCATTACCATTAAGGTGGATTTTCTTGGGAAAAAAAAAATTGGGTGTTTTCGGCAAACCCTAAATATTCTTTGCAAGTGTTTGTCTTTGATTCTAAACGGATGTTCTATAAAGAACCATTTTAATTACATTCATGTTTTCATTGATGCAGTTTTCTTCAGATCTGGAGCTTGTTTGTGGGGTTGGTTTCGAATGTTTTGGCTGTTGTTTATCAAGCATCCAGTTTGGTCGCGTTTAGCTTGTTCTGGTGGTTTCATTTGGCTTGTGAAGTTAACGGCAAAAGCAGCGGCGGCGACGTCCAACAGTAGTGGTGGTCATGGTGGCCAATTTTTCTACGGTTGCATATTTTAGGGTTTTGAGAAAGATGAAAAGGCTGTGGGCTTGAGTCTGTTTACGGTTGTCTATGTTTGTCGATTGGAGTGGGCTTCTAAAGGGTTATCTATGCTTGTCAATTTGAGTGGGCTTCTAGACATTGTTGGGCTATTCTATAGCAATGGGTTTTTCCTACAATTTTCTTGTGAGAAAAAACATTTCTATGGGAGCGTTTTACATTTAAAATGTAATTTGTAATATTACCTTATTTATAAAAGTATCTTCACAGAGCCAAAAAAAAAAACAAAAAAAATCCATTACCATTAAGATGGTGAATAGTAATCTTAACTATTACTAGTGAGAAAGTTCATTATCGTTTCCTCCATCATCCTATGTTTGTCGCTCATATTTCTGCGTCAGGAATATACAACATGTGAAATTATAATTATATATCTTTAGTGAAAGCACGGTTAATGAAACGACGAGGACTTGTTGCGTCCTTAAATTTGACCTAAAAACTTCGAATTTTAAATGTGTGAATAAAATGTTTAAAAAATAATATACTATCACCTTTGATTAGACCAAGATAATTACAATCAAGAACACTGAAAATTGTTAAAACTTTGGTTACATTAGTAATTCAATTTTTCACAGGCTCCATGAACTAAATTAATTTTGAGTAACTTCCATAAAATAATTAAATAGAACAAAAATTATTGGATGAAAGCCATAATTTATACAGGTGTACAACTACTACTTGGGGCGGATACCATTTCATCGATCCAACGATCAGGGCCGTCAGGAGTATATGAAATGATATCAGCCCCTAATAGTATTAGTATCCCCTTATAATATGGGTTGTAGTGGTAATCCATTTACTTGGACCAGTAATAGTCATGATACGGGTAAAATTAAATCTAGACTTGATAGATCCCTAGTTAATAGAGAATGGTTCATTAAATATCCTGGAAGTCATTTTTCATCTACTTGTTAAGGGATCGAGATCATGCCCCAGATTCTGTTATCCATGTATGAAAAGTCTAGTAACTCGTGGAGTGTTGGAAATTTTTGAACATTGGTTAAAAAAAATGAGGCTGTAAAAATGAAATCTTGAATGCTTGGAAAACTAATCTTACAGGTTCTGCAGGTTTTCTTCTATCTGACAAGCTCTTTAACACAAGATACATTCTCTCAAAATGGAGTAAAGCAACTTTTGTTCAAATTCAATCAAAAATAACTTTACTTCAAGAAGAATTATCTAATCGCAATCTCAAGACATTCAAGGTAACAATACGAGAAAAGTAAATAAGCTTGAAGTTGAGATTGATAACCTCGATGAGATTAGACAAGCTCCAACATGCAGAAGTCCAAAGATCTTTTTTATAATGACATGGACGGAAATTCTAAATACTTCCATATAAGAGTTAACCAAAGAAGAACTAGAAATAGAATTGATTCTCTTCAAGCTCCATATGGCTCTTGGTGCCAAGAAAAGAATAATATTGAGAATTTTTTTGTCACTCACTTCAAGAAGATCAGTACTACCTCTCTATAACCGATTCATTTCATTTTCTTCAACATATACCTTCTTGTATTTCAGATCAAGATAATGATGCTCTTATAAGAATTCCAGATGATAATGAAATATATGGTGCTCTAATGACAATGCAACCTTGGACTTCTCCAGGACCTGATAGATTTCCAGTAGGTTTCTATCAAACTCAATGGTAGACAGTTAAAGATGATGTGTGTAAAATGGTGAAGGTTTTTTTTCTATGCAGGTTATCTACTCAAGAAGATTAATAATACAAGAATCTCTCTTATCCCAAAAGTCAGTGGAGCTCATAAACCTGAAGATTTCAAGCCTATAGCTCTATGTAATACAATCTACAAGTTGATCTTTAAAATGATAGATTTAAGACTCAAAAAATATATGGCTGATATCATATCACCAATGCAATCAACATATGTTCCAGGTAGATTGATTTCAAAAAATATTTGTTTAGTTCAAGAACTTGTAAAATCTATGAAGAAGAAAGGAAGAAGAACTGGTCATTTAGCTCTCAAAATGGACATGTCCAAAGCTTTTGATAGATTGGAATGGGTCTTTCTGATTGAGGTCCTAAGGCAGTTTGGTTTCTGTGAAATTTTTTGTCATCTCATACTGCAATGCATAAGTACTACTTCTATTGAGATAATGATCAATGGTTCACCTTCTACTTCTTTTAATCCCACAATGGGGATGAGACAAGGAGATCCACTATCTACTTACTTATTTATATTGGAAATGGAAGCATTCTCAAGACAACTAAATTATCTTGAAAACACAGGTCAACTTACTAGGATGAAAATTTCAAGATCAGCACCAAAAATCAACCATTTATTATTTGCAGATGATTGCCTCCTGTTTTGTAAGGCTAATCTAACTCAAACTAAGTTGCTTCAAGTGATAGAAGACTTCAGTTCTTGTTCAGGCCAACTCATAAACTTTCATAAATCGAGTTGTTTACTTTAGTAAGAATACAAGTCCTTCTTGTGGTCAAATCATCAGTGGTATTTTGCATGTCAGGAATATTTGCATTAGTGAGGAAAAATATCCGGGACTACCTTTTTTTGTTGGAAAAAACAAAAAGATCCCATTCTCTAATCTCATAGACAAAATAGGAACAAGAATTTCAAGACGGGTCTCTATAAATATTTCAGAAATTTGGTAGATATGTCATGGTAAAGAGTGTCACAAATGTTATACAAGTTCATCACATGATTAGCTTCAACCTTCGAGATGCAACTATCGACAAAATAAACTCAACTTAGCAGAAGGTAAGCCAGTTATTTCTTGGAAAAATGTCGGATAAACCAAAGGAATAAGGTGGTTTGGGTTTGAGAGATCTTAAATTTTCAATAGAGCTTTACTTGCTAAGTCGCTTGGATACTTTGCAGACACAATACTTCGGTGTGTTTTTATCTCTTAAGGCAAAATATTTTCCAGATGGTAAAGTCTTCAACATTAAAGATAATCCTAATTCTACTTGGTCTTAGAGAAGCATAAGCTCGAGCTTCAATTTATTAAGAAGTACAACTATTGGAGCATTGGAGATGGTCATGAATCTTGATTTGGAGTTACAAACGGATCACGATTTAGAAGCTCCTCCTATTCCAAAACTCAATGCCAATAATGCTCGGGACTATACTTATGTTTACACTACTCTCCAGACTCGGGAGGATGGTATGTTGCAATTATTTTATCTCTTTTTGAAGATCAAGTGGCAAGGTTAATTCTCAATATTAATGTTCATCCTCGGCATAAAGATAGAATGGTTGGACCCTTGAAAGGAATGGTATTTTCACTGTTAAATGCTTTATAAGAAGATGTTTGAAGAACAAAATATCAATCTTTAAGTTGGTCTAAGAATGCAAACTATTTTCAAGAAATTATGGAAGTTTCCTATGTTACCAAGAATTACTCGGTTTATCGGAAATGTCTCAAAGACACTCTTCAAATAAGAGATAAACTGACTTATGTTATTCAAAATGGAGATTATAGTTGTCATGAGTGTTCTCATTCTTTGGAGACTTCTTCTCACAACATATTACATTGTTATATCTCTAGAGCAATATGGTTTCTTTGTTTTGGGTATCAAATTCAAGGTGGCACTAATATGGTTGAGTGGTTAAATTTGGTTTGAGAACTTTTGAATAATCAGATTAGCAGGATGAAGTTTGTAAAATAGCCATAGTGGCTTGGTGTATTTGGTTAGCTAGATGTGACACTGTGTTTAAGGGTTTGAAGACTTCTCCAGATTCCAATATTCAAAAATGCAAGATAGAAATTGAGCTTCTCAAGATAAAACCTCCTAGTCCTCCTTCTCAAGTTCCTAAACAAAACAGATCCAATCTTCACTGGTCTCCATCTCCTGTGGGCACTCATAAAATTAATGATGATGGTTCTTTTCATTATTCTCATAAAACATGGGGCATTGGACTTACAGTTCGTGATTTTCGGGTACACAGAGGTTCCAAATGCATCTACCTAAAAGCTTTTTGAGTCGAGAACAAGTGGAATGCAAAGTTTTATGGGAGGCGAGTGCATTGGGAAGGAAATGCCACTGACAGAGTACAATTTGAGCTGGACTCACAAATAGTTCAGGATGCGATGAAAGCAAGGACAATTTGATGCAGATTAGAGGATTCGTAACATGATTCTCGATATTAAGAATATTTTCAGCAATAACAATTCTTGACTCTATAGTTTTGTGCCTAAAGAAAAGAATAAGGTAGCAGATATTTTGGCTAAGTTAGCAAGAGTCAGTCATCTCAGTAGTGTCTGGATATCTGTCATGTCTACAGTCATTTTATTTCAAGTTCAGGATGATGTTAAATACGTAACCATTGAAAGTTAATCAATACATTCTTCTTGCTTCAAAAAAAAAAAAAAAAACAAACAAACAAACGGTAGTTACAAAAAAGATACGAAATAGCTAAAAAATAGAAGAAAAAAAAAGAGATTGATTACAAAGTGCACCATTGTTATACATAGTATAAGATTATGGTGTTTAATTATCACCCTAAGAATGCTCCATACACTAGTGGAAATCCAGCGGTTTTCGCAGTGACAAAGCAAGTCATTTAACTCGTATCTATGACTTGCTTTGTCGGTCGAAAAAAATCATTGTTTGAGCTTCTTTTTCAACTATAGCGTGTCTTTGGGGTCGTTGAAAATCTTATATCAACGGCCAAATTTTAATGGTCAAAACTTTATGACCGTCTTCAATCGATCATGGATATAAATCTTAATATATAAAAATAATAGATTTGATTGGGTGCCCTTTGTTGAATCGACTAAATACGAAATCAAATGATTTGAAACGCAAATGTAAACAAAATTCAAATGAGAATCAAATGAAACTCAAATTAGATTTCAAATGAGAATCAAATGAAAACCAATTCAAATAAAATAAAAATGAGAATCAAATTAAACTTGCACATAAATAATCATTCAATTTAACATTCATTGATTCATTGGTCTCAAATTACACAAAGGATTATCTCAAATGGAGCTTAAATTCAATTTACAATCACGGACCAAAATTATTAGTTCAAAGTATGAAAACTTGGACACTAAGTTCATTATTGAACATAAAATTCTTTTACATAGCTTCACCTTACAAAATAGAGGACCAGTTCATATATCCCCAAAATATAGCTGCTCATTGTGATGGCGTTCTAAGTTTAATGAAAGTTATATGAGAAAAGTGATTATGTTATGCGTACCTCGTCAAACAACTCAAAAAGCTGTTCTTGCGGGAGGAATCCATTCATCAATTGCAAAGTGGAACTCCAGAGGCTTCGTCACTGACATTTTGAGTGTGACAAATACTTAAACTAGTTAATACTAAGAGTAAATGTTATCCGAACCTCACATCTTTGGCGTCAAAAACTAAGAAAACTAAGCCCCGACCTTTTTATTAGGTGGCCTAGCCTTGAATTTTGGAATCTTTTCTAACTGCTCAAGGCTGGGTTGTGTTTTTTACTTTGTAACAAAAGGGAGAAAAACTGTTGCTCACCTTCTTGATCCAGTTCTTGTTAACCGGGATTCGATGACAAATCACAATGAACAATTGGCGGGTTACAATAGCGAATATAATTCATACTTCATGCCTATAAAAGAGATAAACCATGCCGATAAATTTCATAACCAACTTTCTATGAATACAATTCATATGAAAAATTATAGAAGTTATGGCGAAGAAAGAGTACTCACGGCATCTTAACCCATGTTAACACTCTCAAATAACCCCAAACCAACCCGATCCAACTACGGGTGCCATCACAGGAGAGGGCTGAAAAACCTGTGATTCAATCACGAAGAACTAAGTAGTACCCAATTAGAACATATGCCGGCACAATCTTTAGAAATAAATTGATGTGTCTTGCGAAAAAAAACCCCATACTTGACTATATCCCGGTATGATACTATGATCATTAAGCTTACTTTGCTACAATCGGGACTCCTTGAGTTTCCATCATCTTGTGCAAAAATCTCTGCCAAGTAGAGAATACATGTGCATAAATCTAATTGAATCATCAAAGTTAAGCGGCGAGAAATGGAAAGAGGTAGAGAGATAATCAAGGTTTTTACGCGAACTTACTTCATGAGGTTCGGTGATTCGTTGTACGAGATGAGTATCCAGATAATGCAAAGGATAAGTACAATATAAAACGGAAAAGCACCAATGACTGCCGGTAACCTGGTTCCAAACAAAACTTGCGAGAAATGTGTTTATGCCGAGATACAAATAGTAGTGTTTGTATCACTCGTTTCTTGACATTTGAATGGAGCTTACAAAGATAAAAATCTTCCATTAAAACCAAAATCCAAGTAAACATCAAAAATGAATACATGAGGAAGGGGGAAGCATATTGAAAAATATTTTGTTTTGAGAGTATTCAAGTTTTGCTTCAGTAGTACGTCCTCTGGTGAGATGTTAGCATATAGCAAAGATATCTAAAAGAGATGAAATTTAAAGAGGTCAGATCTTAGTATAGCAGACGAACTTTGATGTATTGACACTTAGTAATTAGATAGAATATCATCAATCACTTGCAACATCAGTATAATGCAGAGCCCACCTTTATCTTATGATACGAGGTTTAAGAATTAGATGTTGTTGCAAGGCCGATCCATGTAATGACAATCAAAAGAACCAAATACGAAACTCCTAGGACACAGGCCAGGCTTGAGGCTCGAAAGGAGCATTATGGGCTATAATAAATAACTTAAAAGAGAAACCCTTTTGCATAGATGCGAGAGACGCTGGAAATAAATGATCAATCTTCAGATGGGTCATGTTATTACTTATTAGCAACTAATAAATTTGATTACCTAGAGAGCTAGTAGTCCAAGAGCAAAAGCCCTTTCTTTTTCAACCTCGTGTTTGATAGGCTTAAGTAGGAAGATGATTCAAAACATAGAGTGTAATGGAACTTGGTCTTCTTTTATTGATTGTGGGTCTAGAGATGATGAGATGCATGACAAGTTATGTTCAAATGATGTACATGTGTGATTCTGGGAATTGAGAATAATTCTCAAAAGAACCTCAAAAACTCTAACTTGATGTCATTCCAATAATGTTTCCATCAAAACTTTAAATTTTAAAAACTAACCTTGATTGATGATTTGCAATTTCATAAAACTCTATCATTAACTTCTAAGTGATGCTAAAGTTCGGCCATTAGGTGATTAATATGGGGAGGGGAGTGGAATACTCAATAAAATGCTTATAAAAAAAACAACCACATGCTTTCATTCATCAAGTGATAATATGAAACATCAATGAATCATACTTATGAGAATATATAGAAAGTCGTACTCTAATTGAAGTAATCTTTATGTGTGGCAGCCTTGGTAAAGCGGGACGCTAGTAGCTTTACCAAACAAAAAAACACCAATAAGTCATATTCAAGTTCACAAACAAACGTAAAAACCTAGATTATGCACAGCGGTTTACAAACAAAACGTCAAAACCTAAATTGACATGGTCTAAGTTTGCTTTGTGGCGAATGCGGCAATGAGAGGATCAAAAACTAGCTTCTTTAACAAGCATGAAAGGGGGCTTGACAAAGCTGAGAGTGAATCAAGAGCAGTTTACCTTAGCTTAATTTGTTAAATCAAATGTAGATCCATAACTCCATTCTTGTTAACACCATCAACAGCAAACCTGCGGCGTACAACAATTAACTAAATTAGAAGCGAAGACCAAGGTATTTTACATGCTAATCGTGGTTTCTCCCAGTATACACTTACCAAGTTGTTAAAGGGTTGAACAATTCATTTCCGGTTCATCTCCCCACCCCAAAAACGCGATAAAATTTTGAATCATAATGGCCAACACGGGACAATATTGGAGGATGGATGGTCTGTTCTCGGATTTAGAAGTAGTTGGTGGTGTAGAACTTTTTAAAAGTCGAGAGACACCTTGATCTTTGGTCCCAACATCTGCACAAGTCCTTCGTTTCCCCACCACATACTGCACAAGGAAACGAACCAAAGTTGAGCTAACAAACAAATATTGTGAAGAAAATGAAGTGCTCTCCACAAACTTCAGAAGGCATATAAGGCGGTAATAATTGTATCAACACCTATGATTCAGCAACAGCCTTATCTATTCTCTGAAAAATAATTTTGTTTCAGTCGAGCTGTTGCTTTGAGATTTAACATGTTCAGCCTAGAAAACAATAACTTATCAGACCATACCATTCAATTGAATCAGTAAGCATGAATCTTATATTTCTAAGCTTAAGAAGTACATATTGTTTTCATACCATGTAATTGTTAAGAGACAACCACCACCACCACCACCACCACCTTGTAGCAGCAGCAACACCTCCAAACCACTAACAGCACCAGCATATTTCACCACCAACAACAAATCCATCAGCAATCATTCAAGCCATGAAAATAGTATAGAATACATTAGAATCCAATCAAGAAGATGCAAAAAATTGAAAATCTCAATAAAAAGAATGAACTCAAATTTGAACTTTACAATAGTACCAAACACTTCAAAATCAGATTCTATCAATTCGTATTCTATCACAACAACAATCATTCAAAAACAAAACTGATCCCATAAAACTTAAAATCATGAAAAATTCTTAGTTACAAAATTATCCATTAATCAGCACCATAAACACTACTAATGACATGAGTCAGATACCTCTACAACCCCCAATTTATGAAAACCCCAATTAAAAAAAAAAACTAGGGTTTCATTTTCATGAAAGCCCCTGATTTCTATCAAAGAACAAATCGATCAAATTTAAAACATAATTTTAACAATAACTCAAAATTAGAAGTAATATAATCAATACCAATAAGAAAGGTGTTGGTTGTCAAGGTAAACCAACTACTCATGTGCGTGAATCAACTGGTGACTATTTTTAGTGTTTCAGTAAACATAAGAAGAAGGTGTTGGTAGTGGTGGTAGAATTAGAGCTCGATCGAGATAATTTTTAGGGTTTCAGTTAACATTAGAGTTTAGATTCGCAACAAACATAAAACTTATACATGTCAATAGAGAAAAAAGAACATGAAGAAGGTCTTCTTGAGGTGATGTAAGTAGTGGATGGTGGTTGTAGATCTGTGGTGGTGATGGGAGTGGCGTGGTGGTGATGAAGGAAAAAAAAATGAGCTGCAGTCTCTCTCTCGAATAGAAGAGAAAATGATAAGAGGGGATGAAGAGATAAGGTGAAGGAGATACGTATGGATGATAACGAGGTGGGAGATGAAGGGACCCACCTAAGAAAAGTATCACTTATTCAGCTATGTTTAGCGGTCACGGTGTGGGTTGATGATTCGGGGATATAATTGTAATTACAAAAATTGTAGAACGCCCGTTTTTAACGCTTTTATCTGTGCTCCGGAAATTTACTATATCTATGACTGTTTTGACCGGTCCATTGACCGCTATTGAGGGTCGAGGATGTGGGTCAATAAAACCCCACCCTCCACCAGTGATAACATACTAGATATCCTTGAAAACTAAACCAAGCATGGGCGAACAAATATTAAAGAACAAAACATATTTGATGATTGATGCAAAGAATCTCTCAAACAACAGTCTTCAAATCTCCAAACGAACTCCAATAGGGTGACAAATCATTTTCAATAATTTAGTTCCCGCCAATACGTCACTCAATCAATAATAATGTTTACCATCATCGACAAATCAGAATTATGTTATTCATAAATTGGTTATACGACTCATTTACTCTGTTTATACTTTACACAAAACCAAATACCCAATTCTATCATTAATTTTGCTCATTTACGATTCATTTATTTGACATAAAAAATCCATGTCCCAAGGAAAATAAGAATGAAATATTGAGTTGTGGAACAAAAAACTTGACCATGTAAAAGACTCCTATAAGAGGTTGAAGAATGGGCACACCAGATTTTTTTTTTATGTGTGCCAATTAAACCGTCAGATTGGGCCTAAAGTTTGGACTACTTAAACCATAAAAGCGAAGGATGGACCAAAATTAGTGATTGTGGACCATCAAAATCTAACCATTAGATACTGTTTTGGGGTCTCATGTGCAGCCTTGAGCGTTACCTGCCCCCGTACGAGTTACCTACACTCCACCTAACCACACGATCTCTTAGTAGTTTGGTTCCAATACCAATTGAAGGATCCGCAGACGGATGGATAAGGACCCTTCAAACGGATTAAGTAATGGCAATGCTAGGGGTGTACCGATATACTGGTGGAACTATAAAAAACCTCAACAATATTAGCACAGTCTAAAATGGGCGCAATCAATTTGGAGATGTGAACATGAAGGAGTAAGGTGTACCTCAAAATGCCACAAAACGGGGAATCATCATATGATCGAACCAAAACCAATAGTATTTGTCCGCATAGAATTAGCCGAACTCAGGTTAACAAGTTATCTCCTAACATAATATCAACACCTATTTAACTAGTTAGATTAGGCCCCACCATTACTAATGTTTAACTAGTTATGAGGCCTAATCTAACTTTGATTTTGTCACAAAAACCCATATTAATATGATGTTTTGGATTCTTTATACTCCCTCCGTCCCACTATTAGATGACCTAGTTGTTTTATAATTTTGTCCAATTAATAATTGATTTTATATAATTTGATACTCATGTTTATATTCAAGTAGGTGTTTTAAAATGCTTTCCAATGATATAAAATTTACGAATATCCATGGGATAGTTTGAAAGATAAATCATTTCTAAATTGTGCTACTAGGTCAACTAATAGTGGGACGGAGGAAGTATCATGTAGCTGTTGACGCTTGATTAATTATACAATTAAGAGGCATATATGAAATGAGCAAAAAATTTGTAATGGCCATCAAAACCAGTGACTGAGGACCAAATTAAAAACATCATCAAATCAATTGTTGATTGTAAAACTTCTTACATTGTACTATACAATAAGCAATATAAAAGCATACCCAATGTTGTTTTCATGTAATTTTCTAACTTGAGAGGAAATACCATTATACTATTAATGGTATTCTTTTTATTTTATTTTTTCTTTTTGATTTTAAAAAAGAAACAGTAGTTGAAGAAGAGAAATTGAAAAACCATTCACAATAAAACATTATTGGTAGATGAGATGAAAATTTGGCCTTTGCTGCAGAATCTATGATCATAGTTGTTGAGTGCAGGAGGAAGTTTTGGATTTTCTGCTGGGCTTGTTTAATACTGCTCTCCTCTTTACTTTTTCACATAGGAAACTTCCCGGAAGTTTTGGATTTTCTGCCGAAAGTACCCCTACTACGCTACAGCACATACAGTACCTCTCACTAGCTAAATGGCACATTTATCTGGGTCTGGGTGCACATCGAGCTCTACTCATTTGAGGTTGCCATTCATTCAACCAAACGGACCAGCAGAACTGTACCGGGAGGAGGACTAGTACAAAAATATCACTTTGTGTATAAAGAAACTAACACGGAAATCTGGATTTTTAGTTGGGACTGCTCTTTGGAACTTATAGCAGAGGACCAAAGTTTTGCGAATCTGGTTTTCGTCATGTGATTTTGGGGCATCTTAGTTTGTCTTCGGCAGTTTAGAGATTTATGAGGGAGAGTGTGTTAGTCCATCTTAGCCTCCTTTTGACCCTGTCAGTGGGAACCAAAAAACTGAAGAAGAAAAAAGCTTCTAATTAGGTTTCTTGGTTAGAGTAAAAAAATCTTTGAAACAAATCTCAAGATTCATAAATTAACTCTCAAACAAGTAAACTGACTAATTTTTCTTAAATAAATCTAAATCCTACTTTTAATCAATCATTCAGTACATCAGTGAAACCAGATCAACCCGTGGCTTTCACGTTTCTCACTAATCCACAACCTAGTGGAACTAGGAATCATTCTTCAAATGAACCTTGAGCGAAAATCCATCCCGGCTTTAAGCTTCTGATGGGAACCAAAAAACTGAAAAATGCTCGTGCCGTTTTTGGGGTTTACACTATTATTTTGAGAGGAAATATCATTATGCTGGGTACAAAGATTTGATGATGGATTTTTTTGATTTTGTGTCGTTGATTCTGATGAGAACTTGATGCTGATGATGTTCATCTTCTTCTTCCTCCTCTGTTTGGACAGATGATGATTTTTTTGGTTAAAAAGAATAAATCACTACAACTACTAGTTATTGAATCATGAGACATTGAAGAAGAGATCGAAAACCATACATAATGAAACATTATTGATAGATGAGATGAGAATTTGTTCTGCTGCTGGGCTTCTTAAATACTGTCTATCCCTGGTTACTTTTTACACATAGGAAACTTCCTGGAAGTTGCCTATTCTCTCAGTTTATATTCAATTTCTGCCGAAAGTACTCCTACCTTGGCTGCAACAAATACAGTACCTCTTAGTTTGACGTAGGAAGGAAATTATTACAACTACACTACCTTGCTAGCTAGCTAGATGGCACATTTATATGGGTGCACATCGAGCTCTAACCATTGAGGTTGCATTATCATTTTTACTCAAACGGACCATGAATTGCACAACATAGCCTGCACTCTAGGATCTAGCAGGATTGTGTGCAAAAAATATCACTTTTGGATTTTTGGCTCTAACGCGAAAGGTTGGATTTTTTGGTTGGAGACTTGGAGTGCTCTATCGAACTTATAACATACGATCAAAGTCCCTGTGAAGCATTTAGTCAGAATAACTCTTGCCCATAACTGAAACGGATTTTCTAATATTTATTACTACTATAACTTTGAACGACAATTCCACATGAATGTTTATCATCATGTAGTTGCTGCAATTATCAAAAACTAGTCATAAAAACCCAAGGTGATCAAACTTGTGGTACAAAAACCCCAAATTTCAAAATTGGTTTCATCAAATTTTATGATGAAACCAAAATTTCAATTTCATCAAATTCTTTGGGGTTTCATCAACCGCTGAATTACTTTTGTTATGTTGGGGTTTTGTGTTACTTTTTTTGTTTTGATGGGTTTTTGTGGATGGATAGTGACACCTTTGGGGTTATAACTTCATGGACGACCGGCATATATAGGCTTCAAATAAATAAACCAACTGAATACTAAAGGGCATGTTGCTCCAATAACTGAGCTCGTGAGAAGCCCGTGCAAAACATATGCAAGCCAGAGTCTAAAATCGAGATAACAACTAATTCATGCAATCTGTTTTAAAATATCTGGCCTTACCCTTGGTTAATTTCTGATATAAAACAAAAGCCAAACATGCACAAACGATCAGTTATTCCGCTCATTTATGATTTATTTTTGGAAAAAAAACTTCAAGTTCCAGATGAAAATAACAATATCATGTGATCCCAGCCATGAGCTAGCCCCTAGCTATTACTGTTCACACACATTGTTCATTGTTTGCCTAGTTGGGTACATGGAACATACAAGCTGTCCTCTAAAATAGACGAAGAAGATGCATCATTCGATTTACTCAATATTCAACAATTCTGGTGGCAATAGCTAGAGGGAAATGGCTAATATTTACAAAAAGGAGAATGAGGCTTAAGATATTGTAGTGGGCTAAGTGGCAAAAATGCCACAAAATGGACCCCATAGTTGTGAAAATGCCCCGGCCGTTAGTCGAAAGATTAAAATGCCCCAAAATGATATCGAAATGCCCCAATCCATTAAAGTTTCCAGTTAGACATGGTTAAGTGGTCAAATTCAAAAGCATGTGGTCCGCACGCGTGATAAGATGACATTTATACCCTTTTCCCAAAATGGTGACTGTTTTAGCTTCTGTGGCATTTTACCATCGTGTACTAACCAGATTACACGTGGCACAAATTCAAAAACGAAATGATGGTTATTTTTCAAAAAATGACCGACTTTGTCCTATCAACTAGGATTACGACACATATGGCATCAATTCAAACCAACGACTACGAGATTAAGTGGACATCTATTCAAACCATATATTCATAAAAAGATTTTGTTAACTCATGAATTAAGAAATAAAACCATGTTTTGAATCCATACTTATTAAATAAAACTATATATATAGATTCATAAACAAAAGACAGTTAAAATTCTTAAACATAAACTAGCTACTAGTATATCGCCCATTAAAACTTCATGAGTCTAGAAATGCTAAAAAAAACATAATTGAAAGGAGCCCAACAACTGACATTACTGATATTTAGAGTTAGGCTTTCTAACCCTTTTTGATGATGGTTAGGTAATGTTGATTGTTTGGCTAAGGAAATCTTAACGGGACCTATTATAAGTTCTGGTTGAAACGAGGCGTTAGAGGTGTAGGAAGAAGGTAGATGGATGTGGCACATTCTCTTTAGCACCAAAACATCGAGGCCGCGGTAGAGGAGGGGATTGTCGACTGGCTTGCCCTTTTTCGGGAAACCGGATGTAAGAAGAAGATGGCGTAGTAAGCATTTGCTTTAAGCCCTTTGATAATGGTGGTATATCACTCGATTTCTTTGATACGAGATGTTGTTGCAGATGGTGATCGCGAGACAAGGCCTTCCTCATCTTCTTTGTTGGTGCAAAAGTAACACAAAACTCATCTCCATTAACGAGAACACTTCATTCCTACTCCTTTTTTCTTTGGGTTAGATCCAAGCTGGAGGACCCCGACGGGCAAGGATGGATATGATCAAGACCTTTACATAAGCGCATTTTGTTACTCTTGTTGCGCGGCTTGTTCCTCTCCAGTCCAAGACTTCTTTCTTTTGACACGTGGTCTTCCCTTATCTCTCGATTCTGTGTGGATGTATAATGTTAATATTTGTCTACGCAAATAAATACAATTCAAGTCTATGATCCACTACCCTGTCTCACTACTGATAGATCTCTTTAGCATAGCTACATGAATTTGTCTCCACTTGCACCCGACTTTTTGCAATCATAAGCGTACTAAGTCCTTAAATCCTCTCACCCATATCGGCCATCTCAGAAATCCTCTATCTTCACCACCCATTACAGAAAAACATTAAACAAGTACAAAAGTTTACGATTAGTCACTGTATGATTTTACATTACTAGTGTGAAATGTAAAGTCGATCGGGCTGCATTAACGAGTTCAAACTTTCATCGATACGGCTACCATAAATGTGTAGTTCTTAGAAACATTTTAAGCAAAAACTAATGTATTAAATCTTCATTGAGTTGTGAGTGATCCATAAAGTCAGAGAGAGACTCTCTCAAGGAGGCATAAATCATGGGAAGCACTTAAGTAGCATTCCATAGGAAGAGGAGTACGGATCAGCGGTAAAATGGCACTCGGAGGTGTTGCTAAGATGTTTTAGTCCGAAACGTGATAAAATTAACTGAGTAAATGAATTTTAACTCGATAGCTACACTGAACGGAAGGCGAAATAAGAACCCATACACCTATCACTTGTAGAATGTATTGAATTTAAAGCATTCAGCGTGACTCATATGCGTATACAATTTGGGTCATTTGGGAAATCCAGGGGATATCCACATTTATACTAGAAATGTAGATCTGCCACAACATTTATAAACAAAATACAAAGAAAGGTCATTTTACCTATTGTCACATTGCATACACAGATATTCAAGTAGCCCTATACTTACTTAGTTTCAAATCTATGTTTGTTTTACATCATTATTTCTTGTAATTTTAAGTCTCCACCAGATGTTTACACAAGCATTTAAAGTTTTTTTGTTCCCTCAAATCCCAATCATCAAATCCCATCCTATGTATGAAATTAAATGTACATTCTAATGTTTAATGTAATAAAGTTTATAATTATGTTATTTATGTTATTATAGTAGTAAAATGTAGAAACCACCTATCCACACTTAATACTTATTCTCCTCTATCAAGACTACTTCACCATATCATGCCATGTCAGTAATACTGAGCTTCATATTAATCTGTTAACTAGTTTTCCACATGTGAGAATCTTCATTGTTTAAATGAGCTAATGAGCAAGCTAATTAGGCTTGTTGTATATCCACCCTGTCGTTGTATACTTCTAATGTGTAAATCCTAAAATGATATTTCCTCTTTTCAGTACTACACAATAATTACTTAAAAGATTGTTATCTTTATAAGATTTACCTAATTAATCAATGTAATCAAGACATTATATTTTCTGCTAAAAATGCGCTTCTAACCTTTGAAGCATTAAACCTAAATAAAGTAAGACAACCAAGATTATCTTTTCCTCATTCAGAATCAACAACACAGGCACAACACAACATAATATTTGTGGTGTTCACAATAAGACAAACAGCTCAGCTTTATCTCTCATGATTAATCTAATGTCAATAGATGACCTAGGAAACAGGGGGAAACATATTCCATACATAACCCAGATAAACACAGTGAGCATAAACTCCAATTTATAAGCAACTGATTATCCACAAAATTCAAAAACCCAACATTTAATCTCACCTGTTATTCAAGTCTCAATTGAGTTGATGAAACTCCATTTTGTTTCCAGTAAAATCCCAATTTTGTTTCCAAACCTTAGTTATAAACTGTATGGAATCATTCTAGGAGCTAACAAAAACCCTAATTCCATTTCTCACTTCTTAAACCAACTGCATAATAAATATATGTGTTGAAGCTTTAAAATTCAAATCGTAAAACAAAATTAGGTTATGTTATCTGTTTTCAGCCAAATCTTCACAGCTTTCATCACAATTTTACTTTTCTCTGTTCTATCAAGATTTTCCTTTTCTTTATCTTAATCTCACAGCTTTTCCTCTACCTCGATCTCTCTGCTTCCTCTTTGTCTTCTCTTCATAAGTCTTTCTCACACTGCCTGTTTGACTTTTCGTGTTTCATCGAGAAGATACAATTGTAGGCCTAACTAATCTGCAGAGGCATGTGTAAAAGCAGATAAGTCAGCCAAGTCCACTGTCACAACACTAGGTCCAAAGTGCTTCTGTTGAGGCTTTTAAAATATCATATAATAAATGACTTTGCTAAAAATAAGTGTCTGTTTTATTAAATAGTATGGAATTTAAATTGATTGATATTTGACATCATTTTGGGGCACTTTTAATCTTTCTGTTTTTTTGAATGCTTCATTTTCAAAGAATCATAGGTCCATTTGGGTATCACAATATTTAGTCCTCATTGTAGTAGCAAAGCATCTGTTCAACAATGGCTTTAACATAAAGTTATCTATTAGTCAGTAAAATAAAATGACTCTGTCATCCAATTCTAAAACGAACTTTTTTTGTATCTAGAACATTGTCAAAGAATTTTAAATACATCTCTCCAATATATCTTCCTATATATGTATATGATATATGAATGAAATAAAGTTAGACACCTTCCATCTCAAAAGTGAAATTAATGGTTCACTTCCTCAAGAGACATTTATATTTCTATCTCGTTAAGACTTGAAATTACTCAGAATCAAAGAATTTTTTGAATGCTAAAAAATATAAGAATACAAAAATTAACATCATCAATCTTACGATTTATTGATTTATATGTTTACGCTGGTACGCTAATAATTGTCAGATCCACGTGTACGTGTATTGAGCCAATCATTTTGCGCAGCCACACAAGTAAATCCTTGTTGCGACTAACTGATTAACAAACTAATTTCATAGGTGTTCATGGTCGGTTTTGGTCTGTTTCTGTTACACCAAACCGAAACCACACTATTTGCTTTCTAAAAATTGAAAAACCAAACTAATCCATTAACCATTGGTTAGGTTTCAAATGATTCCACGTGTCGTTTTTCCGCAATGGTTTTGGTTAAATCAATATTATGTCGTCAAAAATTAATAATTTTATAGAAAATAGTATATTATTTACAAAAATTTTATAAGAAAATAATAAAAAATATCATAGTAGCTAAAGCTTTGCCTCCAAATCTAGAGATCAAAAGTAAATTAATTTAAAAATGACATCTTCATTTGCACTTTAATCAATGATTTTTTTTACTGCATATTCGCCACCGCTTGTTGCTTGTTCATTTCTATCAACAAAACCAAACCATTAACTTTAGTTTTCATCTTTTCTTAAACGTGTTCAATCATTGTCACGGTTCGGTCTTAGCTTCCTAATTGGCTTCGGTTTGTCTGGT
This sequence comes from Papaver armeniacum, assembly GCA_023531295.1. NCBI lineage: Eukaryota > Viridiplantae > Streptophyta > Magnoliopsida > Ranunculales > Papaveraceae > Papaver > Papaver armeniacum. The sequence goes on from JAJJWW010006006.1 coordinate 135,618, forward strand.
TTTCGTTAAATCAGAATTCATGAAGCAACCCCCCTCAATTTGCATCTTCAGCTTCAAGACTCGCCTGATCCCGAACGTGGTTTTATAAGTCATCAAAGTTATGTTTTCCTCTGATATTTATACTTTAAATAACTGTAATATGTACAAGGTTAAATACTTCAGCACTGCAGATTAAACCCTGCTATAATTCATTTAATAAATGGAAACTTCATAACAGATGAGCATATAGATAAGATAAATAGATAAAAGTTTATTCAGTTATTTCATCGATTAATTTATCTGGTTTGTTAGCATATAGCGCCCCACTTGCGCCTAGAATCTACAAGTTAGTAATAATGCAATCAACAATAATAGTAGATAATGCTGAAGCATCATGATTCTCTGACCTTTT
>JAJJWW010006007.1:0-92165 GCA_023531295.1 Papaver armeniacum
CGATTAGTGAGGGGTAGATTAGGTATTAGGTAAAATACTTAGATAAGGGATGACCCCAAATTGATATCTGGATCCAATTTTTGTCCTTTTCTTATATCCCCAATTCCTTTTTATATCCCCAATTTCGCGTTCTTTAGGTGGCCTTGTTTTGGGGAAAATGATTTTTTTCATGTTCGTAATTCTTGTGCTCTAAAATACATGTTGGTGCGTTGTTTCTGTTTTTGGCAAAAACAAAGGTGGTTTTTTTCCATTCATTCTTGTATATTTCTTACATTTTTCTCTTATTCGTCGCAAAAACAAAATAACAAATTCAATAATCCTAAACCTAATAACAAACCCCCAAATTGCTCCAATTTAGCTCCTTGACTTGTATATTGAATTAAAGATTATTCATCCACTACAAGTGTTAAGGGTCTTATTTCATGTTTTCAAATCGAGACAGTTTAACAATATTTATCAAAAAAAGAAAAGAAAAAAGAACAACCAAGCACCGCCTACAGGATACTTTAACGCAACAACAACTGCTGCCACCCACCAGTTATCATAACCAGAGACATAGTGTTCCTCTAAAATTTACTGCCACCCACCAGTTATTTAGAAAATTACTCCACAGGCCATAGTTACTCGCACAACACTTAGTTTTAGTAACCCAGCCGATTTCCTACTCAGTTAAGGGAGTTTTCTCGAGGAACTAGAGAAACAGAGCAACCATCAATCAGAATAATGTTGTTTGTTTATACATTTCCACTAAGCAAAAAAAACCAAAGGCATATCACGACATGGATAAACTCATCACTTCCCATGCAATTGTAATCAAACAGATAAAGAAGACAAGAGACGCCGCCGGATGACGCTAACTCGCTAGAGAAAGAATTTTCGCTTTACCTTAGGGTGTACCACAGTTACTTATTGTAAAAGTAATATTAACTTAAGTAATAGTTAAAAGCACACCAGATAGACAATAAGTTAAAGTAGAGAAACCCCAGAACCACATAACACAACTACTTAACTGGTAACCCCACATGACTTGCAGACTAGACTGTTTACCACCTCTGCGAAATAGCAAAAACAAAAAAATGTTGTCACTAAGAATTTCATACCAAATTCTAGACATGTCTTTGATAACAACCATGCCGGAAGCCAGAAACCTGAATTCGAGTTCTAAATCAGTAGGATGCAGAGGTTGCAGAAAAGAAAAGCATCCTGTTTACTCAATGCCCTATTAATCCACACTATGGGGAACAACTAAGAAAGTAAAAAGAAAGAGTAAAAATGTAACAAGAAAATGCTTTCTGATAAAACTGCACTGCATTGAAAAAAATCAAAAAAAAATTGGCGGCAGACATAGCGAAATACAAATATTTGTTTGTGCATTTTTACTTTTTTCAGAATATAATATTTTTGGCATTTTAGGAAAGCAAATATAGTTAGGCCTACAGGAAAACAATTCTTGAGAACGAATTAAAGAATAGAGACAGAAACTAAAAAATAAAACTCCAGCATTGAATTTTTCAAGTTCAGTTTTACGAGCAGAAGATATTGAATCCTAGGATGCAAGAACTGAATTAGATAAAAAAAAAGAAAGTAAGAACTTACCTTCCCAAACAAATAAACACTCCCAAAACATAAAATAGCACCCAGAAAGTTTTCAGCAGTGTCAACAGCATGTCGTTGGCTCTTGGTGGCTACTAGTTCATCAAGTTGCTTCTGATGAAGACATATTAATCAAGAGTTAGCTGGATTTAACTAATACCATGGACAACAATCACAGTAACAGCTCGTCTACCACAATAGGTTAAAAGAGATTTGACTCAAGGGAGGGAGTGGTTACCTCTATAGTATCAAATCGATCAACGATCTCCCCACACATATCCAAAACCTTACAACATTCGTTAGAGACTAGCATAGCCTCCGGATCTGTTCTATTACCAATCTTTTTCAAGTATTCCTCCTTGTAAACACATTAAGGAAGTTCTAAATTAATGAGCTTTCAATCCAGTTTTCAAAGGCAATGATACCATAAAGTTTACTCTAAATAATAATAATCCACAGCAAAGAGTTTTAGGCATTTAAGAAAGCTACCTGAATGACATCCAATTTCTGCACCACAACACCATAACGTTTATCAACCTTTACGGAAGGAGAGTCAAAGAACTTCTGAGATATGTTTCTTATGCCAGACCTCAATGCCATTTGACAATCCCTGCAAAACTAGAATTTAATGATTCATAAGAATTTGCCGCAATATACATTTAGAGCACATCTCTTACCACCCATTGCATCAACTAATTCAAAATAAGTTTCCTATTAAGCCTGATTATTAACGACAGATTAGTAACTTATATTAAATGAATATTATGTTAATTAACTGAATCAATGATCTTGCTAAATTAATAAAACAAAATATCTTCGCGATAGTAGCTTGCAAGCAAACATAGATAAGGAAAACCGGTAATTGTTTCGAGGTTTTACATCACATCCCCAACCAAAGTAACATCAGAGATTAAACTATGAACCCAAAAAAACAAAACCAACTGCTCGATCAATCAATCAGATGGCACAGAAAATCAAAATATTTAGAACATAATTTCAGACAACAAAAACGACTGAAACTTCGAAAACCCTAATCGATATAAAAATAAAAATGAATCTACATAATAAATAGATGAGATACAATAAAATGATTGAAATGAAAATATCGCAAACTAGATGTAGTCCGCGTTACCAGGTTATTGAGCAGCAAGACGATTTTCAAGAGGAAGGTGTAAAGCTAATTTTTTTATTCACGTATAGGTACGAATAGTTTTAAGCTGCAACGGACGCCCTTAGTTAACATTGCCTTTTATTTAGCATTATCCTAAGTGACTATTAGGAGGAAAAATATAAATTAGGTCTTTGACCCCTTCCGCTTAGTTCCTGGTCGTATGGAAAGTGGAATACCTATAAGAGGAAGCATTAAAGAATTGAAACTCGAAGAAACTAGCCGCCGTACTTAGCAAAACCAGATCGATAGATTTCTAGTTAAACGAACGGAATAGTTATTGGCAGAGTTAAGTGTTAAACTGATTGTTTCTTTTGTCTAGGTTTTGTAATCAAGTTCTAGCTATTTATGAGATAGATTTCTGGTTAAACGAACGGAATAGTTATTGCCCGAGGTAAGTGTTAAACTGATTGTTTCTTTTGTCTAGGTTTTGTAATCAAGTTCTAGCTATTTATGAGGTTCTTTTGTTTTTATTTAACATAGGGAAGGATCAGTAAAAGTTGTACTTCTACATAAGAGGAGAAACGTGGTTTCGCTGGTTTGGAGGCAAGTTCATTTGGTCTCTTAGTCTCGGTTAGATATAAAAGTGGCGATTAAATACTTCGTTAACTCTATTTCATGCTTGATATTTTTTTCTTGAATCTAACGTTCTTGTGACCTAATCAAACTGCCTAGTTTAGTTGTTTGTGAATACATATAGCTCTTGATTTAGATATGTGAACAGGGTAGTAGCATGATAGGGAGACAGTTAAGAATATAATTTAGATGTCAATTTGTTTTGGCTTGGTAAGTGATTAGTTGTTGTGTACTTAGTGTGTATAGCAAATTATGTTTATTCACTGCATAAGACGTGATGGATGCTCATTGGATTAGCCATAAAATATTATTACTAGGGTCCATACTTGCTGTAATGTTAGTCAATAGTGAATTTATTTTTTGAATGAAACGTTGGTTTTGCCGGACGTACTGGAGTGGTGTCAACGTTAGTGGGATAGTATGGTTTCTTTTGGTGATTTTTGCTAGTTGAGTACTGGATCCAAATGTAAGTTAAGATGTTATCACCAAGAGACAATATTAAACGAAGTTTGTGAACTCTAATTAAGTACTGCTAGTGTAGTTTGCCGATTGGCATATTGTGACGAGGTTGGAACTACTATTACTTTTGATAGAGATATAATCAATTTAGCTTGTTAGTTTGAGTAATCGTAAGCTAACGGAGTTTTGTGTCGTAACCGGTAGCGTCTCTGGTATGTCTTGGTGTGTCTGACTAAATAGGGTGTCAGCTTAATTTATTTTTAGGTCAGATTAGAAGGACTTGATCCGTTCATTTTAGCCATGACTTGGTTAGCTTAGAATAGTGATAGTTTGAACAGTGGTATTATTATCCTTGAAGTGAAACCACTTGCAGGCAGGGAGGTGTTAGTGAGTCCTCTATTTCAGTCAATTAGACCTCATTCCTAAAAAGGGAATTTGTGATAGGGATAGGTTCCCAAGTACATAGATATATAAGTGCTAAGTAGAACCTATATAAGGTACGTTCATGAGGGTTTGACGTTACAGATTGGTTTCAAGGATTTTTATAATGTTATTGCGGATAGGTTCCGGTATAGCATTAGGGTGTGTGCTAACAGCCGAATGGGGAAGGCTTTAATTTGTTTAATGGTGACTGGGGGATACTCACTGGGATATAAGTTTCACTCAAACTAGATCGAAGTATCGACGAGATCTTTAGAATTGTTGTTAGATCTAAATACATCTTATAATAATCCATTGTTAATAAACTCCGTTCGGTGCGTGATTGATCAGAAGAGATTCAAGTTGTTAGAGCACCGCTCCGTCGAACTCACAAGTGTTGTTATCTCAAGCTTGTTTGTCAAGTTTAGTTGTCAAAACTAAAAGTCTTGATTTGTAGTCTACTTATAGCTAAGTCTCGCATTAGGATAGAATGTGTAGTTGAGCTTTAGACTTCACAGCATTCTTCAATTGAAGACGAAGAACTACTAAGGGGAGCTTGTGGAACTTCATCAACAAAAGGTATGTGGAGACTTGAACTCATCTATCACTCAGAAGTCTATTTCTATTATATCTCCTATTGAGACAAAAAGTCGTATAGCTATATAAACTTTACTTTATACACATTTGATTTGATATTTCGAGCTGAGTTTAACTCGCTAACATATTTCGCGAAATATGTGTTGGTAAGCTTTCGCTTTAACCAAGTTCATCTTATATTCTTGACGAAAGTCAAAAGATGATCATGTGAAAATCGCCTAGTAACATCTTACATGATTTGTGTGAGACAGTCATCTGATGTAGACTCGAAATGTTTCGTATTGATTATTTGATCACTTGAAAATTGCCTTGAAGCTAATAGTTTATGTGAGACAGCTATTCTCGTCTTCCAAGAATGTTTCAATGATTAAAATAGAGTTTAGAACAACTAACCTTTGATTGGATATAGCACAATATGCGTACTGTTGCAAATATACTCCAAATCTGGGAACCATAGTGTGCATACCCGTATGCGCACTGGTTTGATAGTTGAAGTCCGGGAACTATAGCATGCATACTCGTATGCGTACCGGCGTAACAGTTCAAGTTCGGGAATTCAAGTGAGTTTGGTCATGTACGACAGTATGTGTACCCGTTCATATACTAGCGAACCTAGAACAAGTTCGGCTACTTAGGTATGCATACACGTGTGCATACTTGACTGGGTTAGGTTCTAAAATTGGTTTATTCGTGAACAAATACATTTAAATAATAAGGAATGCAGTCTTTTGCAAACCGTGGATATAATGTCCATGAATCGATTTAAGTGAATCAAAACTGATTTTGCTTCAATTGTGTCTTGTATACTTCTATGAGAATATAAACAATTGAACAACTCCATAACTAGTTTGATTTGAGTTATATGTACTAGTTGTAATTAAGATAAAAAAATTGATATGAAAGTGTTCATATGGCTAACTTCGGTTAACTATTGTTGAGCCAACCAAGTGTACACGTTTAGGTACGGTTACCTATATCTAAATGAAGGTACATTTCACATGTGTGTAACAAGCTAAGTTCGATCTAACGGTTGAAAGATATTAGCATGAATCTAATCAGGTTTTCATCTAACGGTGAATATTGAATGCTTTATTATCAAGGTAACATCGGTTGCAAACCCTGATTTGAAGACTATATACGGGAGAACTCTAGCAACTGGGAAACCTAATCCCCACACCTCCTGTTTGATACTAATTGCGACTAGAGTTGATTATCCTTTAACCTAGGTTTTTCTAAAACCATTATAGGTTAACGACTTAAAGACTTCATTGGGATTTTGAATCCAGATCCAACTATTTTATCTGTAGTTGTGTATTCTGATCTTACTTTATTCTATCGTATTGAGTACTATCTTCTCTAAGATTTGCTCGAGTTTTATCTCCGATAGGTAAGATAAAAAGTAATTACAAAGCTCTTCGTCTCATTCTTTGTGATTCCACAATATCTTGTTTCACTTTCATACGATTAAGATTATTGTGAGGTGATTGATATTACTAGGTTGTTCTTCGGGAATATAACTCCGGTGTATCAATTGGTTCTTGTTCACCTTGATTTATCAAAAGACGGAACAAAAACTCGTAGGTATTTCTGTGAGAGACAGATTTATCTATTCAATAGACTTTTCTGTGTGAGACATATTTTTTTATCAAGTCTTCGAATTTGGGTCGTAGCTACTCTTAGTTATGGGTGAGATCAGCTAAGGGAATCAAGTGCGCAGAATCCGACGTGGATCAAGAGGCGTAAGGAACGCGACTGTACCTTACTCAGTGTGAGATTGGTTAGGGCTCAACTACATTCCAGTCCGAAGTAAATTTGTAGTAGGCTAGAGTCTGTAGCGTCTTAATACAGTGTGGTGTTCAAAACTGGACTAGGTCCCGGGGTTTTTCTGCATTTGTGGTTTCATTGTTAACAAAACTTCCGGTGTCTGTGTTACTTCTTTTCCGTATTATATTTTTATATAATTGAAATATCACAGGTTCTGCGTAGTTCAATCAATTAGATAATCCAACCTTTGGTTGTTGATATAAATTGATTGGCACTTGAACATTGGTCTTTGGTACCGTTCAAGTTGTTTCTCATATTAATCCGGCTCATGGATTTCTATCTGTCCGATTGCAGATTGATTTGAGAAACTGAGATATAACTCTTGGATGTATTTTCCTTGATTGATTCTGACTGTCTAGTTGATTCTCTTGGAAATTATATTGGAGTTAGTCCATACAGATTTCCTAAACGAAATATTGGGTGTGGTTGTTAGACCCCCGCTTTTTCAATTGGTATCAGAGCAGGCAAAAACGTTCAAGACCTCATAAGTCTGTGTTTGTAACAATCTGACTCTATAGACAGAAGTGCTATCTCTATAGACGTACCACCAGTCTTCGATGGCTCGAATTACTCATGGTGGAAATTTTTATGCGTGCCTTTCTTGAAGCGCGTGATTTTCAATCATGGGTTCGTGTAGTTAATGGCTATGATCCTCCGGTTGTTACAGAAGAGATGTAACTGTTCCAAAGGATATTGGTATGTATGAACCTGAAGAGATTCTTGTTGCAAAGCAAAATTCTGACGGATTAAATGCTATCATACATGCTATTACCCCAGATCTCCAGCACCATGTGACTACGTGCACCAAGTCTATAGAAGCCTGAGATATCTTAGAAATTGTATTCGAAGGAAATTCCTCTGAGAAAGAAGCTAGGCTTCAAAACCTAAATTATGATTGGGAAAACCTTCGTATGGATGATGAAGATTCATTTGATGAGTTTAATCACAGAGTGTATGAAATTATTAATGCATCTTTTGCATTGGGAAAGACTATTCCTGAAAAGGACATTGTGATGAAAATTCTCAGATCGTTGCTAGCCAAATACGATTCTTAGAAACATGCCATCTATGAAGCAAATAACCTCAATACACTGTCCATAAATACTCTTGTTGGGAAGTTAAAGATCTTTGATCACGAGCATACATCCAAATCTGGAAAGGATGTTGCTTTCAAAGCACAGAAGAACACTAAATTACTTGATAAAAGTAAAAGTGTTGGCAACTATGTAGTTGATCCTTCTGAAACTGATTTATCGGATGAAGATCATAATACCTCAGTTTCACTGATCACAAGACAGTTTAGGGATCTTCTGTTGAAGAGAAGTAAATGGTTCATCCGAGATAAACCTAGGTCATCAGTCAAACCTCACGACCGTGCCCCTCCTAAAAATAGAAACACCGTCGATACTGATGAAAAGGATATGCCACATTGCTTCAAATGTAAAGGTTTTGGTCATTTTCCTAATGAGTGTCCAAATCGTAGAAAATACACTGGGAACAAAGGTCTTATTGCAACTATTGATGGAATATATGATCACTATGATTCGAACAATGATGAAAAGACAAGTGTTGCACTCCTTAGTGAAAATATTTATTTTGATAATTGTAGCAATACGTACATCAATCTTGATATTCTTCCTGGAGAAACTTTGTCAACCATCATGGAGGATAAAATGTATTTTTCCTTATCTACTGAAAATTTTATTTCACATGTTTCAGTTACCTCAATTTGTTTAGCAGCTTGCTCGGCTATGGGTCATGAACTCTCTAAGTGTTACAAGTACAAACATAAAATAAGATATGTCAATAAACTTCAACATAGAGCAAATCGATTAGCAAACACGCTCAAACTTGTTCAAAATTCTAATACATCTGAGGTAAGTAAACTCAATTCTTCTCCGAAAAGGTTAATTTCTAAAGAACTGATTAGACCTCTCCGGAAAAGAACAAGGTCTAAACATTATGCAAAAAGGGATATTATGAATTCCGTATAAGAATTGAATGGTGGACAGATTATTATCCATTCCAATACAGCTTGATCATGTTGGAGGTGCATCTTGTCTCATGTGCCTGATCAAAGAGACAAGAGTTGTGCACAAATCAGGCTTTAAGAAAATAAGTTTTATTTTGTTTTTCTTATCTTCTTTTGGTTTTCTGGAATTCTGTTGATCTTTTCATATCATAAATTGGTATTGAAAAAGATTTCCCTATTTTGATTATTGAAAGAGGGTGATTTCGACAATTCAGACTTTTTTAGTGATGTGAATTGGTCGTACGTGAATCCTTTTACTTGTATAAAGGTTCCGTAACCCTACATTCCTTTTTCTTTCCTTAGAGAACTCTTTTTATCACAAGACTGCTTGTAGAATCTGTTTTGTATATTCACACAATCCCGTTTTATTTTATTTTTGAATGAAGACTCCAAGCATCATGTCTGCGGATGGAAAAGATGTTAATATGATTGTTAAGCCATCAATCATGAAGGAAAAAGATAAATCTCATTCCGCTACAACTTTAAAGAGAAAAAGAAAGAATATGAAGAAACCAAGGGATGTTCCCTCTAATCTTCAGAAATTTTCCGGTGTTCTTGGAGAGTTGAAGGAAACAAGGAAGGAGGTTCAACAAATAAAGGATATTGTTTTAAGAACTCTTGAAATTCAGAAGGGCCTGGTTCGGCATCAGTCAAAAAGGTTAGTTGGAATTGACTTCTTTCTTCATGAACCTTATGTTCCAATGTCTGTTGACGACAAGGAGTTCGGGGATGATAAAGAATTTTTCAGAGGTCTTAATGTCTAGGAAACTTCTTATGAGAATTTTATTCTTGTGTTTTTAAGAAGGATAACTAGGGTTTGGAATAACAATTATTGTGAGTACACATAGCTATTGCCAACGATTTTCATTTTGCAATGTTTTTAGATTTATTTATTTAAAGTTTAAAGTTTATTTGGAAGATGATTTTGCAGTATTAATCTTTATTGGTTTTATATATTGCAAAAATAATGTTATGGGATATGAGTGTTTACGTCTGTGAACTGTGATTGTCCCATATATGCCAAAAGTTAAGTATATTATGTCATTATGCAAATTTTGATGGAAAATAGAATGAACTTTTGATTGCAAAGATTAAGTCTATGAAATCATTATGCAAATATTGATGAAAAATGGAATGAACCTTTAAATATTACGAAATATTGATCTTTCTCTGATCCACTTCTATATGACAGTACTGTACGGCTCTGTAAGTTTTCTTATGTTGAGTATTTCCGATTAAATTAATCATTGAGGTTACTTTGTGGTTAATTTAATTGAGTTTTCTGGATACAAATTCATGTTTCATGTAATTTGTTAATGTCCAAAGAAATCCTTCTTTTCTTGTAAAAGTAAGGATAAGGATATGCCGCAACAGCTTATCAACATGTGAATCGCCTTGGACAAATTGACTGCGGATGAGGTAATATTTGATCCGTATCGAGATGCTAGAAATCAAGGTTTAATCCAAAGGAGAGATGATGTTGCATTCTACTACGGTCCTTTGTTGTACACCCATGGATTTTCAATGTACGATCCACATCGGGTAATGTGACAAGTGGGTTACGTCCAAGAAGAACCCCATCCCGATGATGACCCGTTCTTTAAAGCGGAGAGGGCAGGGTGCACCACATCCAAAAAAAGTATTGACATCTGTTACGCTCCACCACCAGGTAAATCTCATTGGAACGGAAGATGTGAACTCGCAGTATTACAAAGGTAAATAATAAGGAAGCTCAAAGAGTTAAGGATTTTCAAGGAATCAGTACAGAAAGGAAGAAGAAGATCATATCAAAAATCATGTCTGATTATGAATCTGATAGTTCTACCGGATCCCAAGAAGAGTCATGTCTGTTGGCTTTCAACCTTCAAGATCCAAAAGAAACCAAGTGGATACTTTATGATAGTATGGTAAACTATATCCATGGTTTTGAAGAACTAAGAACCAATCTCATAATAACGGTTCGAAATCAAGATTGGCTAAAGGATAGGATTGAAGAAACAAAAGCTGATCTTGCAGACACGAAGGCACAAGTTGAAAAACTTGAAAAAACAAAAAGTGGTTGCAGACAAGTCTCTCGAGACAAGCTTCAAGAGTTTGAACACTGAAGAAACCTGAGTAAACAATCAGTGCACCACTAGGGATTAAGTTATATGTTGTAATACTTGGTCCGGAAAATAAACATCAATGTATTGATTTATTTCGATATTCTTGTGTAAGGTATATTTTGAATAAAACTATCATTATTATTTATGAATAAAATTATTATTTTATAATTTTTGTGTGATAATTACCGATTACATAACCTGTGAATGAATGTTTATTATTTTTGTTATGTGTTTTCGGTTTATGGGATGTCGGATTTTGTTTTTTATTAACCTTAATATTCAATCTCATATGGTGAAACCCTTATGATTTGTGTGGCTTTTTGATTTAGTGGGATTAAGTTCTAGCCCATGTTCGTAGGCTTATCAAAGGATCATAAGGTGTTCTGATTGAAACTCATATGTGAAAAGTCACAATATGTTAAATCAATTTATGTTTACATGAGTCTTGTTTAGCTTAAAATATGTGTTTCGGGTTCTCAACTTTTGCTATTGGCACGCATTAGTTAAAACTGTTTCAACCTTTCTCTGGTAAAGGTTGCTTTTGTTGTTGTTCTTTTGTTCTTGTGAGAGGATGACAACATACTGGGGGAGAGTTCTTATTTGCACTTTCGCTTAATGATATATCTTTCTGGGGAATAGTGGCTGCATAAATTGGGGTAACGAATTTGTTAGTTAATCGTTTTCTTGTTTAAGAAAAGCCTGTTTATATTGCATATATTTTGCTTTTGCTTAAAAAAATTTAGGTACAATTGATATGTTCCATTTTAGGTATATTTTGACTTTGGGTCACATAAAAGTGACCAAATTTGCATTTGGGTCACGAGAAAATTTTAATTAGAGTTTGGGTCATAGGACTCGAGTTGACCGTCATGACCGTTAGAAAAGTAAATTTAATTTTAATCATTTTCAATTTAGATAACGGCATAAGTTACCGTTAGGTTGTGACATAAAATTTCATCGGAGACTTTTCACATACACCTGCTGTGCGCTTTGATGTTGGGTGAGATATGTTGCCAGTTGATTTTTTTTACCCATTTATACAACTCCTTCCCTGCAAATTCAAGTTGGATTAATACCCAACAATTTCAATCACACCAAAACACTAAAACTTCTTCCATTTCTTAATCACACAAACCACTAATTCTATAAATGAAGATGAAGTGATATCCCAAATTTAGTTTTTGCGTCTTTCACAATTCTATTTGTTAACAACAATAATGATATTTTCGTCATCAAAATGAGATCTATAAACACATCCAAATCCACTCTCACCCTAATAGCTCAATCACCGTAACATATCCCTCTTTGTTACCCATCTTCGTTGAACCAAACTTACCCAAAACAGGACCTAATGATAACACTTTCATGCCATCTTCACAACAAAATTTACAAAAAAAAAAGAAAATGTAACGAAATCAAGAATCATTGGTAAAAATGTCTTCTTTTCAAGGTTAGGATGGAAAATGAGAATACCTCCAGGATCCCTTCTGGGTTTTTTAGGATCAGAGTGTTGGGATTTCTTATGCCGCTAAATCCACAAACAATAAGAATGAGACAATTGCACAAAGCCACAAAGAGAACTGGACGGAATAATCAGTGCTATTAGCATTTTGTTGTTTAATGGATAATCATGTATCGTATCTCTTAGATTCGGATGAGGAAGAACGAGAGCGATTAGTTTCCCTTGGTAAAACTTGAATATTGGATTTCTAGCTGGCAGTGATCATGCGGGTGGACTGATGGAGGAGTTTTAAGGTGTTGATGGAGATGGCGAAGAATCTGTACAAGAACTAAAACAAAACTTGACGGTGGTGTTTGGGCTTATCTGGTCAATCTTAACCACACACGTTTTCACATAAAGTAATGACGAAGTTAGTACATAGAAGGAAACTTGAGTTTTAGTTGGACATTTCCTTATTTAACATATTTATGTGACGGTCATGATGGTCAACTCGAATCCTGTGACCCAAACTTTAATTAAAATTTTCTCGTGACCCAAACGCAACTCTGGTCACTTTTATGTGACCCAAAATCAAAATATCCCTCCATTTTATTGTGTATGGATTTTTTATATGATTCAATTGTTTCTGGCTAAGAAAAACTGTGTCAATTTATTTGGATTATTGTTTAGTATCTTGTTAATTGTTGGGTATCAAGTGTTTTTGCTTAACGAAATTCGGTGCAATGGCAGTGCTGTAATGAATATATTTGTTCAATTGCTTACGGTTAATAGAAACTAAGTTAATCCTGGACTAAGTCACGGGGTTTACCGCATTTGCGGTTACCTTGTTAACAAAATCTTGTTGTGTCATTTACTTTACTATTCCGCAATTATAATTGTTTTAAATTGTAATTAAAAGTAAATACTCTTATACCTTAACTCCGCAATACTCGATAGTGATCCTATAGAATTTGGTGATTTACAAACCTATTATCAAGTAACACACTTTGTTGTTGTATTGTCTCGATCTTGTATCCATAGTCAATCACATAAGTTATCTCGTTGTCGAATTGTTTCGATCTCGTATCCATAGATGATCACACGAAGTGTGAACCGAATTATCGTATTGTCTCTACTTTGTCCATAGACGATCACATTCGGTAGAAGACTTATAGATTGAAATAAAAAGGTTGTGGTGTATTTGGGTACCCTCGTCTTTTCAATTGGTATCAGAGCAGGCAAACACGAAAAGATCTAACAATCTATGTTTGGTGCGATCCAACCTATAAGATTTGATTATATGTATGATTCAATTAACATTACGCAAGATTGCGAATACTTAAAAGTTGTGTTAGAGCATAGCTCGGTTGAACCCACCAAGCGTTGGTATGTCAAGTTTGGTTGTCATATTTTAGTGAATCAAAACTCACTTAAAGAGTCGCTTGATTATGTACTAGAGACAATTTCGTATAGGTTAGGCTAGAAAGATTAGGATAATGAGACATACAAGTATTACTCGAAGACTTGAAGAATGTGAAGAAGTAACAAGCTACATCGACGACATCATCCTTCCTCTGGAGGTTAGTAATATTTTGACTTGAATTGTTTCATTCCCAACGTATCTTTCAAGTCGTGCTATATTGAAAACATAACTGCGAAGCTGTGAATGATTATACTCTAGTAGACATAGTGTTAAGGAATTACAATACGAAGTATAACACTTATCTTTTGAACTTCGTATATAAGACATCGACATAATCGTACGAATGCTATTGTGATTATGTGTATGGGTATGGGTGAAGATTTCGTCCTAAGAAACAATGTTTTACATTCGTTTAAAGGAAGTACATTCATGAACTTGTTTTATGAATCGAAAGGGAAATCGCTAGGCATATTGGTATTGTTATTCATTGCATATCTTTGGATTACCAATATGTGTGAGTTAGTAGAACCGATCATAACTTGTTATGTATCTTGGTAAAACTAGTCACAATGCCTGAATTATGTATTGGTATGACTTTTATTAGTGTAATCGATCCTAAGTAATCACCTAAGATGGTATGATCGATATTTGTAATTGGTGTAACCGATCCTAGTAATTGGTGTAACCGATCTTAGTAATTGGTGTGACCGATCTCAAAAAAATGTGCAATTGATCCTTGTAATTGGTGTAACCGTTCCTGGTAATTGGTGTAACCGATCCTGGTAATTGGTGTGACCGATCACAAGTAATACCATGAGAATATGGTAACCAGTCCTGGTAATTGATGTAACCAAATTGGTAACTGATCTAACTGGTCCCAGTAACCATATTAAGGTAGAACCGATCCTTGTGTTTGGTAGAACCGTAAACCCATGATTAGTGTGTTGATTTGATCAATCATATAGTTCTTGGGAATCAAATGAACCAGTTCTAAACTTGTTTGGAAGTGTGGTATAATCGGTTCCTAGATTGTAAATATGAAAAAGGATTTACAAAGAATAAGATGTTGACATACTTTGAACATAACTCTTATCTTTTATTGTTCAAAGATATTCCTTAATAACTCAAGGAGATCCCAGACCGAAATAAGTTGAGAATTTTTTAATTAAGGTTGTTAATTTTATATGCTTTTACTTACCAGCAATTAAAATGCATATCTCTGGAAAATAAAAATTGGCAATGTGCATTTACTAATTGGAGATTTTCTAGTAGGATTTCGGTTAATATTGGATAGAGCATTTCCAGGAATTATGAAAACCGATTTGGACATTTATTGCATATCTTAAGAATATTTCGGTTTTGGAAATTCCTTGGTGTCCAAACTTCCTTGGTCTATAAATACCCAAGTTTGTATTTTGAAAAAACTATCCTAAAATCCAGCAAAACTTCTTTGTTGTGTTGTTACTGGTGGAGTCATCTATTCAGAGAGGAAAGTACCCTAATTAGGCGAAATCTCTTACGACCGCTCGTTTTAAAGACTTTTGTGGGATCAAGAAGCTCTACGAGTACCGTTGGTGGGAAACTAGATAATTGTAGTTTATTTTAGTTTTCGATTGATTTGATTGACTAACGGTTGTTGAACTTTGATTGCACCTAGTTTGTTTATTCTTGAAAATATTCTCTTCTGATATAAGATTCACTCAAACTAGATCGAAGTGCCAACGGGATCTTTAGAACTGATTGTAGATCTAAAGACGTCTTGTGATAATCCATTGTTAACAGACTCTGTTATGTGTGTGATTGATCACAAGAGATTCAAGTTGTTGTGTGCAGTTGTTTATTGAAGATTTAAGAAGATTTGAAGACGAAAAAGATTTCTGATTTTGGTTCATAATCTTTGGTGTGCACAAAACTTGATCGGATGGGATCCAACTATAATCGGTTTATCTTTGATAGATTTGATTGATTAGTTGCGTAGATCGGCATCATTATATAGTATCTTGCTAGATCCTATTTTTGATTGTGAAATCTAAACTCTGCTACTTTGGTAGTTGTCGGACATATAGATCTTAACCCGACAAAGGATTTTATTGGATTAAACGGAAGAGCCTTTGTCTAACTCATATCAGTGAGATTGAATAGAGTTGTTACCGAACAAATTTGTTGTTCCTTTACTGTTTGGAATACGAACCAAAGGAATTGTTCCAGTGCGTGCAATTAATGAATATAGGAAGCGTATGGATACTGAAGAAGCTAGGTGAACTATAAGTTTAGTTGTTTGGTCTCAACTATACGAAGTTGGTGTTGATTTTGTATAGCGGCTTATTCTAAGAGTATTCAATTCTGGACTAGGTCCCAGGGTTTTTCTGCATTTGCGGTTTCCTCGTTAACAAAATATTGTTGTGTCATTTACTTTTTTTTTCCGCAATTATAATTATTGTTATTATAATTTAAAGTAAATTACACAAACGTTAACTCCGTATTACTTGATAGTGATCCTATAGAGTTTGGTTAAGTCCGAACCTATTATCAAGTAATCACACTTTGATTGTTGTATTGTGTCGATCTCGTATCCATAGACGATCACACAAAGTGTGAATACCGATTCGTTGTATTGTCTCGACTCAGTCCATAGACAATCACTTTCGGTAAGAGGACTTATAGGTGGAAAATTTTAAGATTGTGGTATATTTGGGTACCATCGTCTTTTCATGTTGAAAATTTTACTACTTCATTAACTGATTATACAGGAGTTACGAAAATTAAGAGTACATCTGAGTCCACCTCTGAAGGATCTCACTGTCAAAGTAGAAGCTCTTGGTAAATCTCTTACTCAAGAACAAGAGGTTCATCATATGACTCTGATTAATGATTCTATTATAATTTCATCTGATGAGAAAACCAAAAGTCCTTGCTCGACTTTTACAGATTGTGATAACAAGACTTGTTTGATCATGTCTGAAACATATCATGACGATGGTAGTCTGTCTAACTACATCAAGTCAGAAGAGAAGGAAAAACCATCTTCTATAACTACTAATGCTCAAACAAAATCTTGTCCAAAGGAAACTTTGAACCGGTTCTGTGAGAAAGATTATAAGGAATACAACTTTCAGTCACTTGACATGAAACTTATACTTCTTCAAAATATTGTTGTAAAAGTATTAAAAAATAGTTTTTTGTCTTAAAAAACTGAAAGTATTAAAACTCAGTAGAAAGACAGAATATACCCCAACCCGTTGAAGCCAACTCAATAGAATCAATTAAAGGAGTTGACGATCACTTCTGAAAAAATACTCCACCTCATTAATGTCGGAACAATCTCTGTTTACATGAAGGTAGTATCCCTGCTGAATGTATCCAAAAGAAAGGGAAGGAAATAATTTCTTCCAAACGAAACAACCAGGGAAGATTTCCAATAATTGTTTCCGATGATCAAGCTGATGTGCATAATAAGGAAATCCTTAGAATGAAAAAATATTATGAAAATCTCATTAACAGAATTAAGAGAGATTTATCTATCTCGGAAAATTCTCACACCAGCTCATTTTCTCCTCATGATCCAAATCTCATTGCGATTAAGAAAGGTCAACTTTCTGAGAGAAAATATATTGGGCATAAATTTCCAAAGAGAAACATGAACTATGTTTCTGATACTCGTTGTAAGCAAGATAAGGCTTACTTCGATACAACCTATTTATTTAAATGATTGGGGGGCTTAGATGTCTATATGACAATAGCTATTTTTCCTATTAACCTAACTATATTCTTTTATTTTCTAATTTTATTAAAAGAGTATCTCTCTTCTCTTCCTTCTCGTTTTCTTCTCTTCATTTTGCGAAACCACTGAGATCTCTCGAAATCGAACTGGATTTATAAAAATCAAATGCCATCTTTCTGAAATCTAATCCAATTTGTGAGATCTCTTAAAGTCAATCTGATTTTTGAGATGGGTTTTGGTAAGATTGAGTTTCAGCTATTCAATTTTTTATTTTTTTAAGATTTGGGTTTTAATTGAATCTGATATGTGAGGTCTTTTTAACTAATCTCACAAATCAAAACCCATCTTTCTGAAATCAGACTCAATTTTTTGTAACCCAAATTTTGTTTCAAACCTTAGGTATGTGATATTCTTCTTTATAAACCCTAGCAAACGATTCTCTGTAGTTTATGAATTTCAGTTGAGTTTCGTTACTGTAAATTTGACATATGGTTGTATTGATTCTATAGGTTTTATTTTTGTTTAGTTTTTATTTTGGAATTCTTAAGTAGACAGAATCATTTTAGGTAATCATTTGGGTGTTTCTTTGGTTTAAGTTACTACATATCTTCAAATCTTGTTGTTTCGATTTTCTAGGGTTTAATCAGTGTTGTATGTATAGCTTAATCTTTGCTTCAACAATTTATTTTTCCTGTATATCTTCAAATCTCCGTTCTTTTTTTTTTTTTTTTTTTTTTTTTTTTTTTTTTTTTTTTTTTTTTTTCATCTGTTGAATCGTATCCCTTTTAACGAATGTCTGCAATCAATTTTTGGTTCTACTATGCTTGGGATCATTGGGGTTAATCAATTTTATTTCTTATTGGGTTCTTATGTTATTGATTCATGAGTTCGTATGTTGTAGATCGGTGATGCCAGTTCTCTTGCTATAATTTTTATATACCATGATTCAAGTTATTTTCTTATGGAACATTTTGCCAAAGCCTTGCTCGATGAAGATGGACATCGATAGCATTACTTGTGGACTTTGAGAACATGGTTTGCTCATTATTACCGCCTTGTGGTTTGTGTTTCGCTTTCTCGTGAACCACTCTTCTTCTTTAATCATGAAATAATACTTGTTATGCACCAAATGTGGATTATGCGAACTTATTATACTTCTATCATGTGAAAAGTGCTGGTTCTTTCATAGGAAGTGGGATGTATTGGAGTAATTACTCACTAATAATTGTCATTAATTCAATTTTACTTGGTTTTTATAAATCTACCCCTATTTAGTATCTTGATGATGCAAATTTAAGTACTAGCAACAAAAACTTTTCCAATATTGTTTATAACCTGTGGTTCATGACTCATGCTGGATGAAGGAAGACTCATTTGATGAAACATACTTGGATTTGCAAGTAGTTATGGTGTGCTCGTAAAGCTGAGCTTGTTGAAAGTAATTGCTTCTTCGCTTAGATTTGTGGTTTGAAAAGATTAACAATTTCTTACTTTATGTTTATGAATTTGAATTCTAGGAGCATGACGGTGGGAGAGTGACAACCATATCAATTGAGATGTTGAAGGAGAACATGGCTGATGTTTTAAGTTGTGTGCGAGGTAGTGAAGACATTTTAGTGTAGATGGGTGAAACTAGGATTTCATTTGCTTGTTTAAATCTTTTCGGTCATCTTGTTTTAATTGGAAGGGCCTTGTAGTTTGAGTGTCTTGGATTGTTTGCAATGACTGAGAGGATGATTACTCCTAGGCTTGTCTTAGCCGAGGTAAGTTGAGAGATATTTGTCATTGAAATGAAATGCATTTTTTTTTTTTTTTTTGTAATTTGGAACAAGATTTTGATCGAGTAATTCTTTGATTTTAGTTTTGACTGGACATTTCTTTAATTTCCAGATCCGTAGGGAGAGATTACTGAAAGATTCAAATTGGTGATGGAAATTCTTCCAATTTCGGTTAGGTAATATACTTGGCCAGTATGAGTGTTTTTCACCAGCCACCATACGTGTTTGTGTGGATTAATTATTTTCTGATGTTTAATTGGGTTCCATTTGAATCCTTACCTTTATATTTATGTTGTAGCCATGTGCAAGATGTCACTGATTCCTTCCGAACTGGAGCTGCTACTAATGTTATCTTTGGCCTTGCCTTGGGATACAAATCTGTTATCATTCCGATCTTTTCTATTTCCATCAGTATCTTTGTCAGTTTTAGCCTAGCTGCCATGTATAGAACTGTTGTAGCTTCTCTTGACATGCTCAGCACTATTGCTTGCATATGGTCCCATCAGTGACAATGCTGGAGGTATTGCTGAGATGGATGGCATGAGCCACAGGATCTGGGAGAGGACTAATGCCCTATATGCTGCTGGAAACACCACTGCTGCTATTGGAAAGGTACAACCTATGTGACTTTTCTTTCTACTTCCATTACTTTCTTCCTTTCTATTATTGAGTTTGTTTGAACTATTGTGTATAGGGATTTTCCATTTGATCAGCTGCTCTTGTATTCTTGGCATTCTTTGGTTCCTTTGTGAGCCGTGCAGCTATTTCAAGTGTGGATGTTCTTACACCTAAAGTTTTTATTGGTTTGCTTGTTGGAACAATGCTTCCATACTGGTTTTCGGCTATGACCATGAAGAGTGTGGGAAGTGCAGCTATTAAGATAGTGGAAAAAAGTTCGCAAGCAATTTAACACCATTCTGTCCTTATGGAAGGTATGTGCAAAGCCTCGACTACGCCAACTATGTCAAAATCTCTGCGAGATGAATTCATCAAAGAAATGATCCACTAGGTGCCTTGGTCATGCTCACTCCCTAATTGTTGGAACTTTTTTTGGCGTTGAGACCCTCTCGGGTGTCCTTATTTGGTTCCCTAGTTTACGGTGTACATGTAACATATTACCTGACTACTTTTTGGCCAAACAGGTGGAGTGTCCTTCTAGTTAGAGTTTCCTTCCTAATAAATTATTTCTTAATCTTTCCACACTCCATGGATTGATGAAAATTACTAGACCCGGCCCCTTGCTTTGTCTACATGAAAAGTGGGGGTGAGCAACAGCGCACTTACGACTACTGCTAGGTTTTCCTTATGCGTTTGAAATTTCATAAAAGCACCGTGTCTTTGATAGAGTTTGTCATGCAGTAAATATTTCAACATTTTTAAATGTTCCTCTCCTTTGGAGTTTCAGTACAAGATTGGCATTTATACTCTAGTAAGTGATATTCCTGTTAACGTCGAGGTGCAACTCTAGATGATTTCTTCACGATACAATGGTGTGGCATCTAATGTGTGGTCATGTTGACATGACTTGCTAAGATGTGTATCTGAAATTCTTAATTGTCTTATTTGATGTGTATATGAATTGTCCTTACTTCTATTTGTTTCGAAGTTGTGAGAACGAATGAATCAACTATGGCCATTTACACATCAAGATAATACACTTCATATAATGTAATTTATTTACAGGAAATTTGTTTTGAGCCTGTAAGATATTGACTTACAGTGTATTTTGTTCTGACAGTTGGCTAAAAGAAGAAGTAGAGGTGATCGTGGCAGAGGTTCAACTGGATCAACTGTTGTTTCTACTAGTACAACTATGCGAGTTCACGGCAGAGGCGGGGCTAGAGGAGGTCGTGGAAGAGCTACACCAAGTACTAGTTCAGTTGAACTATTAGTGTGTACGAATCTAAATGTAGAGCAAGTTCTCTTTTCCTCACAAGGTGATTCTTTTGAGCTATAGCATTCTAAATTCTTTCATTTGCTTCCTTTCATGGTTTTATGTTTTCAACCTGATGCTTCCTATCCTGCTGAGATGGTATAAGAATTAGAATTGGTGTACTTCCGTAACTGTCATTCTATTAATATCCATACAGTTTAGAGGTCACTAACCAAAGATGGGACTACGTTTTCCAGGTGTTCATAGAAGATTGTATACATTGAAGAGGAGGATAACTCCAATATATCCTTAACGAGTTTCGAAACCCGAACCTAGGCGCTATAAATTCTGTAAGTTTTGTTGCTTATTGGAAAGAGTTGTATATGGTAGTTAACTTTTTTAAGTTTTGTAAAATACAATTTCACTACTAATATGCACCAACCAATCAAAAATTCTAAACTGCCAGGGGTTGAATCATGAGGGCATTGTAGCGGCTGGTGTCAAAAAAGATTATTCAAGTATAGAGCTTATTAACAACTGAAGCTGACTGATTTATATTAACTGATGTTTGATCTTTCAGATTCAGAAACTAGGGTTCTTGAGCTAAGTTAGGTAATCTGAAAACCTAATTGATGAGAAATTTATGTTCATGATGGTGATGTAAAAATGATAAATCATGGTGAATGCTCAGGTGCAGAAATCTGCTGGAATTATTGTCGGATTTTTTTTGGTACCTGTAAATAATTTTCCAACGTATATAAATGTTGCTAAAATTAGTATAATATGTTGCCTAAATTAATGTAACCGTTGCACAAATTTAAGAATCCGTTGCTCAAATTGAAAAATAAAACGTTGGTAAACAGGCTGAGCAACATGTATATACGTTGCACAATTTATTTTGTGCAACGGATTTTGGCGTTGCACACAAATTTGCTACGCCATATTCCCAACGGATATAGATGTTGGTTAAATTCATTGCAACGCGTATATCCGTCGCAAATCGGCTGTTTTGGTGTAGTGCTAGTTGTATGGAGAATGTGCACCCTCATCCAAGTTCGTGCTCATAACTTTTGGGATGAGGAAGCACATAAAACGAGAGCACATGTTTTGTGTTTATATCATAAAATATGTGACAATTTTTGGATAAACTGCGAATCCATTTTGTCAGAAAAAATTGTTCATGTTTATCATGATCTTCTATAATTAGGTTTTATTTGAAATTTTCGAATTCAATAAACCTTCTAAGCATGAGAATTTTGGACACAGGAAACAAAATATACTTTGATATATTTTTCGGAAATTCCTGGATATTTTCGGTTCGAAAGTTGTCTCTTCTTAAGAGAAACTTTCTATTACTTGTCTTGAGAAACCCTGATTAATTCTTATTTAAATCCTTGAGAATGCCTCCAATAACTCGCAGTATTACAAAGGTAAATAAGGAGGAAGCTCAGAGAGTTAAGGATTTTCAAGGAATCAGTACAGAAAGAAAGAAGAAGATCATATCAAAAATCATGTCGATTATAAATCTGATAGTTTACTAGGATCCCAAGAAGAGTCATGTCTGTTGGCTTTCAACCTTCAAGATCCAAAAGAAACCAAGTGGATACTTTCTGATAGTATGGTAAACTATATCCATAGTTTTGAAGAACTATGAACCAATCTCATAATAACGGTTCGAAATCAAGATTGGCTAAAGGATAGGATTAAAGAAACAAAAGCTGATCTTGCACACATGAAGGCACAAGTTGAAAAACTTGAAAAAACAAGAAGTGGTTGCAGACAAGTCTCTCGAGACAAGCTTCAAGAGTTTGAACACTGAAGAAACCTCAGTGAACAATCAGAGCACCACTAGGGATTAAGTTATATGTTGTAATACTTGGTCCGGAAAATAGACATCAATGTATTGATTTATTTCGATATTCTTGTGTAAGGTATATTTTGAATAAAACTATCATTATTATTTATGAATAAAATTATTATTTCAATATTTTTTGTGTGATAATTACCGATTACATAGCATGTGAATGAATGTTTAATATTTTTGCTATGTGTTTTCGGTTTATGAGATGTCTGATTTCGTTTTTCATTAACCTTAAAATTCAATCTCATGTGGTGAAACCCTTATGATTTGTGTGGCTTTTTGATTTAGCAGGATTAAGTTCTAGCCCATGTTCGTAGGCTTATCATAGGATCATAAGGTGTTCCGATTAAAACTCATATGTGAAAAGTCACAATATGTTAAATCAATTTATGTTTACATGAGTCGTGTTTAGCTTAAAATATGTGTTTCGGGTTCTCAACTTTTGCTATTGGCACGCATTAGTTAAAATTGTTTCAACCTTTCTCTGGTAAAGGTTGCTTTTGTTGTTGTTCTATTGTTCTTTCGAGAGGATGACAACACACCAGGGGGAGAGTTCTTATTCGCACTTGCGCTTAATGATATATCCGATAGACGCATTTATGTGTCTAATTTGTTCTCAATGTTTCGCATTGTTAGTTCTCGTTTTTGTCCTTATTATAGTATTTTGTGTGTTTGTAGGTATTTTTTTGGAAATAAATTTTGTTGGAAAATTCGGCTTGAAAAGTTGCTCGGAGCACCTCAGGAGGATGCGTGTTATTTGGACTCTCGTCTTTGGATAAGGGGTAACCCAATTGCTAAGGGGCACCCCAGTGGGAGCACTCGTTTAGTCGCACCCGCAGGTGGTTGGGGGGACACCATCTTCCCCATTCAAAAATGAAATTTTGGCGGGAAAATATTTTTGGTGCTGCATGAATTCCTGGATCGGGTTCTATTGAGTTTAGACGGACTTATTGCTTGGCATTGGACTGGGAATGGCCTGTTAAGGCAAAACGGAGCTGGTACATCAGTTAGACTCGAGAAGAAAGGAGATTAACGTGGAATAGGAGACACAAGGCGCGACTCTGTTTTTCCCGTGCTCATTGTGGTAATTATGGTGGATGGCGTGTGGACTGACTGATTCTTTCCTTAAGTAAATATCATCTCAGCCCATTGGGAGTGTGTCGACATCATCAGACGGTTCAAGAAGGAAATAAAATCTCTGCAAGGAAGGAAAGAAGATAAAAAATATCAAGACTTTAAAACAAAATATTTTGGCATTAACTCGAGGATTTTTGGGGTCTTGTGACTATAAAAAGGCCTGTTGGATATCATAGAGGGAGTTCTGAGAGATTGGGAGAGTTTTGGAGAACCACAGAGCAATAAAAATCGGAGTGGAAGTATTCTTGTGCGATGCCGCCATTGAAGAACACGAAGAACATCAACGCACGCTGCAGTCGTATTTTGGGGTCGAGTTTATAGGCAATCTTAAAACGAAAGTGACAACGACACTTTGATTTTATCGCTTTCTAGTCAGGTCGGTTTGTAACAAATAAAATCATTTACAAACCCGATTTTCATTATTTTTCTCCATTTCATCATTTGTACACCTCCTTTGGAGCAATAAAAATGAAATTTGAGCGCGTTTCCAACATGATGAGCGGCTAATTCTCCCACAACCAAGGCAATGAGGAAGCTATTTACGCATGAATAAGTGGTAACTATTCTATTTTCTCTAATTTATAAATTATAATTCACTCAATCTTGCTTTGCTTTTGCGAGTTTTAAATTGTTCCAAAATTCTTTTCATTAGTTGTGATTCAATTATATAGGTTATGCTTTGTATTAAGATAATCTATGCTTAGGGATACAATTAATTTTTGAGAATTTGTCTGATTATTTGTGAATTAAGAAACAAAGGATTTAAAAGATAATTAGAGTTTTGGGTTATTTACCGTTATTCATTCATGTGTAATAGTGGAATCATTGTCTTGGTTATTCTCTCATATCTTGAAACAATTTTGTGTTAATTTTTCTTTATTATTAATTTTTATAAGTCTAAAATCTTTTGCTTTCACAAGTCTCAACGAACCTTATTACTACAACATTATTGAGTCACATCAATTTTAGCGCGCAAAATGGGACTTGTCTTTAGGCTAGAGTTTTTAGATTTTCTTTTAGTTTTTTTTTTTATTTATTTGTTCTTCTTTACGTTTTGGGTTTTTGTCTTTCCTTTGATTTTGGGATTTGGGAGCGAAAGAAATATTTGCAAAGCTTTTGGTGGATACTTAAAGATTTGGAGTTAAAGACAAAGTTAAAGGAGCAAAAGAAGAAGATTTTTTTTTATTTTATAAAAGAGAGAAAAAAAGAGAGGCATTTTTATTTATTTTTTAGATATTTTTATTTTTAGACTTTCCTTTTCTTTTACTTTTTGGACTTGGACATTTGGACATTCGGACATTCCTTATTTTTTTAAACCCTACGGAAGGGTAGTATTAAATATCAAACTGCTTTTGAGAGAAGGACGGTGATTACGATATCACCTCGGCCCTCTGGGTTCGTACATGACATAGGAGTCGTGGCCCGAGTCAACTACAACGGTTCATCCCAAATGCACGGAGGTAAGTTTGTCAAACACTGCTAATCCTGCCAGCGAGTTACCGTATTCCTTCGTTTGCATATATGTCGAGGAACCGAAAACTACTGTTTTAAATTCCTAGTAAAGGGCAAGGACCGGCCATATAAGATAAGGGTTGATTTCATCACCGTAGTTCTCTTCTTGCCCGCCTTAGGAAAACAATACTTAACGCGAACCTAAGCCTTAAAATCTGGAATAGAATGAGACCGATAGGGTAACGAGCTTAGTAGGAAAGTCTTAGAAAAATATTGGTTACTCTTTTAGCATACTTTGAAGTTCATGATGGTCTCGTGAAGTTGAATGCGTGACCGCGCCGCCTTGTAAGCAAAGCGGTAAGGCCTGGGTATCAAAGCTCCACCGAGCCTCGCCTTGATTCAACTTACTTTGACTCGGATTGATCCAGGGGTTTGCTTAAATTGTACCCAATTCCCTTCGAACGATAGTCCGGTTCAGAAAACAATCTAAGTGGAGCCATCATGCTTTTTGTTTGCTAGATATCATTAGGTTTCTTTGTGGTGAGTCGGCCTTGTTTGTGCTTGCATAGAACTTCCCTTCCTTTTAGGATTTTTTTCTTTTTGTTTTATTTTTTTAAAGTGTATGCCTAGGGTCTTTAAAGACACTACACCATTTTTAGGGATTAGAACGCGAGTCCGGGCCGTTGTCGACCGGCTCGCAGAACGGGCAAAGTGACGTTTCAAAACACGGTGTTGCATTTTTTCATAAAACATAAGCTCGGATTGCGACTCTTGGTCAAAGCAACGGAGATTAACTGCATCTTTGTCTTAGTTGCGACTCTCATTTATTCGCAAGCAAGGTATGTCGTTGCTAACCTATTTCTAATTACAGAATACCCCTACCCGAACTAAAAAATTACCGGTTCTCGGGTTCTAATTTCATCGTTCTCGTTCTAACTTAGCAAATGAATCTGAGCGTTGCGCACTTTTGCAAAAAAAAAAAAAAAAAGGTCAAGTCTTCATTGACCTGGTCAAAATCCATTCCCCCACATTTACCCCCGGCAGATTACCCGGTTCCCATATTCGGCATTCCACATATATACAAACCATGACACATTCATTCACTTTCATTTCCACATTCACCATTATGAAAAAGAATTCTTCAATTGAAGTTAACAACAAGTTTTTGATACAAACTATGTCATTCATTTAATGGACATAATACCACTTAAACATACTTAATTCCTAAGTTCACTTTGTAGAAAGTCTAAATTCCTAAGTTCGAAAATCCTAAGTTCTTCTAACTTAAATCTCTATAAGGAGATACTACATTATAACTTACAAATCTTGCAAATTTTCTAAGGGACCTAATGGTTGTTGCTTTCTTTGCTTTGTTCTCCAACCTTTTCGATCTCACAACAGAGCATCATTCAATTAACCTGCGAACAAAGCATCACAAATTCTTCCAATCTAATAACCAGTATGCTTATAAATCAATTGAAGTCAAAAACTAATAAAGAAATAATATGGTTGTGCAAGTATAAGCAGGAAAAATCTGTGGAAATGATGAATATGGGGAACTGGATAAGTTTCCATTATCTCTAATCCTCCTTCCAATGACCTAAGTTAAAACAATGATAGATAAAAAGCTTGCGCATATAATTGGTGTTCTGTAAAAACATGGAGGCATTTCAGTACCTGCTACTGATGATCAAGCTGGTGAAGGTGTTTGAGCAGGTGTAGGTGTTTGAGCACGTGAATTATTCTGAATAGGAGAAGATGTGTGACGTTGTGAACAGCTGTTGTTGACCAAAGGATTTTTTGCTAGAATATATACTGGTAAACCAACATCTGCATTAAGACAGTCATAACAACATCAGATAAAGCATATCCTCACATGAAAAAAATGCCATGTCAGTGAGAACATGTCTGTTTGTTGTTTGAGATCATTATTTGCACTATATAAATGTAGCACTAGAGTAGGCAGTGACATGTACCTGTTCGCTTTCTTCATCGCAGTATCCAATCAAAGAAACTAGATTTCGATGATGAACCCTTGATAACAGCTCAATTTCGTTCAAAAATTCTTTGTACCCTTGTAATGACCCCTCCTGTGCACGCTTGATGGCCACAAGTGTTCCATCAGATAGAACACCTTTGTATACCTTACCATAGCCTCCTTGACCAACCTGAGTATAGCTATCAAAATTTTTTGTAGCTAGAGACATGTCTTCGAAAGTAAACCCTTTAACGCCGTCAACTTTGATTGGGATCCTCTTCGACACTGCTCAATTAAAGATGAGGTGTTAATTTGAATCACAACATCTAATTCAATACCAAAAAATGAGAAAAGGGTCACACTGATACTTACATAGACGTTTCTTTGATACTGCACGATAATAGTTTTTCATACGCTTTCTCGTAATGAAAATTGAAACAAGTAAAGTTAACATAACTTCTCCAGCAATGATAGTGACATTCACAGGGGGGAAAGAGTGCCTGAAATATTTGAAAGCGCGTTATTCTGGAAATCTTTACAAGACACAGTAAAAAGTCAGCAATATACTCATATGAACGGAGCAATATTGAGTTTTAATGTTGCGAAGTTTTATTGGATGAGTTTTTCTGTTGCATTGAAAGTTTTGTTGCTCCAAATGATGGATGAAACTGAGCCACTCAAAGAATTATTCTCTAGTGACCTGAAACAACACGCAATGAGGGACCATGAAACAGCAGATAAATGCGGACTGGTTGATCATAACATATATCCAAAAATAATAAGGAAAATACAAGTAGACTGAAGTACACTCACAATCTCAGAGACGAGGAAGCCTTTAAAAACCGGTAGGAATATTTCCTCTAGTTTGTTGTTTGATAAGTCACTACACATATATTTATCAGAATTGCTCTTCATTATTATTCTCATAAGCTGGAAAATTCTACTTAAAGGTAAAATTAAGCCAAGCGGAAGTAATGTGATGCATTTAGTTAAATTAGGGAAGATAGTTTGCACATACATTGTGGTCATATCATCCGAGAGCCTACTTGGAGGGTATTGACCCATTGTTGGTTTGAGCCGAGATCTGAAACGTGAAATTTTTAATCAAAGAAATGCTAGTAAATGGAGGAAACAGTGAGAGCCGAGCCGGCCGTTTAAACATATAATATTAAGAAATAAAGAAACTCTCACAAACTTACATATAGGCGAGTTATGGTATCCTGCTCATGTCAGGAACTTGACCTGTCAATCTACAGTTCCTAAGACTCCTGATAGACCAAATATAGTTACATCAAGGTTTGGGACACAATGTTTCTGCACATACATAGTTGTAGGTTAATGAGCTGCATGTGTGTGCACCAAGTTTAAATTTCCAAGTAAAAATTTTAATCGAAAAATGAAGCACATAAAAATTGAGACAATGAAGCACATAAAAATTGAAAGTAAATAAGCAATATCCATGTGTTCCTGGAAAAGGATACCATGGCCGAGGACCCATACAACTATAATGGAACCACAATTACGGACACCCAGTAAAGCCATTGGATTTGATGGTCTAAATGCTCGTAGAATCTGTCTCAAAGAACCCTCGTCATCTCGTTTAAGACAGCATTCTGGTTCTGATGACTAACGTTCATTCCATTATAACTACAAATAAAGGGTTTGGTCCAAAATTCGTGCAATCACGGCATGGAATGCAATGGAGAAAACTCTAATGCCGGTCCGAGGCAAGAATCGATATTTCAAGGCTTCTATGATCAACTTGGTGTGGCATTGTGGGCTAATCTTGCTTGCTAAAAACTTATGTTTTCCTAATTTCTAAGTATGTAATGATGCTCAATAATGATGAGTTACATAAAGAGCAAGATATGAATATCCATATATGCCAAGTTAATAAATGAATTTTATTTTGTCAAAGCTTTCTTAGGTTCTTCACTTTTGTAAATATTCATTCCTTTAATTTTATTCGCAAGTATTCATTCCTTTAATTATATCGATCAGTCTATAACATTAATACAGGTTCAAAAAAAAAAAAACATGCAGACTTCAAGAAATATATCAATATCATTGTACCTATCTCAAGCTTCCCTTTGTCCTTTTTAATTGTTCAGACGACTGGATCTGTGCACATGCCCCCTGAAAGTTTACAAAACAACTTCAAATTTTATACCGTATTTTTGGCATGTGTACATCTGCATATGTATTTTTTGGCTTTTACTTGCTCACTGTGTCTGACCCTTTCACCAGTGTCCCAGTTCAACACACACCACGCTCATATCATTGTTAAAGTACATCCAAGTTTTTGTTTTGTTAATACATTATATGGATTGGATAACAGAGTGATATATGATAATACCATTATCTTTTGGTTCTCTAGTTTAACATAACCAGTTGGATTCATGGCATTTCTCTAGAATGTCAAGACATATATTTGTTAAGACATACTTCAGTTTTTTACCCTTAATAACTGATTTCTTAACCTTTTTCTGTGTTCCTAAGCAAAACCCCAATTCACTACAGAAACTTGCTAAGGATGGCTATGAGGCTTACTTGTTGGAGCAACGCCAGACTTCCTGTGCTGCAAGATCAAAGGTAGAGGCAGTTGAGGATGAGCTGAAGAAATCAGATGCGCAGCTGATTGGAGCAAAGGATGTATTGCAAGAGAAACACTAAAGCGTGACAATTGGCTTGAATATGCAACTAAAGGTTTATCATTTCTATCATGGTTTATGCCAATTGACAATTGGAATTGATCCGCTAATTGAGTTATTGTTCATGTGGGTCGAAGCAAGAAAAAAACGAACAAATTAAGACAAGGAGTAAAACTAAAAATTTAATAAATCAACAAGGTAAGAACAAATGATTACAACTTACATGTTCACAATAACAAAATCAAGAGACATAGACAAGTTCGAGTTTGGTAAAAAATAATTAATCCATTAGAAATTAAACCCAATCGAAACTTTAGAAACCATAAACCCTAGAAATTAGTGAAACAATTTTTTTAAAAAATCTATCAAAACCCTAGATTCGTAGTCATAAATCAAATAAATCATACAAAAACGAGTATCACCCATCAATCACAAAAACAACACACGAATCGATAGATCTCAGAGAAAAATCAAAAACAATATTTGATTATTACCTCCTCTGTTGGAAGATTACGAAGTTTTCAGAGAGAGAGAAACAAATGAGAGAGAAGTTGATGTTGTTGATGGTGCTTTGCATGATGGTGTCGATTTTCCAAAGAGGTTCCGAGATGAAAAAATGAGATCCAGTTTCTGGAGAGATGAGGTTTGTGGCGGAGAAAAAGTGAGAAGGAAAACTCGATAAGGCAGGGATATCCTGGATATAGGGTAGATATGGTGGACAGTGGAAAAAAAACGAAGTCTTGACCAAATTTTGACCGGGGCGTGTTTATAAGTCTTAGTGTTCCCGACCACGCACGTGGTTCACACGCTGGAACCCAGCGAGTTGCGATTCGCAACCTTGTGTGTGAGGTTGCAATATTCGCACCAGCAGTCCTCCGTTGCGAAAAAATATCAGTTGCAAATAGCAACCAAAAATTTCAACCGCACTAAGATGCCGTTGCAAACCTGGGTTGCGAATCCCTTAAAATGGTGTAGTGAGAACGGGCTTGGAAAAGAAACACTCTAGGTCGTTTGATTAGTGACAAACCTAGTAGTTCTTCTAGCGAAGGCGGGGAACTCGAAGACTCTTCTTTTGAGAGCCCCGTTTTGGAAACTTCAGTTTGAAAATCTGTCTCTTAGTGAGGAAAGTACCCCAGTACCTCCTTGTGCCAACGATGGCAACTTTGAAAGATTACATGTTCCCAACCTGGACCAACCGAGCTTCGTGCATTAAATTGCCACCCAATACGGCTAACTTCGAGATAAAAGCTAGTATCCTTCAGATGATCCCTATATTCTTAGGAAAAGAGGATGAGAACCCTTATTTTCATATTAGGGACTTTGAGGAAATTTGTGGGACAAGTTTAGAATAAAAGACCTCATCGATGAAGTTTTGAAACTTAAGATATTCCCATTTTCCTTAAAAGATAAAGCCAAGACCAAGCAAAACAACCTACCATCCTGGATCCATTGAAACATGGCAGAACTTATTGTCGCTTTCTATATGAAATTCTACCCTAAGCATAAAACCTGCACTGTTAGGCGAAAAATTAGTGCTAGTGTGCAACAAGAGGGAGAGTCACTTTATAGGTTTTTAGAGAGATTCAATGATCTCCTATCTCAAAGTGTCCTCACCATGGATTTGATAAGATGAAACTTGTAGGGATTATTTATGATGGTTTAGACTATTCACCAAAGCCATGGTCGAGTCTATGTGTGCTGGTGAGTTTACTAATAAAAGTGCTGAGGATGCCTTTACCTTCTTAGGAGTTGTTCTTTGAGAAATCCCAACAGGTGGGAGTCTTGTGTTGAACCCCTAAAAGACTCTTGGTCAATAAGTAGCACCAATGTGGTAGATACAAGCTTCGGGTCAGATGCTAAGTTTGCTGCTTTATCTAGAAGGTTAGAAGCTTTAGAAATGGGTCAGTCTAAAAATAGGTCCCTTGGCGAACCTAATAGAACCTCTCAAGTATCTAGTTGTGGAATGAGCCCGATAAACTCATTTTGGGAAGGTCGAGGTTAGTGAAGAGCAAGCTCATGTCGCCTATAACAATGCTAGGTTTGAGAACCGTCAAGTATGACCCATACTCGAGACCTACAATCCCGGTTGGAGAAACCATCCTAATTTCTCTTGGTCTAAAGGCCATAATCAAGGTCAGTCTAGTAATTCTCAGCCTCCCCCAGGTTTTGGTTATAATAAGAATTCTTCAGGTCAAACCAGTTCCAGAACCCTTCTGAGAATAGAATGACTAGCTTAGAGGAATCTTTTAGTATACTAAAAAATAGCCAGTGATATGTTAGCACAGAGCCAGAAATGTTAGTAAAGAGCCAGGGTAATTTTCAAGAGGAAACCAAGAAGAATTTTAAGAATAATTCCCAGTCTCTTGCTAAACTAGAACTTCAAGTCGGCCAAATTGCTAAGTTCCTTAGTGAGAGAGAAGATGGAAGGTTCCCTAGTCATACTAATCCTAACCCTAAAGGAGAGAAATCGTACAATCATGTGAATTCTATTACAACCCTTAGGAGTGGGAAGAAAGTTGACAATAAGGTCGCCATGCCTGATAGTGAACATGCTGTAGTTCACCCTTATGAGCCAGAAAACGAGGAGACTGATAGAGTCTCTAAAGAGACCAATGAGGGTCATATTGAACCAGGCTTTGTTCCCAGAGCCCCGTTCCCCACCGCTAGTTCCAACTAAGAGGGAGTCGAACTTTAATGATATATTGGAGGTTTTTAAGCGGTTACTATCAAACTCCCATTGTTGGATGCGATTAAGCAAATTCCCGCTATGCCAAGTTTCTTAAGGACTTGTGTACACGAAAGCGTAAGCTTAGTGTTGTAAGAAAGCCTTCCTAGCTAGTCACGTGAGTTCCATTATTCGTAATACCACTACTCCTAAGTATAAGGACCCGTGGTCCCCTACCATTTCTTGCACAATAGGTAAATACGTGCATGAGAAAGCTTTGCTTGACTTAGGAGCCAGTGTGAACTTACTTCCATACCATGTGTACCTTAAGCTAGGACTTGGTGAGATGAAACCTACCTGCATGACTCTTCCAATGACAGGTCCGTTAAAATTTCTCGGGGTGTGATCGAGGATGTTCTCATAGAGGTCGACAAGTTTATTTATCCGGTGGATTTTGTTATCCTAGATACCCAACCTGTCCCCGACCCACGAGGATACCTGGTAATTTTAGGTCGCCCATTTTTAGCTACATCCAATGCGATCATTAACTCGTCGAACCGGTATTATGAATTTGTCTTTTGGTAATATGACTATTGAGTTGAACGTTTTCCATATTAGTAAGCTACCCTCTGAACTAGATGACTCGAGCATAGAAGAGGTGAACATGATAGGAACATTAGTCGAGGAGTCATTACCAAACACTTTGTTAGAAGATCCACTAGAGAAATGCCTAGCTCACTTTGGGATTGATTTTGATGATGATGATGTGATTAATGAGGTGAATGCTTTGTTAGATTCAACCCCTTTGTTAGACACTAGTAATGGGTGGAAACCTAAGTTCGAACCACTACCCGCTTTCTAAGTCTACCCTAGTTCCTTCGTTAGAAGAGCCTCCTAAGTTGGACCTAAAACCATTGCCGATACTGAAGTATGTGTTTTTAGGATCATCTGAAACTTTACCTGTGATTGTTGCTTCCGACTTGGATAGTGATCAGGAAAGTAGGCTAGTGACCGTCCTTCAAAACAACAAGGAAGCTTTAGGGTGGACCATAGCAGACATTAAGGGTATAAGTCCTACCGCTTGTATGCATCGGGATCTATTTAGAGGGAGATACCAAACCTTCTAGGAGATGCAACGAAGACTAAACCCCAATATGAAAGAAGTAGTTCGAACCGAGGTTCTTAAGTCTGTTAGATGCATTATCTACCCCATTTCAGACAAGTAAGTGGGTCAGCCCTGCCTGTGTTGTTCCCAAGAAATCCTAGATATCGTAGTCAGAATGATAACAATGAGTTAATCCCTACCCGAGTGACCACGGGTTGGCGTGTTTGTATTGACTATAGGAAATTGAACAAGGTCACTAGGAAGGACCACTTTCCCCTTCCTTTCATCGACTGGGATGCTAAAGAGATTAGCGGGCATAGTCACACGTTTTTTAGATGGCTACTCCGGCTATAATCGTATCGTTATTGCCCTGTAAGACCAGGAGAAAACCACTTTTACCCGTCCCTTTGGTACCTTTGCGTATAGACGCATGCCTTTTGGCTATGTAACGCCCCGCGACGTTTCAGCGTTGCATGGTGAGCATATTTTCGTATATGGTAGAGCGGTTCTTGGAGGTCTTTATGGATGATTTTTCAGTGTTTGGTTCGTCTTTCGATGAGTGCTTGCATCATTTGTCATTAGTGTTGACTAGATGTAAGGAAAAGAATCTAGTGCTTAATTGGGAGAAATGTCATTTCATGGTTCAATCAGGAATTGTCTTAGGGCATATCGTATCTTCTAAGGGTATAGAGGTAGATAAAGCCAAAGTTGACCTTATCAAGACTTTACAGTCCCAAAACCGTAAAAGATATTAGGTCATTCTTAGGGCATGCAGGTTTTTATCGTCGATTCATTAAGGATTTTAGCTTGATTTCTAGACCTCTTTGCAATTTGCTTGCAAAAGATGTTAAGTTTGTCTTTGATGATGCTTGTTTAGAGGATTTTGAGAAGCTTAAGACTTTACTCACTACCGCCCCCATAGTCCAGGCACCTAACTCGGAACCTACCCTTTGAGATCATGTGCGATGCTTCAGATTATGCTATTGGTGTTGTGCTAGGTCACGAGAAAACAAATTACTTCATGTGATTTACTATGCTAGCAAAACTCGAATGATGCCCAGTTGAACTATACCACTATAGAGAAGGAACGTTGGCCATTGTGTTTGCCTTAGACAAGTTTAGACCCTATCTCTTAGGTTCTAAGATCGTAATCTATACCGATCATGCCGCTTTGAAATACCTTTTGTCTAAGAAGGATACCAAACCTAGATTGATTAGATGGATCCTTTTATTACAAGAATTTTGTCCGTACATTAGAGATAAAAAGGGTGCGTAAAATGTAGTAGCAGACCACTTGTCTAGGCTAGTTGTTAGTTCCCCTGATGATTCCATTCATATAAGGGATAGTTTTCCTGATGAACAATTGTTCTCTATTTCCCAATCACCTTGGTATGCAAATATAGTGAATTATCTTGTTACTGGTCGAATGCCCCAACATTGGGGTAAACAAGATCGTTCTAGGTTTTTAGCCGAGGTTAAGCACTTCTTTGGGATGATCCTTATTTATTTAAGTATTGTCGGACCAAATTATTAGGAGATGTATACCTGAGAGTGACCAATCCAGTATTATTTCCTTTTGTCATGATCATGCTTGTGGGGGTCACTTTAGTGCTAAGAAGACTGGCCGCTAAGATATTGTAAAGGTGGATTCTATCGGGCATTCGTTGTTTAAAGACTCCCACGATTCATCGTGTTACTTGTGAACGTTGCCAGAAATTAGGAACCATTTCCCGTAGGAATATTATGCCCTTGAACCCGATTTTAATTGTTGAGGTCTTTGATGTGTGGGGTATTGACTTTATGGGTCCGTTTCCTAATTACTTTGGAAACCTATACATCCTTGTCGCCATAGACTATGTCTCTAAGTGGATTGAGGCGGTTGCGTGTAAAAACAATGACCATCGGGTTGTGATTGAGTTCTTGAAAATAATATACTTACACGTTTTGGTACACCGCGAGCTATAATTAGTGATGGAGGGTCGCACTTTTGTAATGGACCTTTAGGCTTCGATGAAGAAATATGGCATTACACATA
Organism: Papaver armeniacum; assembly: GCA_023531295.1. Lineage (NCBI taxonomy): Eukaryota > Viridiplantae > Streptophyta > Magnoliopsida > Ranunculales > Papaveraceae > Papaver > Papaver armeniacum. The sequence continues at coordinate 35,895 of JAJJWW010006007.1, forward strand.
AGGTAGCTACCCCGTATCATCCCAGACTAGTGGTCAAGTAGAGGTTTCTAATAGGGAGATAAAACGTATATTAGAGAAAAAGGTTAATCCTAATCGGAAAGACTGGTCGTCTAGGCTTACTGATGCCTTATGGGCTTACCGTACTGCGTTTAAAACCCCTATTGGAATGTCGCCTTATCGGCTTGTTTATGGCAAGGCATGTCATTTACCGGTTGAGTTAGAACATAGAGCTTATTGGGTTGTTAAGCAGCCTAAATTTTCACTTGACAAGGCAGAGCCCATAGGAAACTCCAGCTCAATGAGTTGGACGAGATTCGTATAGATGCTTACGATAGTGCGAAGGAGTATAAGAACAAAATGAAACTTGTGCATGATAGAAATATTTTACTAAGTCATTTTCTCCAGTCAAAAAGTTCTTCCGTATGATACCCGCTTGCATCTTTTCCCCGGGAAGTTACGTTCTCGGTGGACGGGTCCTTTTATTGTTCGTGACCGTATTTCCTCATGGAGTCGTTGAGATCGAGACAATCGGATGGTAGTAGTTATTCAAGGTTAACGGTCGAGATTGAAACCCTTTTAGAGCCCTTTCCTATGTGTGATGTTGAGGAGGTCCTCCGGAGGACCTTGTTTACCCTTGATTGACCATCGAGGCGATTGTATGTTGTATATTAGTTTTTGATTTCTCTCTTCACCCAGTGTACTATCTTTCCGACTTCTTTCTTTACCGATTCCTCATGTTACTTTACTTTTTGGTATTGCTCTTTCATTAGAAACATTGAGGACAATGTTAGATTTAAGTTTGGGGGTGGGAAGAAACTTCTTGTTAGTTTTTAGTTGCAATAAATAAACTCCGAGCCTAGAAATTTATGTTTATTAAGGATGGCACTAACCAATCTAAGTGGATGGAAGCATTTTGGTTGTAGGAGTTGAGGAACCAACTGATTAGATGGCAACATCTAAAGAGTCTATTCATAAAAGCACGAGCTCGTGTGTTAGAAATAAAATGATAGTTTCACCATATCTCGTTGAGTCCTTTTCACTTCTGTTTTTATTTTGTTCTTTGTAAACTATGTTTCTCTAAGTGATTAGGTGGGGCCCACGAATCAAGTTGTTACTAATGCTAGGGTGAATTAGAGTGATTGAGATACCAAAAAATAAAAATAATAATAATAATAAAGTGAAGAAAAAAAAAAAAAAAAAAAAAAATTAAAAAAAAAAAAAAAAAAATTGAGACCGCACCATCGACCAACCTAATAAATTCAATAAAGTCGACCTTTTGGAACCCTTGATATGCCAGCTTGTGTTGACCTAGAGTTAGGATTATCGACCACCGGGTTCCCTTTGTATATGCCGTGTGTTGATATTAGTCGACTAGTATCTCATCCATTAAGATAGGTTCATTTTGGCGAGGCCTTCAGACAGAGATATGGGAAACACCATTCACTTAGTAAACATCAAAACCATCTATGTTTTTCTCCATATCCATCTTCTTGATCTATCCATGTGATTAGTTTTGACTCCGGTATTGATGTCCATAGTGCAACTATCTCGAGTAGAGCTCTGTCACTTTATATGAATTTTAGTATGCTTGAGTGCAAACGTGTACAACAATTGGAATTTCGCATCGTGGTACTTCCTCTTGTAGTCAATAAGTATGCCAACCAAGGAGATTCTTTAGTGCCTTCCAAGGTTTATGTGTAGATAGCTAGGTCCTGGGAGTAAAGGTTTTGTGGGTACACCTCTGCAAACCTCCGGAGATAACACTCCGCCACTAGGGCCACCTAGGGTTCAAATGATTTTTATTTTCTAGAATAAATTTGCTCGAGGACTAGCAAATAATAAGTTTGGGGGTATTTGATAGACGCATCTATGTGTCTAATTTGTTCTCAATGTTTCGCATTGTTAGTTCTCGTTTTTGTCCTTATTATAGTATTTTGTGTGTTTGTAGGTATTTTTTTGGAAATAAATTTTGTTGGAAAATTCGGCTTGAAAAGTTGCTCGGAGCACCTCCGGAGGACACGTGTTATTCGGACTCTCGTCTTTGGATAAGGGGTAACCCAATTGCTAAGGGGCACCCGAGGAGCACCTGCTAGTCGCACCCGTAGCTGGTTAGGGGGACACCATCTTCCCCATTCAAAATGAAATTTTAAGGGAAAATATTTTTTTCTGCCGCATGAATTCTTCGGATCGGGTTCTATTGAGTTTAGACGGACTTATTGCTTGGCATTGACCGGGAATGTCCGTTAAGGCAAAACGGAGCTGGTACATCAGTTAGACTCGAGAAGAAAGGAGATTAACGTGGAATAGGAGACACAAGGCGCGACTCTGTTTTTCCCGTGCTCATTGTGGTAATTATGGTGGATGGCGTGTGGACTGACTGATTCTTTCCTTAAGTAAATATCATCTCAGCCCATTGGGAGTGTGTCGACATCATCGACCTGTTCAAGAAGGAAATAAAATCTCTGCAAGGAAGGAAAGAAGATAAAAAATATCAAGACTTTAAAACAAAATATTTTGGCATTAACTCGAGGATTTTTGGGGTCTTGTGACTATAAAAAGGCATGTTGGATATCATAGAGGAGTTACAGAGAGATTGGGAGAGTTTTGGAGAACCACAGAGCAATAAAAATCGAATTGGAAGTATTCAGCTGCTGTCACGCCATTGAAGAACACGAAGAACATCAACGCACGCTGCACAGAGCCGTATTTTGGGGTCGTAGTTTATAGGCGATCTTAAAACGAAAGTGACAACGACACTTTGATTTTATCGCTTTTCAGAACGATCGGTTTGTAACAAATAAAATCGTTATAAACCCGATTTTCATTATTTTTCTCCATTTCATCATTTGTACACCTCCTTTGAGCAATAAAAATGAAATTTGAGCGCATTTCCAACATGATGAGCGGCTAATTTCTCCCACAACCAAGGCAATGAGGAAATATCTTTCTGGGGAATAGTGGCTGCGGAAATTCGGGTAACGAATTTGTTAGTTAATCGTATTCATGTTTAAGAAAAGCCCGTTTATATTGCATATATTTTGCTTTTGCTTAACAAAATTTAGGTACAATTGATATGTTCCATTTTATTGTGTATGGATTTTTTATATGATTCAATTGTTTCCGGTTAAGAAAAACTGTGTCAATTTATTTGGCTTATTGTTTGCTATCTTCTTAATTATTGGGTATCAAGTGTTTTTGCTTAACGAAATTCGGTGCAATGGCGGTGTTGTAATGTATATATTTGTTTAATTGCTTCCGGTTAATAGAAACTATATTAATCCTGGACTAGGTCCCAGGATTTTTCTGCATTTGCGGTTTCCTCGTTAACAAAATCTTGTTGTCACTACACCAAATCCAGCTTTTTGCAACGTTTCATTTTTCACGTTTGCAACGTATATATACGTGGCATCAATTTATCCGTTGCTGCAAACAGAAGATACGTTGCACTAATCCTAATTACTAAAAAGAAAAAAAGAAATTAGGACGCGCTTGCCTTTATTAGAATAGCTGAGGGCTTAAATGTCTTTTCAAATCTTATTATCCTCTTATTTCTTCTATTTTCATTTACATTATTTTCTTTATCTCTCTCTCTCTCCGTCTCTCGTCGAGTTCTTCTCCTCTTCCATTTTTTCTTTCTCTTCTACTAGAAGGAAATGTGCGAAATCAAAAACGCAGAATCAAAACCCGTAGAAATCAAAACCCATTTTATCCTGAACCTAAATCTCATAATCAAAACTTATTTTTTGGAAATCAAAACTAATCTTACAATAACTCACCCAAAACCTAGAAATCATTTTCTTCTCAAAAGTTAATTATGTTAGGTGTGTTTGGTTCTAAACTGAAATTTCTTTCTCTAGTGATGAACTAATGGATCCTGGAGGGTATAACTTTAATCTTGTTACTTTTTTGTTGTTGCTATTATCGCTTTATTTTGACCTAATTTTATTATGTGCAGATTTTGCAGCTTTTTGTCTTTGTTTCTCGTAATTGGTTGAGTTTTAAAGTGTGGGTTTCCTTTGATTTCAGTTTAGTAGTCATGTGTTGTTGCTTAAGAGGCATAAATGTTGGCATGTGGGTGGTATTGGTGTTGTTGGTGGAAGCTTCAGAGATGGTTGCTCGACCTAGCTTGTTGATGGTGCCTTTGTAATCATCATCTTATTCACCTTCCTTTACAAAGACCCTCATTGTAAAGTATTGTTATTTCTGATGCTCTTAAGTAAGATCTTGTTCCTGTTCTTCATTTTATCTTAGAATTTTGTTTGATGTGTGTTTCAGATTTGTATCTAAATTGTTATTCTGTTTGTAATTTAAGGTTTTGAGACTTCAACCTGGCACAATTATTGCTTGTTCGTAATTAGCCGTCTTATTTGATTAAAGAGAAATGATGGATGAAAATACTTCTAGTGTTAGGAAATCGTTCAGTTATGGCAGCTTCGCATATGCGAATTATGTTGGTGGGTCTTATGTCTCTGAGATGAAGATCAATGGTGAAAATAAGAACTGGATCTATTGTGTTGTTGGGTACCATTGTTTTCTTTCTCTTTGTGCTAAGTATTTGAATGCAATTTTCGGTGGCTGTGAGTAAAAGTTTTGTAGTATCGATACAGTTGATTAGTATGTTGCATGTGCTTGCAGTTGTACTAGAGATTGATGGCATATTACTATAAATTTCAGGTGGCAAAAGTAAAGAGATTACTTCTTGGATGTCTAACACGTCTCCAAGCATTCTCGAGCCATACAGTTCAACTTATCTCTTGTTTCCTCATGCTAATGTAAGACTCTGGTTGAGAAGGCATAAAACATGTCATGTATGAAGCTGGTATTGTATGGATGGATTGGTTCGTTATTATCTTCCTGTATTCAGTTGATCCCAGTGGGATTTTTCTGAGGATGAGAAATTTTATTCACTTGATCCTGGTGGTATTATTCATGCATATTAATGAATAAGTTTTGTATGCCCTCTATTGTAGATATAGGATGAAGCAAGTTCACCACTATCTTTGTCTATTGTATGATAGTGAGATAATGTTGCGTATGAACTCATTTATAGTAAGTTGTTTTTTAGAAGCTATTGGAAACTCGTAGGACTTCTGTTTCCAATGTTAGAGACATAGTCATAATTTAACTGCCTTGAAAGTTTTCTTTCGTTCTAATTGTTAACGTATCACCCAAATCTGTTAGTTTTCTTATGTTGCATTGTTTCACCAATGTGGATTTTTTTTCTTAGTTTTCATCTGTGTATTAACTTTACTGTCTTTTTCTCAATGGCAGGTAATGACTTATGACTTATGGAAACTGGATGTACACGGGTTATGAAGATGGCACGGGTCATGGAAAAGGTGTTTGTTTTGTTGCTTGATGAGTTACGAAAATTGGGTGTGAAAATCATATTAGCATACTTCTCGAGGATGAGCATAGACACTGGAGTCGGATCTATCTATTTGCTTGACTTATAGCGGGCTGTTTATTAAAAACACTATAAACCAGGTGCGGGAAATGTAGAATTAGGAAATGAGTTTAAAGAATTTAGTCATTTTTCCCAAAGCTAAGTTTTTAGCTTGCTATTTTGTAGATACCTATCTGAGTGGCAGCTCAAAGGAATACCTTTTTTCCATGCTTTTCAGTTCTAGGCATTGTAGGTTGAAGATGGAGTAAGTATAAATCCAACTATAACTTCTCTATTTGAGTTTTAAGTTTATGCCTCTCATGTTAATGATTTATTTGTCAATATTGCAGGTATGGCAATGCATCCTATAAGCATTAGAAGTTCAGGACCACATATGAAGGAATTATTATGCATTTGTCAAGTTTAAATGGTAAGTTTTAGAGATCTTATCACTAATGATGAATGTCATTTGGGAATTTGTCAAGGTAACTTCTGAAAATGTTCGCAATTTGAACCGGATGCTGGAGGGTATCAACAAAAAATCTGGGGAAACATTTCTAACATCAAATCCACATAAGGTTAAGTTATGTTTCGTAGTTTTAGAGACTTTAGCACGAGTCGGTTTATATTTTATTTTATTTGTAATGTTTGTGTTAGTATTGCATGCAGGGAATTCTATATACATATAACTCATTTAATAGTAGTACCTATAAGCGCAGCGGTCTGATTCTCATCTCTATACTTATTGCACAAGTACGCGTTTGCCTAGTAACTTTGCTTTTTATATGACTGGTACACTTTTGCCCGATGCGTTGTTTCCTTGTTGGCACATCTATACTTCTTATGTTTCCACTGTTCATTCTTATCATGATCACTGAATTTGTTAGTTGTTTTCAGATTAAAATTGCTAGATGGATGAGTTGAATATACATGGCTTTTAGTCGACAATCTCTTGGACTTCAAATTTTGTTTGGCATCGGAGAGAACTCCATTTAGTTTTTACCAATAGACGTCATGGTTCGATACTTGTTTCTTTTCTTTTTCGTGCTCTACACATCTGTCATTTGCATCGATAGACATCTTTAGATATATGTTATATACATGTAATTTGGTTAAATGATTGTCCCGTGTAACAATTTTTTCGATTTATGTGTTCTCTCGAATTTCCACCATTAGGTTGCAAAATAAATTCTAGATAACACACTTGAATTGATACATTCATGGAAAATAATCCATATAAATAGATAAACATTCCTGAATGATACTACGCATTGGAAAGAGTGTTCATTTTCTTACATTGCACATTCCTTATGTTGATATTATAAAGTACTTAGATGTATATAGATCTTTCGTAGTCCAATTTATTAATTTTTTCTAAGACTACGCTAGGTATAAGGTACTCTAGTTTGGGGTTACTTTTTGAATGTCCAGAACCACATGAAGCCTGAAATTGATTGTTTAAAATATGCAACTATTGTCAGCAAGCACGGGCTATTGGAATCGTTCTTAGAGTTTAGGCTAAGAACAAGCAAAGAAGTTGACGGTTAAGGATATATAACGCAAGAAAAACAATAGGATGACTCGAGAGTACCCTTGATAATATTCTTCATGCGAGGTAAATGTCGTTGTTGTCTTTGTTGTAATTGTAATTTTGTAGTTTTTTTCTAAGGCAAATGGTCTTGATGTACAAATTATGTTCAGAATCGTAGTAGCTTTATAGTAATCTCTTATTTTTGCTTTGATAATCTTTCCGCTTACGGAGTATGCCATGAAGCTTCGAAAACCTATGATTTATGGTGATTAAGGTTAATAACAATACATGTCATAGATTTACTTGTCAGGGTTTCCTATGCTTACTAAGTTTACATGTACTCTTATTGGGAGTTTATTGGGAGCTTGTTTGTGTAGCCACCAGGAGAGAACAAGAATTGTTCACGCTTTTAAGAACAGTGTAGATGTTAATTATTACACTTTTCCTTTCAAAGGTATATTTTCTTTTGGTCTTTGATATCTATGTAGATTGATTCATGTTTTTGCAAGAGATGCAACTAACATTGAATCTTGACCACGCCATGTGGTTTGCAGGTTGGTGATCATAACTTAATAGATATCCTTGAGGCCAATGTGATTATCCAGATATCATCTCATGCCGATTCTCCAAGTCAGGAAGTCCAGCGTCTGGGTCGTATTTTGAGAGCAAAGGTCTGTGAATTCGATTTACACCCATCTTAAAGATGCTAGTATTTGGAATATGCATTCACTATCTAAGCTTTAGCTTTCTGTCACTTGTGATTCGGAATGGAGTTTCATTCTGTATGTTCAAACTCAGTTTCATAAGGTTCTGAAATGTTGCAAGGATGAGGGATTGTCTCATCAGGTCAGGGTTTTATATTATGTAGATTTTGTATTTTATATATATTTTTTTTAATTTTAATAACATATTCCGCAACGTATATAAACGTTACTTAAATAAATTTATACGTTGCATTAAATCTAATTAAAGCAACGGATGAAGCAACGATTGAAACGTTGCTTTAATTAATTTAAGCAACGCATATAAACGTTTCCTATAATTTGTGACGCCGTGTGGGCAACATACATAAGCGTTGCTTAAATTGTTAGCAACGCTTATAAACGTGGTAAATTTGGGATTTTGGTGTAGTGTGTGTCATTTACTTTTCTATTCCTCAATTATAATTTTTTTTAATTGTAATTAAAAGTAAATTACTCTTGTACGTTAACTCTGCAATATTTGATAGTGATCCTATAGAGTTTGGTGATTTACAAACCTATTATCAAGTAACACACTTTGTTGTTGTATTGTCTCTATATTGTATCCATAGTCAATCACACAAGTTATCTCGTTGTCGAATTGTCCCGATATCGTATCCATAGACGATCACACGAAGTGTGAACCAAATTTTCGTATTGTCTCTACTTTATACATAGACGATCACATTAGAAAGAGGACTTATAGATTGAAATAAAAAGGTTGTGGTGTATATGGGTACCCTCGTCTTTTCAAAAACCTAATCACAGTTTCATCTAAATAGAGAAATTGTTTGCTTGAATCTCAAGTTATCTTAGCTTGAATGCTAAGCAACTGATCGGTTGTCAGCCGACGCAAATATAAATTACACTTTCTTACTACTCAAAATATAAATATAGCAAGGGCAAGAAAGGATCGTTCCCACAGAGAGGTCTTGGTTGTCAATATGTTTCGGTTTCCTATATAAAACACCGGGGGGTTGCTGATTTTTATATACTAAAATAAAATAAAAGCAAAGCAAATAAATAAACACGCAAATCAATGAGGTGAAAATATTGGATAAAGGTTTCATCTTCAATCGTAAACAAGTTTTCGAATATATGAATAGAATTTGTATTTAATCTCGCTATCATCAAAAGCCTAGAGAATCAAGAGAGCAAGATAATCTATTAATTTCCTAATTCATCACACACACATTAGGGCTGCGTATGTGAATTCTACCTAAAGAATAACCTAACGCCTTGCGCTAATTAAGTTCAATTCCTAGGAGCATTAAGTTTCGTAAATAGGCTAATCAATGCAACTATCACACATTGCGCATGACAATTCGGACAAAGGTCAATTTCTACATATGACTACAAGGATGTATCACTACAACCTAGAATCATATCATGCTACTCGTATTCAAGGTTATCGCTTGATGAAAAACCCTAAAATAGCTATAGATATGGATGTGAGTTCAATCAATTCTAGACTTAACTAAACAAACATTCAATCATATTGCAATACATCAATCATGCAATTATTATAAACCGTAGAAATCAAACAATGATTTTGAGAGAAAACTAATTCATAAAAATCCATAACTTGTTTTCAAAATCCAACTACATCTTTAACCAATAATAATAAATCAACTACTTGGGTTTTTGGAAATCATCACAAAGAATTTATAAGAATCTATCATGTGAAACCCTAGAACAAAAGTAGAGGCCTCCCTCATGGAGATATTTTGTTTTTAGAAAAGACTTTTCTATTTATATGTTTCTTCAATTTCCATAAAGGATACTCCTTCCAATATTAGGTCTTCTCAAAATCCATTAGATGAAAATCCACCAAGCCCATAAGAGAGAGAAACCCGTGTAGAAAATATGTCCAAAAAGTCGTCGCCGGAAAACTGGTATCGTGACCGGAAATCGGCCGGAGAGGTCGCCGGAAAACTAGCTCAGGTGACCGGAAAAATCCACCCGGTCACCGGTCAACTGGGTCAACTCGGTCAAGGTTCAGCCGAGTCAAACCGGGTCAGGTCTAGTTAGACGAGTCAGGTCTGAGTCAATGATGTCACAGTCAGAAACAAGTCAGAATCTGACTGAGCTGAGTTGCTTTGGCATTTGCACAGGCCAGAGCTATGTGTTGCACCAGGATGGTGCATCACTGTGCACTTCCATCCATAATGGCTACTCCTCACTAAAGCCCTCTTCCCTGCACTTCCTCAGATCATTCTCATGTTGTTCTCTGATTTGAAACCTTGAAGTTTATTGCATCCATCTCTGTAATACAGCCTCAGACCACCTTCAAACACCACCAAAGAATTCCAGACCACCGCAATCTGACCTCCTCCACGAGCCATGAATTGCAAAAAAACAGCTCAACCGCCAATCCTTGATATTCAAACCACCAACACTTCCATCTAATTGCAGTGACACACACACAACACCATCTTCCTTGCCTCATTCTGACCGGAACAACCAATTAAACCTTCTGCAGCTTCAAAATCTCAGTTCAGCTGCAGCTTCTTCCAAGTGCTCACAAACTCCTTGCCAACACCTGAGTCACCTGCAACTCAGCACACCCAAACTCTATAAAAGCATCGGATTCAATTTCACAGCTCAAACTGCATCAGACCTTCCTTGTTCTTTCATCTTGGTACTCAACAAATGAAACCCTGTGTCCTAACATACATCTACTTGTTGTTCCAGTTCAAGCCACAAACTGCAATCCAATCAACCTGGTAGGCTGGATAATGTGTTTAGATTTTATGCCTACTTGTAATAACCGCAAGTGCACGGTGTCTAGTCTGTAAGACAGGGCAAGTACGAGTCGAACCACAGAGACTTGTGGTGCTGTGTGTGATCAAAGGCTTGCTAGACTGAGTTCAGAGAATTGTAACACAATATTGGTTGTTGTCGATGCGACTGAGATGAAGTTATGACAATGAAATAAATGAAATACAACAGTGAGAATAAATGGGTGCTGGGATTATCAAATCCACCTCTAAATCATGTTGTGTGTCAACTAGTTGGAGTATTCTTGTTCCCGCGGGCGGAGACAAGGGTAGTTTGTCAATTCTACCACCTATCTAAGGAGTTTATCCTAGTGATTCTTCAATTAATGCCTAAGGTACTAACCTAGAGCACTAGTTGTCTAATTAAGCACAACTAGTCAAGAGAATTAGCAATAATGATTGAAGCAAGAGCTGAAACACACTCAACACAGATATAACCTAACTACAATGTATACTTGATCGCTTGTCACCGACAATAAATATAAATTACACTTTCTTACTACTCAAATATAAATATAGCAAGGGCAAGAAAGGATCGATCCCACAGAGAGGTCTAGGTTGTCAAATTGTTATGGTTTCCTATAAATAACACCGGTAGTTTTGTGATTATAATAAACTAAATAAAAACAAATAAAGAAATAAGCAAACAAATCAAATCAAGGATAAGAAGATATTGGTCATCAACAAACACATTAAAAGATGCGAATATGAATTCTATCTAAAGGAACAACCTAACGTGTAAAAGCACTAATCAAGTTTAATTCCCTAGATGCATTAAGTTCTATGAAATCAAAGCTAATCAAAGCAATTGAACGTGGAAAGCGCACTAGTTCAATTTAACAAAGGTTACGATTCACATATGATCATAAGAATATATCACTACAAACTATAATCATATTATGCTACTTGTATTCAAGGAATATCACTTTTACGTATAATAAACCCTAAACTAGCAATAGATGTGATTAGAAGTTCTACCAATTTGCAACTTGACAAAACAATCAATCAATCATAAAACAATATTTTCAGAGAATTGTAAACGATAAATATGAGACAAAACTAATATATTGAATCAAAGAATCATGCTTTGTGAAATCCAACTATTCCATAACCAATAATAAACTTAGGTACTCATATTCAAGGAGTTCATCACAAGAAGAAAGAGAAATTTCATGTTTCTAAACCCTAGAACAAAGTAGAAGAAAAAAAATAATAAAAGATATAAGATATGTGTTTTGAGAAAAGTCTTCTCTTTTATAGCTCCACTCCTTCCAAAATTAGGTTTTGTCTTCAAAGTCCATTAGTTGGAAATTCACCCGGCCCACGAGAGAGAAAAACCCGTGTAGAAATTCTGTCCCAAAAACGCTCGCCGGAAAACTGGGTTTATGGCCGGAATAAGGCCGGAAAAATCGCCGGAAATCGTCTCAGGTGACAAAGCAAAGTCAAACTCGGCCAACGGGTCGGATCGGTCGGGTCAACTCGGGTCAAAGGAACTGAGTCAAAACGGGTCAAGTCGGCGGGTCAAGGAGAATCAGTGAGTCAGAACCGGGTCAGATGGAGTCAGGGGCTAACTTAGCTGAATTGGCTGAGTGGCCAAGGCCATTGCCACCTCCAACTCACTGTTGCACCATCATTGTGCTTCACCAGTACAATACAGCCATGTTGGCCTGCACAATTCTCAGCATCAACAGCTTACAATTCATATCATTTCAAAACCAGATAACTATGCATAACTCTGCATCTGTGGCTCTCTTGCAGCTTCCTCCAATTCTGGCCAACTACACAGCACCCAGCTCTCCCTGTAACTCATATGACATAGCAATCATCTTTGCAAACCCTGTACTCTCACCATAACTACAACTCCCTGCAATTCAAGTTCACCCCAATATCAGCTGCAAGACACTCACACCCCACCTGACTTCTCAGGGACCATCATCTCTTCACAACATCACCAGAACCTTAATCCATCACTAACATTACCATCTGCTTCTTTTAGTTCACAGCCAACAATGGAAACTCATCTTCACAGCTCCCTAATGTCATAGCACCTGAAGTTCACAACTCCACCTGAAATGACCATCACTCGAATCCACCAGAACCCTGAGCTGCCAACCCATTTACTCATTCAACTCCAGCTGCACATCCAAGCATCAGCACCAGCTACAACCAGCACTGTCTGGCAATCTCCCCAGCACACCACCAGAGCATTACAGCTTCATGAATGGTTCCACCACTGCACTTCACTCCCAGCTACAATGCCACCTCCTGCAACTATAGCGTCATTATCATCCCTGCTTTGCATTTCATTGAACCACATCACTTTCTCACTGGCACTTGCAACTTCACATACACTAAAACCCATTGCAGAACCATCCTGGCCATGGCTCCCAATCTCGCACTGCATCTGCATCCGCATCCAAAATTGCCTCTCCATTCAACCTTTGACTCCGAGCCAAAACCCAATTTCTCATCCTCCATCCATCCAATTCTCACTTAGTTCGAACCCTTCTTACAGCTGCTGTAACTCTCCATTAGCACCACCTCCATACCCAACCCTGCAATTTACACATCAGTTCAAATTCCAGTTCAAATGTTCATCATCTCCTCAGACACAAACCTCAGCACCAATAACTCCATCAAGCCTCTCTATGGCACCTTCCCTGCAACCACCTACCAACTCAAGAACCCATCTCTACTTGAGATTCATCACTGTGAGACCGCCATTTGTTGCACCAATCCCGTTGTTGTTGTTCTTCATAACCGATGACAACATTAACACCGATTACATCGAGCTCAAACCGAACCCATGAATATCAACACCATTAACCTTCTTGTCTTCTCGTATCAACAACATCGACCACACAACAGATCCAGTCTCATCATCTCTTCTTCCCCGTGTAAAACTCATTAACACCAACAAAGAGCCTCACTCTTCATCACCTAACTACAATTTCTTCTAGTTCTTCACGGCTTTAATACCACAAATGCTCATTTTAACCATTCAACTCAATTCAATGAATCTAATCAAACAGAATTCGAGCAATCCTCTCCGTGAACTCAGATTAATACCCATCTTCAAGAACACCAACCCTAACTCTTCAAATCGAGTGGCAATTCTTCAATTTCTGCATCGACCCTTCTCATCTTCTCTCGATTTCATCTCAGTGATTCTCAACTTCATTTAGTCGCAAAATCAACCGAAACCCCCCTCGAATTGAACCCTAGATTCACCATCTTTTCTTCAAGCTCCAGCTGCATCATCTTCTTCTTTCCTTGGCAGCGTCAGGACCATTACAACTCTCTCTGTTCTTGATTCATCCTCTTCGTGAAATTCTTAGCTAACAATCATCTCCTCAATCATCAGCGACATCAATTTCTCGATCTAGATTTCCATGGCTGTGCCTTTTTTTTTCTTTCTGGTGCAAAATGATAGAGAAAATTCATTTCTCTCGATTTAGGGTATGGGAAAGGAGGAGAAGTTGTTCAACACCCGGTCACTTGATAAGGGACAACCATTTGGCCTTCCCTTAACCTCAGCTTGACTGTATTTAGCACTCCTTCAAATAGAGTTGCCCCTTAACCTTGAATGGGCTCCATATATCACTTGCCTGTAAGATGACAATTTCGCCCTTTAGCTCAAATTGGGTAATTTCTCCTTCTTTTCCCCCATGCGACTCCAGCGTACCTGATAACTCAAAAGCAACCATAAAATACATAATTCACACGAAAAATAGCAAAGAAAGCATAAACTCTATATAGTAAATACGGTGTATTCTACACCTATCAATACTTGGCATGCATTGTGAGAGAAAAGCATTGAGGTGTTAGAATTGAAGTTATCTGATAAAATTAAGCACTCAAGAACACTCAAGCAAAGTTGAAATCATAAAAGTGACTTAGGGTTTCATTGAAACCCTAGCAAACTAAATTAAAACATCAAAAACAACAATTAACCTACAATTAAACCTAAATTGGTGCTCTGGCTAGCCCAGGCATCCTTTCTAACACCCACAGTTCTTCTATTTATACATCCCCAAATACCAAACCCTAAATTCACTTTAAAATATAAATTAAATGCAAACCTATTCGCCCATACCCTCTGAATCGTGTTCCCATCTTGTCAATTCGCCTCGGAGCTCCATGCATGGTTGTTGAGAAACCCTAGCTTTAGTTATCTCTAGCCTAGCTTCTAGTGTAAGGAGAAGCTGTGATAGAGATAACTCAAGAAAGGGTGGTTGAGCGGCGCCTGATGATGTTGGTGTCGTGGGAAAGGAGATGGTGGTGAGGTGGTAGCTCGCAGCGGGTATGGGAAGAGAAGAAGAGGGATGGGTTGCAGAGCTAGGGAAGAAGAAAGAGAAGATGGAGGAGAAAATGTGGTTAGGTCGAATGGGTATAGGGTTAGGCGGATTTCTTTGTGGAGCCGGAGGCATCGAGGGTTGATGGAAGAGACGGAGCGACCATAGGATCTAGGGTGAGAGAAATCTCACGGCTGAGGATGATGTGCGGTTGCGGTGCTGAGCGGGAGTATCAAGCGAAGATGTGTAGGAGCTGGAGCGAGCGTTGGATGATGAGATAGCAATCTCAACGGTTCAGGGTGAACGGGCTCGGATCCGGGTCGCGGGTCTTGGATAGCTTGGGTCCATGTCTTGTAAATGGTTTGCTCCTGATGCGCACGCGGGCTTTGGCTTTCTGCTCCATAGACGCTTGTCTCCAATTCTTTGCTCTTTTGGTTCCTCAATTTCTCCGAACTTTATTTATTACCTAAAAACACAAAATTAATTAATACAAATATTTATTCTTGAAAACAAAGAAAATACAGAATCTGGGATAATATCTGATTCTTGAGCACAAAAGATGAGTTAAATGCCAATAAAAAGGTGTATAAATATGCAATATTTGGCACTCATAAAATACCCCCAAACCTGAATTTTACTTGTCCTCAAGTGAAACAGAAATTAAGAAATCCTAACTATACCCGTCGCAGTCTCTCGAATGCATTTAGCGTATGCACTAAGCCTTTAAACCCCTAGGTGTCCCTAGTGGACGAGTTGTAGTCTCGTGATGGTTTACCAGAGGTGTACCCACAAAAACTTCTCCAACTTCAGAGTGTAAAAGAGTCTCAAGCATCCTAGGAGCTACGAGGACATAGAGTTTCTGCATGCTAGTAACATGAAGTTAGAACTACCAAAGAACGCATTCTCATCCTTAAGTGCTGAGCGAGAAGTAACCATACCATATGAAAGAATTCGGATTCGATTGTGATCATAAGCCTCGACATCGCCTCACTAATAGGGTTTTATGATAATTGCACTCAAAAAGATCGCTTTTTTAGTCTCTCATGTGTGCAGCAGGAATAAAGAGAGAAATCCCGCACACGTTGTAGGTAAGAAGGATAACCTTCCGAAATAATTTCTGGAGACTCCACAAAAGTATGGACAAAAAGAATCTTTTTCTGATGATCTCTAAGAAAGGAAATCAACCATTAGCAAGGGTGGGAGTACTCACTTACCTTCTCACCCGATCGGTAATTAATATCACTCTCTCATAGGAACCATAGAAACGTCTTCAATCTTCGGTCTTCAATCTTCGGTCTTCAACCTTCGGTCTTCAACTGTTGATGACGAACTTCTAAACTTCACAAAAACTTGACAATTTTTTTTTTTTTTTTTTTTTTTTTTTTTTTTTTAAAAACTACTATTAATTATTTTAACGATTATTACATTAACTAGTTGGAAGCCTAACAAGCTAAGCTCCAACGACATACTACTACATTAATTGAACAAAGTTCTTTGTGCTAGCCTACCAACGGCCTCATGGAGAACCTTGCCAAGGGAGCCGAAACGGCGGGAGGGGGCGAGATTGTGTCACAAGGGGGCAAACTAACACTACCTTCCATGTTAATTCCTGCAATATCACGCCATTGGGGACTCGAACTGGGACCTCCGGAGCGCATTAAACTTTGGAGAACAGGGATGACCAGCTGAGCTAGGGGCCCGTTCATAAACTTCATTAAAACTCAACTTTTCACAAACTTCATTAATTCTCATCCTATTTTCTTTTGTTGTATGTAACCTTGGACTATATCAACTTTTCTTCCAATATTCTGATGATGCTTGCTGACGACGATGTGTTTCTATGAATCTGTTGATGTTGTTGAGAGGGAGAGAGTGATGCTAACTACAAATCGGTATTTAGAAGGAGTTTTCATCTTTAAACGTCACCCTCATGATTGACAAAAATAGCACTCAAGAGATCAAAAATAGTGCTGAAAGTGGTGCGAAGTTGGGTAGCTCACCATTCCTACCCGGAATTGACGTACGATGACACACACTCTAACAGCTTTTCTAGAAAGTTGCAAAAATTGAAGGTTGGTGCCTCACTTGATGTAAAATGGGTAGTCTCCACTATGGGTGATCACAATTCTACTACCGAAAATCTAAACAAGACCTAATTTCGCCCTCCGGGTATGGTTAAATCCAAATTTAACGCTCTAATCAACTAAGAAACCCGATTGCGTTCTCCAAGACTTCCAAGTTCTGTTATTTCGGTCAGACTCTCTATGTAAACATAGCTAGAAGCATGCTAGTGACTCTAAAATCTCTAAAAGTTGGAGGTTTTTTTATTTGCAAAAAGTTTTGAATTTTTCGATTTTTTTTTTTTTTTTTTTTTTAAAATAAAAGAAAGACTAAAAACTCTAAATGCAAATGCACCCCCAAACCTAAATCAAACATTGTCCTCAATGTGTCAACAAATAATAAGAATTCAAAAAGTCACATACCATGAGAACTATGCTGATAAGAGAAAAGGGAAGAGATTACCGGATGACGGCGGAAGCAAGGTTAGAGCTTCATTTGTCAAGGCTAGAATCCAACATTCTCAGTGGAGATCATATCGGATTAGCACAATATATGTACAAGAAGACTCAACCAATTCAAGAAAAGAAAATTTAACAAGCCCTACTGGATTATATACAATGAAATTCACCATATACCAACAATCTAAAGAGTTGAGGGTCAACCCAATAGAAAATATGTACAAACATCAACAACCTTACACAGATATAAAAAGAGAGTGCAAGTAAGGCTGCATATGGGAATGACTTTCCCCCAAACCTAAATTTGTCAACAGGTGTGTTTTTGAGCACAAAATCTTGCAAATTTAAAGGTACATCATGCAAAAGGTCTAACTCAAAATGAGTTTTGCTAAGAACAGGCAGACATACACATTCCAACTGTGGTTCCCTAAAGGTGTTATACTTTGATGCAAAATAGTCCAAGAGGACTTGGGAAGCATGATAGGTGTCTAAAACACCTAATTTAATATCTAGTATTTATGCTTTCTTTGCGAGTTTTCTTGTAAATTATGTATCTTATGTGTGCTTTTGAGTTTATTAGGTGCAATGGAGTCATTTGGAGCAAAAAGACCAATTGGAACTCGTTCAAATACAAGATTTCTACTTTTCATTGTGTAGAGGACGAGAAGATGAAGACAATGCCGAAAGAATGGAGTCATTCCGACATCGTATGAAGAAGTTATGGGCGAAACAAGAATGAAGCTGGAACTAAACTGTCAGTCTTCCAGGACTGACAGTTGAATGAAGATCGCTAAGGGACACCCTCACGTTAAGGGGTGGACTGTTTCAAGGGACTGCTAAAGGGAGTCTGGTCTTTTACATAGGGGGAAGCCAGAATTCAAAACATGATAAAGGCAACTGGATAATTACTCAAGGCTGCCACGCTTCAAATACCTTCTTCTTCCAAACTTATCGATCGGTTCAGTGGATAATCCTGGAGTGCGTGTGACGTCGTTGACGTTGCCAGAGAAGTATGGGGGTTTGGCTCGAGTTTGCTGATGATCGTGATGATGGCAGTGGCGATATGTGATGAAAGAGAAGTTGAAGTTCTGTTGGAGCTGTGGGTTGCGAAGGAACTCGAGTTTGCAAAGCAAAACAAGTTACGATGGTGATTGATGGAGCTGATTTTAGTTGTGGTTCGTTGGCAGTGATGATAATGGACTGCTGCTGTGGATGAAGGAAGAAAGAACGACAGCTGCTGCCATTACTGTTACTTCAGACAATATTCGAGAATGATGATGTTGCTGGTATTAATGGAGGAAGCTCATGATCGATCGGTTATCGATGATGGGATTGGAGCTTGGCAGTAGACGTCACAGGCCATTGAAGACGACGGAAAAGAGAAGAATCTAGACGCTGTTATGGTGATGGTTTATCGGTATCAGGGATGGTAATGGAGTTATACGGTGGTTTTAGGTTTGAGCTCGATGAAGAAGTATGGATATTCTGAGCTCGAGTTTACAAAACGAAACAGAGATGCTGAGTTGTTGTGGTGATGGCAGAGAATATGGTGTTGTTGCCGTAACCAGGAATGACAAGTGAGTATTCAAGTGATGCGAACAGAGCTTGGCAGTGAAGAATGGTGTGCTCAGTTTGTATGGGAGCTGAGAAGGAGTTACGGAGAAATAAGAAACTGAGAGGGAGAGCAAAACAGAGGAGTTAACCGGAGAAGCAAGAATCCAGAGAGCCATTTCTGCTGTGAAGAAGTTCAACAGTCATACAAATAAGAGAAAACGACGAGCACGTGGTGGAGCCATTTCTGCAGCGAGGCTTGACGCGTTATGGAGAAGTTGGCCGTGAAATGATAAGAAGATGAATAAAATTTACCCTGTCAGGCCCACGGAACCGACAAAGCCGCTTACAAGCTACTAACGAGAAATGGGTGGGCCAGACACAAGCAGCCTTGGACCTGACTTCTCTTTGGGGATTTTGGCGACTTACTTTGGTGACCTACTTCGTCCGGGGTTCGATGCACGGGACACAATTCCTAAGGAGGTGCTCTTTCCTATTTTTACTAGGTTTCCTAGTTTTCTTCAAGAGGAGGTTATAAAACTCTATATATAGAGAAGCCTAGGCACAATTTGGATATCACGTTTTTATTATCTCTTCTACTTTTATTCTAGGGTTTACAACCATGAAGTCTTTTCTTTTTCTTCTTGTGATGAACTCCATGAATATGAGTACCTAAGTTTATTATTGGTTATGGAATAGTTGGATTTCACATAATATGATTCTTTGATTCAATATATTAGTTTTGTCTCATATCTATCGTTTGCAATTCTCTGAAAATATTGTTTTATGATTGATTGATTGTTTTGTCAAGTTGCAAATTGGTAGAACTTCTAATCACATCTATTGCTAGTTTAGGGTTTATTATACGCAAAAGTGATATTCCTTGGATACAAGTAGCATAATATGATTATAGTTTGTAGTGATATATTCTTATGATCATATGTGAATCGTAACCTTTGTTAAATTGAATTAGTGCGCTTTCCACGTTCAATTGCTTTGATTGGCCTGATTTCATAGAACTTAATGCATCTAGGGAATTAAACTTGATTAGTGCTTTTACACGTTAGGTTGTTCCTTTAGGTAGAATTCATATTCACATCTTTTAATGTGTTTGTTGATGACATGAGGAGATTTGGGGGATATTCTTGCGATCAAGGTATTCTAGGGTCTTTGATAAAAGTTGAGATTAAATATCAATTCTAGTTATTGTGAAAAGCATGTTAGTGAATGAAAACGAAATCCTTAACCAATATCTCGTCTATCTTATTTGTTTGCTTATTTGTTTCTTTGCTTTTATATTTGCTTTTATTTTATTTTATTACATAAAATCAGAAAATCCATGGTGTTATTTATAAGGAACCATAACAATTTGACAACCTAGACCTCTCTGTGGGATCGATCCTTTCTTGCCCTTGCTATATTTATATTTTGAGTAGTAAGAAAGTGTAATTATTTTTGACGCTTACGACAGCGATCAAAGCACAAAGCTCTAGGCCTAAATTAGGCATTTTCAGAAAAGTTGGTTTTGCAATTTTGTTACAAACTACACTTAGGTTTGGTGGAGGAGTTTCAATTTGTGACTTAAGAGCGAGGTTAGGTACATCTAAGTTTGTTTTCATGTGTAAGATCATTTGCACCATCACATACTTTCCTAAAGTCAGACACAGGTAAATCATGCTCACCTGCATAGAACAATTCATCAATATCCATGTCATAATCATCATCATTCTCATGCACAAAATAACCAGGAGAGATATCATGTTGTAACCTAGGCATGGAATTAGGTACATGCATTGAATCATCTGTGTCAACAGACAATTCAGCTATTCCTAGGTCACAAACAGGTGGTATAGCAAGCTCATTTTCAGACCCCAAATCAGCATCACATGTATGAATATTAAAAGAAGCATCATGCATAGGGTTCACAGAAGAGACGCCTAACGGCTCTGAACCCAAAGATTCCACTACATTTTCAAAATACACATGCTCTTCATATTCATCATCATCATCATCATAACAAAAATTCATTTCCCTATTCAAAATTGTAGCATTTCTAGTGTACTCATTTACCTCTAGATTAGGTTCATATTCAGTGTTAGTTACATGAGTAGGAAGAGAAACACTATTTTCAAAATTTTCTTTATTAGGGACAACAAACATCTTATCATGAGATTCCTTCCGTTATTTTTTTTCTAAATGAACCAGGTTCATCTTTAAGAACAAGTAACATTGTTCAATGGAAGGAGAGTCTTCAATAGTGGGTGTGCATGCCTCATATGAATGATCATTGCATGGTTGTGCATGAGGTTCACTAGAGAAGGGAGATTCAGACATGTTGCTATATGGATGATCATGCATTGCATTCAGTTCAAGCCTAGCATTTTGTTCCATGAGCGTTTCCATTAGTGATTGTAAACAAGGAGTCGGGGGAGTATAAAATTGTTCAACTCCCCACTGTGGTGACTGATACATGTGCTCATGATGGTTAGGGTATGAGTATTCAAGGTCAGGGCCCTGAGAAGGCTCATAAAATTCCCTAAAATCACTATGGTATGTGGGGAGTTCATATTGTGAAGCATGCCCGTAAGCAAGCTCTCTAATTGATTTCTGGCCATCCCTGGGTTAGACCAAAATCCTGACATGATTTAGCAACCCAAATTGAACTCAAAACCCAGTTGTAGTGGACTCAGCTTGGTTTATTGGGTTTCATTTGGTTTATGTGGGCTTTGGTTTAAGTGGGATTTGGTTTGTTTGGGCTTTGGTTTGTGTGGGATTTGTAATGTACAACCCAGAGGTTATGCAAGAGCCAAGTGGCTGTGGGCTTCAGATTTTGTGTACAGCCCAGCAGTGTGGCTTATGTGGGCTGAAAGTTCAGAATGCAAAGCCCAGTAAGTGGGCTTCAGCTTATGCAGCCCAGCTGCTCAGTTTTGGTTTTTGGGATTAGTTGTTTGGTTTTGTGGGCTTCTTTGGTTTATATGGGCTTCAGGCTTGGTTTACAGCCCAGTGGTTGTGTGTTCAGCTGTTGTGCAAAGCCCAGAGTGCAGTGGGCTTGGAAGCAGTGCAAGGAACAAATTTATGTGCATCCCACTAGTTATGTGCACGAGAGGAACACGCTTTTTGCAGCTCAAGAATCACCCGAGGTTGTCAAGCATGAGCTTGAGGCACAGGTTGTGCACAGCACAAGAAGAGCAACAATTTTTTACAGGTTGGCAAATGAATCACAACACACAGCAACACAAAATCACATAAATGATACCTGATTCGCAACACCAAGCACAGCCCGTAAAGCTTATGCACAGTTTAAGTGCAAATTTCGGTTTAAAAACAACAGCTCTCAAAAGAAATGACACCCAGTTTCTCAAACTTGGACACAACACAAGGTATCCAGCAGAGTATATCACTCACAGCATCATGCATTCATTTCAGAGATTCAAGGTTGAACACCACCGACAATTAGACAAGGTTCACCATTGTGGTTGTGGAGTTAAGCTTAGGCCTTGTTAAAGCTAAGGTTGCTCAGGTTGACAGAGTAAGGCTTGCAATCAGCCAAGGCAAAGCAGGGTATGCAAGGGTCTGTCAGTATTTGGCTTTCCAAGAGGTAGCTCCAAACTTGCAGCTGGGCAGGGGGCTAGCAAGGTGGCAGATGGCTCACAAGGTGCAGGTGAGGTTAAGTCACTCACCTGCTTGTCAATAGCTTTGAGTTGATGTCAACTATCTCGATTGACTTTAACTTGGCTTGCAGCTAGCCTAGCTATTCAAGTTCAACCTCACAGCTACAGGGGCTGGAGGTCAATATTTCACAGTGTTATGCACAGGCTATGCTCAGAGTCAACTGTATTAGCTGATATCAAATATCACAGTTGACTTCACTTGGCCAAGACTTCACAGTTTTAGGGGCTGGAGGGTTATAGCACAACTCACAGCTCAACTACAACTCAAGGGTTCACAGAACATACAAGCTGAGTGGACTTCAGGTGGTTGAGCACTTCCTATCAAAGGTTTTTAGCATGCAAATGTGATAACAGGTATATACAGATGCTCAGCAATGCACAGATAATACATACAACTCATACAACCTGCATAGATGCTAGCTAACATGGTTTACTGTGTCATGCTCATACAACTCAGGGGTGTATTCACTTATCATGGAGCCACTTACCCGAATTGCAGTTTTCTGTGAGCTTTGTGAACTGTGTTCTCGCGCCTTTTCTTGGGCTTGCTCAGCCTGCACCTTATGCGCCGTTTTCGCTCCAATGACAACCGTGTTTTGCTCCCCTCGCTTTCCTTGGGCTTGCTCAAGCCAAATGTTAGGTACCCGCTAGCTCACAAAGAAGTCTCAGTTCCCAGGGGGTGTGCAGCAGTTAAAATAAGAGAGTATATCGCAAGTTTCAGCTATCACAGGAATGATGCAGTGAGTGATGCAAACTAAGTGGTAATAAATTCACCAAATGCTAAATGAGTTATTCCGTGCAATGCACAGGTGCACTATAACCCTACAGTTGAGATGTTGTAAGCTAAGTCACAGAGAGAATAATGCACTATGCAAAGATGTTATGCAAACTAGCATTAAGCACTAAGAAAATGCAATTACAATGGGCTAACTGAAGATGCAATGAACAAATGCAAGAGTGGAAAGTTACTAAAAATGCAATGATCCAGAGCAATGAACAGATGTAATAGAAGATGCAAACAGCTAAGCTACAAGTACAGGGTTATGATGACTACAAGTTATACTAAGTTAGACAAGAACAATAGGAAACTACAGATGTAAGGATGCAATGACAGAGTGTAATAAAGGGTGCAGAAATGAAGGAAAAATTATGGCTAAGTTACGCTAAGTTATGCTATAATGCAAGTGCAGATAAGCAAGATGAGATGACTAAATTATGTACAGAGGTAATTGAAACTCAGTGAAGACAAGCAATAATCAATCACAGCATACGCCAAGTCCCCGGAAACGGCGCCAAAAACTTGGTAGGCTGGATAATGTGTTTAGATTTTATGCCTACTTGTAATAACCGCAAGTGCACGGTGTCTAGTCTCGTAAGACAGGCGGGGCAATTTGAGTCGAACCACAGAGACTTGTGGTCTTGTGTGTGATCAAAGGCTTGCTAGATGAGTTCGTAGAATTGTAACACAATATTGGTTGTTGTCGATGCGACCGAGATGAAGTTATGACAATGAAATAAATGAAATACAACAAGTGAGAATAAATGGGTGCCGGGATTATCAAATCCACCTCTAAATCATGTTGTGTGTCAACTAGTTGGAGTATTCTTGTTCCCTGTAAGGCATAAGGGTAGTTTGTCAATTCTACCACCTCTCTAAGGAGTTTCTCCTAGTGATTCTTCAATTAACAAACTAAGGTACTAATCTAGAGCACTAGTTGTCTAATTAAGCACAACTAGTCAAGAGAATTAGCAATAATGATTGAAGCAAGAGCTGAAACACACTCAACACAGATATAACCTAACTACAATGTATACTTGATCGCTTGTCAGCCGACACAAATATAAATTACACTTTCTTACTACTCGAAATATAAATATAGCAAGGGCAAGAAAGGATCGATCCCACAGAGAGGTCTAGGTTGTCAAATTGTTTCGGTTCCCTATAAATAACAAGGTAGTTTTGTGATTATAATAAACTAAATAAAAACAAATAAAGAAATAAGCAAACAAATCAAATCAAGGATAAGAAGATATTGGTCATGGATTTCGTTTTCATTCACTAACATGGTTTTCACAATAACTAGAATTGATATTTAATCTCAACTTTTATCAAAGGCCCTAGAATACCTTGATCGCAAGTATATCCCGCAAATCTCCTCATGTCATCAACAAACACATTAAAAGATGCGAATATGAATTCTATCTAAAGGAACAACCTAACGTGTAAAAGCACTAATCAAGTTTAATTCCCTAGATGCATTAAGTTCTATGAAATCAGGCTAATCAAAGCAATTGAACGTGGAAAGCGCACTAATTCAATTTAACAAAGGTTACGATTCACATATGATCATAAGAATATATCACTACAAACTATAATCATATTATGCTACTTGTATTCAAGGAATATCACTTTTTACGTATAATAAACCCTAAACTAGCAATAGATGTGATTAGAAGTTCTACCAATTTGCAACTTGACAAAACAATCAATCAATCATAAAACAATATTTTCAGAGAATTGTAAACGATAAATATGATACAAAACTAATATATTGAATCAAAGAATCATGCTTTGTGAAATTCAACTATTCCATAACCAATAATAAACTTAGGTACTCATATTCAAGGAGTTCATCACAAGAAGAAAGAGAAATTTCATGTTTCTAAACCCTAGAACAAAGTAGAAGAAAAAGAATAATAAGATATAGATATGTGTTTTGAGAAAAGTCTTCTCTTTTATAGCTCCACTCCTTCCAAAATTAGGTTTTGTCTTCAAAGTCCATTAGTTGGAAATTCACCCGGCCCACGAGAGAGAAAAACCCGTGTAGAAATTCTGTCCCAAAAACGCTCGCCGGAAGTCTGGGATTATGGCCGAATCGGCCGAATAGTCGCCGGAAACTGTCTCAGGTGACCGGAAAAGTCAAACCGGCCAACGGGTCGGATCGGCTCGGTCAACTCGGGTCAAAGGAACCGAGTCAAAACGGGTCAAGTCGGCGGGTCAAGGAGAATCGGTGAGTCGAACCGGGATCGGATGGAGTCGAGGGGCTAACTTAAGATTGGCCGAGTGGCCAAGGCCATTGCCACCTCCAACTCATGTTGCACCATCATTGTGCTTCACCAAGACAATACTGACCATGTTGGCTGCACAATTCTCAAGATCAACAACTTACAATTCATATCATTTCAAAACCAGATAACTATGCATAACTCTGCATCTGTGGCTCTCTTGCAGCTTCCTCCAATTCTGGCCAACTACACAGCACCCAGCTCTCCCTGTAACTCATATGACATAGCAATCATCTTTGCAAACCCTGTACTCTCACCATAACCACAACTCCCTGCAATTCAAGTTCACCCCAATATCAGCTGCAAGACACTCACACCCCACCTGACTTCTCAGGGACCATCATCTCTTCACAAAGATCACGTAACCTTAAGCCATCACTAACATTACCACCGCTTCTTTTAGTTCACTGACCAACAATGGAAACTCATCTTCACAGCCTCCCTAATGTCATAGCACTCGAAGTTAACAACTCCACCTGAAATGGCCATCACTCGAATCCACCAGAACCCTGAGCTGCCAACCCATTTACTCATTCAACTCCAGCTGCACATCCAAGCATCAAGCACTACAATTTACAACCAAAGACTGTCTGCAATCTCCCAAAGACACCACCGCAGCATTACAGCCTTCATGATCGGTTCCACCACCGCACTTCACTCCCGGCTACAATGCCACCTCCTGTAACTCTAGCGCCATTATCATCCCCGCTTTGCATTTCATTGAACCACAAAGCACTTTCTCACTGGCACTTGCAACTTCACATACACTAAAACCCATTGCAGAACCATCCTGGCCATGGCTCCCAATCTCGCACTGCATCTGCATCCGCATCCAAAATTGCCTCTCCATTTCAGCTTGACTCCGAGCCAAAACCCAATTTCTCATCCTCCATCCATCCAATTCTCACTTAGTTCGAACCCTTCTTACAGCTCTCCTGTAACTCTCCATTAGCACCACCACCATACCCAACCCTGCAATTTACACATCAGTTCAAATTCCAGTTCAAATGTTCATCATCTCCTCAGACACAAACCTCAGCACCAATAACTCCATCAAGCCTCTCTATGGCACCTTCCCTGCAACCACCTACCAACTCAAGAACCCATCTCTACTTGAGATTCATCACCAGAGACCGCCATTTCAGTGCACAAATCCCTGTTGTTGTTGTTCTTCATAATCGATGACAAAGTTAACACCGATTACATCGAGCTCAAACCGAACCCATGAATATCAACACCATTAACCTTCTTGTCTTCCTCGTATCAAAAGATTCGACCACACAACAGATCCGGTCTCATCATCTCTTCTTCCCCGTAAAACTCATTAACACCAACAAGAAGCCTCACTCTTCATCGCCCAACTATAATTTCTTCTAGTTCTTCACGGCTTCAATACCATACCTGCTCATTTTAACCATTCAACTCAATTCAATGAATCTGTGAAACAGAATTCGAGCAATCCTCTCTGTGAACTCAGATTAATACCCATCTTCAAGAACACCAACCCTAACTCTTCAAATCGAGTGGCAATTCTTCAATTTCGCATCGACCCTTCTCATCTTCTCTCGATTTCATCTCAGTGATTCTCAACTTCATTTAGTCGCAAAATCAACCGAAACCCCTCGAATTGAACCCTAGATTCACCATCTTTCTTCAAGCTCCACTGCATCATCTTCTTCTTTCCTTGGCAGCGTCGGGACCATTACAACTCTCTGTTCTTGATTCATCCTCTTCGTGAAATTCTCAGCTAACAATCATCTCCTCAATCATCAGCGACATCAATTTCTCGCTCTGGATTTCCATGGCTGTGCCTTTTTTTCTTTCTGGTGCAAAATGATAGAGAAAATTCATTTCTCTCGATTTAGGGTATGGGAAAGGAGGAGAAGTTGTTCAACACCCGGTCACTTGATAAGGGATAACCATTTGGCCTTCCCTTAACCTCAGCTTGACTGTATTTAGCACTCCTTCAAATAGAGTTGCCCCTTAACCTTGAATGGGCTCCATATATCACTTTCCTGTAAGATGACAATTTCGCCCTTTAGCTCAAATTGGGTAATTTCTCCTTCTTTTCCCCCATGCGACTCCAAGTACTGATAACTCAAAAGCAACCATAAAATACATAATTCACACGAAAAATAGCAAAGAAAGCATAAACTCTATATAGTAAATACGGTGTATTCTACACCTATCAGATTCCCCCACACTTAGACTTTGCTAGTCCTCGAGCAAATCAAACAAAACAAAAATAAAAAAATACATACAACTCCGTGACGTCGAGGCTACGGTCACTTTTAGCATAAATAACAAGCCTTTAAACCTCTAGGTGTCCCTAGTGGACGAGTTATAGTCTCGTGAAGGTTTACTAGAGATATACCTACAAAACCTATATTTCAAACTCCGTCTATTCGTGACAAATCAATGAACGATTCCAAAATGACTAGGATGAGGTACCTTGCAAATTCAATTCATATATTAGTAAATAAACTCTAATTAGATAGTCGAACAAGCCACAATACTCGGAAACTAACAAACCACAATCACAATGAAAAGATTAAGAAGATGGATATAGATGTAGATGTTGGCGAATATTCACAAGTGTTCGATGTTTCCCATATCTGTCTGAAGGTCTCTGCTAAGATGAACCTAATCCTATTGGATTGAGCTACTTGGTGCTGAATGCTACATCAAATCAATTGGCATATACAAGGGAACCAAGAGTGACTTTATTCAACGCAATAATAATTTCTTCTCTTTTTTTTTATATGATTGGATCAAACTGGATCCAATTTCTCTTTTTTTTTTAGACGGCATGATTAGATCTTTTGGATCCAAGCGCATGCTTCCTTGTCAACACGTACATGATAGTTGCCTTGGATCCTCGCATTCCACGCTTGTTTAGGCGACGGAGAGGGGGACTACGTTTTCACACATCTGCTATTCCCAAGTGTCTTTTTATTCCGTTTTGGTCTAATTGGTCGGTCCCTTTTTTTTCTCTTTTCATATATTTTTTCATTTTTTTTTTTTTTTTTTTTTTTTTTTAGTAACTCAACCACTCTATTTCATCCTAGCAGTAATAACACGTCGATGTTTAGTGACCCACCAAAGCACTTAGAGAACAATAGATAAATATGGAAAAATAAAAATAGAATGTGATATGGTGATATTCCGAGATATGGTAACAACTATCATGTTAATTTGTGATTTCTGAGCTATATTCTTCCCTTTTAGTTAATTGGTTCCTCAACTCCTGCATTCAAAATGGTTCCATCCACTAATGGTGTCATCCTAAAGGCACAAGTTTCTAGATATCGGAGTTCAAAAAGCACAATTTTTTCTTGGTTTTTTTTTTTTTTTTGTAAAAGGCATAAAACAAACTAAAACAAACTATACAAACATATAAATGCTCCCCCACACTTAAACTTCACATTGTCCTCAATGTGTAAAAACCGAAAGTGCTGAATTCTGACGTAACAGCAGATAAAACGCAAAAACTGTGCAAATTGGTAAGGAATTTGGAAAAACTCCATTTCACAAAAGTTGTTCATCTACGTGTTTTCTACAAAGTGTCAAAAGAGCACAGTGTTTCGATAAATGTTCTGACAGTTATGGTCTCTGAACTGAACTACGCGCAGTCTGAATTTTTCTGACGAAAAGGTATTCGTCCTAATTCTCTTCTAAGATAGATTCCGGACTCAATGAAATTAAACGTAGGGATGCAAATATGATATGAAAACAGTAAAAAATAAATAAACGAAACAAAAATAAAATGCAAAAGGATAAGAGATACAAAACCGGTGGGTTGCCTCCCACTTAGCGCTTGTTTTAAAGTCGACGGCCCGACTTAGCTTCTTGTAAAATTCATTCCCCATACACCAATAATCTGAAAAGTTGGGGATCCGTCCACAGAACCTGTTTTGCAAACACTAGCTTCACACAAATATTAGTAACATAAAGCAAAAGTGAAGCTATGAACCGATAAAAGCTTCCCCCACACTTATTCTTGTCCACACTTGGAAGTGTATAAAGAATATAGAAATCGGGTACTTCCATGGTCTCTTGTTCCAAAACCTGCATAGTATGAGAATCAAGTATCTCTAATGGAGGATATCGAGAAACAAAATCATTCAACAATATTCTCGAAGCACATACATTCAAACCAATAAGAGGTAAAGAAGAAGAAACAATAGGCAAAGGGTTAGATAAACCTTGCACAATCTCTTGTATTACTGGAATCCTCTTCATCCTTGAAAAACTCAAGTGAATTATTCACCTCTTTTATATCATGGTCCTCTATCAAACCTTGCAACCATTCTTCGTCCGTTTTGACGTAACCAAAGTCTCGACATAAACATCATCATTACAATCATTCACAAGTTCAATTGGGTCTTCCACAATATTGGTCATAACGGTCTCATTCTCAACATATTCCTCCTTTTTATTGTAAGGCACATACTCTTTTGCGGATCCAAATTTTATTATAAGAAACTTTTTTAGAACACTCGAAAATGCATCATCCTCAAGCTCCACCCTTTGAATAGGCTCTTGATCATTATTAAGATCAATGCTCGAGTAATCTACACAAGTGTCGACATATTCCTCTTCATCTTCATCTTGATCCCAAAAAGACTCCTCGGAGATGTCACCATGAGTTGTTTCAAGCAATGTATCATAATCACCGTCACTATCATAGTCAACATAAGATTGGTCCTCGCTGAATTTAGTGTTGCTAATCTCGAACTCATCCTTTTGAATAGGTGAATGATCATTATTAAGATCAAGAGTTGAGTTAACTACGCAATTATCAACAAAAGTGCCCAAGGATTCGCCTTTTTCAACATTAGCATCAATCAAATATTCATCACAAACCATATGCACATAAGAATTATCCATATCTTCCTTGTATTGATCAATGCCTCTTCGCAAGCTAGCCATACCTTCACGAAGTTCTTGGAGTTGCTCGTTTGTAATCTCTTTTGCTTTTTGAAATTCCTCTTGTAAAAAGGTGGAAACTTGATCTATAAATGTAGAGACTTTTTGTTCACGAGCATAAGAATCCTCCCATACTTGTGGTTGTTCCCCGCCATAAGGTTGTTGAGGAAAACCATAAGGTTCCATGGAATATTGGTCATAACCAATAAATTGGTTTTGATTATACCCATGGAATTGGTAGTTTTCGTATTGTTGAGGTTGAAATCCGTATCCATCCACGTAATATGCTCCTTCCATAGAAATAAGCACCTGAAATAATTCTCAAACCAAGGTTAAAAACCCAGAAAATAAGAAAAAATAAATAAAAAAACTAAATACAAAAATAAGAAACCAAAAACAATTAACAACCGCTGCCTCCCAAGAACGGCGCCAAAATTTGATCGCGGTCGTAAGCGTCAAAAATATAAATTACACTTTCTTACTACTCGAAATATAAATATAGCAAGGGCAAGAAAGGATCGATCCCACAGAGAGGTCTAGGTTGTCAAATTGTTTCGGTTCCCTATAAATAACACCGGTAGTTTTGTGATTATAATAAACTAAATAAAAACAAATAAAGAAATAAGCAAACAAATCAAATCAAGGATAAGAAGATATTGGTCATGGATTTCGTTTTCATTCACTAACATGCTTTTCACAATAACTAGAATTGATATTTAATCTCAACTTTTATCAAAGGCCCTAGAATACCTTGATCGCAAGTATATCCCGCAAATCTCCTCATGTCATCAACAAACACATTAAAAGATGCGAATATGAATTCTATCTAAAGGAACAACCTAACGTGTAAAAGCACTAATCAAGTTTAATTCCCTAGATGCATTAAGTTCTATGAAATCAGGCTAATCAAAGCAATTGAACGTGGAAAGCGCACTAATTCAATTTAACAAAGGTTACGATTCACATATGATCATAAGAATATATCACTACAAACTATAATCATATTATGCTACTTGTATTCAAGGAATATCACTTTTACGTATAATAAACCCTAAACTAGCAATAGATGTGATTAGAAATTCTACCAATTTGCAACTTGACAAAACAATCAATCAATCATAAAACAATATTTTCAGAGAATTGTAAACGATAAATATGATACAAAACTAATATATTGAATCAAAGAATCATGCTTTGTGAAATCCAACTATTCCATAACCAATAATAAACTTAGGTACTCATATTCAAGGAGTTCATCACAAGAAGAAAGAGAAATTTCATGTTTCTAAACCCTAGAACAAAGTAGAAGAAAAAAAATAATAAAAGATATAAGATATGTGTTTTGAGAAAAGTCTTCTCTTTTATAGCTCCACTCCTTCCAAAATTAGGTTTTGTCTTCAAAGTCCATTAGTTGGAAATTCACCCGGCCCACGAGAGAGAAAAACCCGTGTAGAAATTCTGTCCCAAAAACGCTCGCCGGAAAACTGGGATTATGTCCGGAATCGGCCGGAATAGTCGCCGGAAACTGTCTCAGGTGACCGGCAAAGTCAAACCGGTCAACGGGTCGGATCGGTCGGGTCAACTCGGGTCAAAGGAACTGAGTCAAAACGGGTCAAGTCGGCGGGTCAAGGAGAATCAGTGAGTCAGAACCGGATCAGATGGAGTCAGGGGCTAACTTAGTCGACCAACAGTGGCCAAGGCCATTGCCACCTCCAACTCACTGTTGCACCATCATTGTGCTTCACCAGTACAATACAGCCATGTTGGCCTGCACAATTCTCAGCATCAACAGCTTACAATTCATATCATTTCAAAACCAGATAACTATGCATAACTCTGCATCTGTGGCTCTCTTGCAGCTTCCTCCAATTCTGGCCAACTACACAACACCCAGCTCTCCCTGTAACTCATATGACATAGCAATCATCTTTGCAAACCCTGTACTCTCACCATAACCACAACTCCCTGCAATTCAAGTTCACCCCAATATCAGCTGCAAGACACTCACACCCCACCTGACTTCTCAGGGACCATCATCTCTTCACAGCATCACCAGAACCTTAAGCCATCACTAACATTACCACCTGCTTCTTTTAGTTCACAGCCAACAATGGAAACTCATCTTCACAGCTCCCTAATGTCATAGCACCTGAAGTTCACAACTCCACCTGAAATGACCATCACTCGAATCCACCAAAACCCTGAGCTGCCAACCCATTTACTCATTCAACTCCAGTGCACATCCAAGCATCAAGACTGGGCCACAACCAAAGACTGCCTCTGCAATCTCCCCAAAGACACCACCAGAGCATTACAGCTTCATGACTGGTTCCACCACTGCACTTCACTCCCAGCTACAATGCCACCTCCTGTAACTCTAGCGCCATTATCATCCCTGCTTTGCATTTCATTGAACCACAGCACTTTCTCAATGGCACTTGCAACTTCACATACACTAAAACCCATTGCAGAACCATCCTAGCCATGGCTCCCAATCTCGCACTGCATCTGCATCCGCATCCAAAATTGCCTCTCCATTTCAGCTTGACTCCGAGCCAAAACCCAATTTCTCATCCTCCATCCATCCAATTCTCACTTAGTTCGAACCCTTCTTACAGCTCCTGTAACTCTCCATTAGCACCACCACCATACCCAACCCTGCAATTTACACATCAGTTCAAATTCCAGTTCAAATGTTCATCATCTCCTCAGACACAAACCTCAGCACCAATAACTCCATCAAGCCTCTCTATGGCACCTTCCCTGCAACCACCTACCAACTCAAGAACCCATCTCTACTTGAGATTCATCACCAGAGACCGCCATTTCAGCACAAATCCCTGTTGTTGTTGTTCTTCATAACTGATGACAACAGTTAACACCAGTTACATCGAGCTCAAACCGAACCCATGAATATCAACACCATTAACCTTCTTGTCTTCTGTATTAACAACATCTGACCACACAACAGATCCAGTCTCATCATCTCTTCTTCCCTGTAAAACTCATTAACACCAACAGCAGCCTCACTCTTCATCAGCCAACTACAATTTCTTCTAGTTCTTCACGGCTTCAATACCACAGCTGCTCATTTTAACCATTCAACTCAATTCAATGAATCTGCCGAAACAGGAATTCGAGCAATCCTCTCTGTGAACTCAGATTAATACCCATCTTCAAGAACACCAACCCTAACTCTTCAAATCGAGTGGCAATTCTTCAATTTCTGCATCGACCCTTCTCATCTTCTCTCGATTTCATCTCAGTGATTCTCAACTTCATTTAGTCGCAAAATCAACCGAAACCCCCCTCGAATTGAACCCTAGATTCACCATCTTTTCTTCAAGCTCCAGCTGCATCATCTTCTTCTTTCCTTGGCAGCGTCAGGACCATTACAACTCTCTCTCTGTTCTTGATTCATCCTCTTCGTGAAATTCTTAGCTAACAATCATCTCCTCAATCATCAGCTGACATCAATTTCTCGATCTAGATTTCCATGGTCTGTGCCTTTTTTTTTTTCTTCTCGTGCAAAATGATAGAGAAATACTTGGCATGCATTGTGAGAGAAAAGCATTGAGGTGTTAGAATTGAAGTTATCTGATAAAATTAAGCACTCAAGAACACTCAAGCAAAGTTGAAATCATAACAGTGACTTAGGGTTTCATTGAAACCCTAGCAAACTAAATTAAAACATCAAAAACAACAATTAACCTATAATTAAACCTAAATTGGTGCTCTGGCTAGCCCATGCATCCTTTCTAACACCCACAGTTCTTCTATTTATACATCCCCAAATACCAAACCCTAAATTCACTTTAAAATAGAAATTAAATGCAAACCTATTCACCCATACCCTCTGAATCGTGTTCCCATCTTGTCAATTCGCCTCAGAGCTCCATGCATGGTTGTTGAGAAACCCTAGATTTAGTTATCTCTAGCCTAGCTTCTAGTGTAAGGAGAAGCTGTGATAGAGATAACTCAAGAAAGGGTGGTTGAGCGGCGCTGATGATGTTGGTGTCAGGGGAAAGGAGATGGTGGTGAGGTGGTAGCTCTGCAACAGGTATGGGAAGAGAAGAAGAGGGATGGGTTCTGCAGAGCTAGGGAAGAAGAAAGAGAAGATGGAGGAGAAAATGTGGTTAGGTCGAATGGGTATAGGGTTAGGCGGATTTGCTGTGGAGCGGAGGCATCGAGGGTTGATGGAAGAGACGGAGCGACCGTAGGATCTAGGGTGAGAGAAATCTCACACCTGAGGATGAGGGGGTGCGGTTGCGGTGCTGAGCGGGAGTATCAAGCGAAGATGTGTAGGAGCTGGAGCGAGCGTTGGATGATGAGATAGCAATCTCAACGGTTCAGGGTGAACGGGCTCGGATCCGGGTCGTGGGTCTTGGATAGCTTGGGTCCATGTCTTGTAAATGGTTTGCTCCTGATGCGCGCGCGGGCTTTGGCTTTCTGCTCCATAGACGCTTGTCTCCAATTCTTTGCTCTTTTGGTTCCTCAATTTCTCCGAGCTTTATTTATTACCTAAAAACACAAAATTAATTAATACAAATATTTGTTCTTGAAAACAAAGAAAATACAGAATCTGGGATAATATCTGATTCTTGAGCACAAAAGATGAGTTAAATGCCAATAAAAAGGTGTATAAATATGCAATATTTGGCACTCATCACAACCCCTTCCAGGTACAGCACCAAATCCCAACTTCAGCTGCAATCCAATTCCTGTGACTTCATAACCTGCAGCATTAATGCATTCATAGCAGCAACACCTGACTCACTTTTAAGCACAAATTTGCACCTACACAAACACCAACTCCATGGATCAGCTGCACCTATATCTCTGCCTTATCCTGCCATCTTCCATGGATCAGCACTTTCCCATTTTAGTTCAACACAAACACCAACTCTCTCATTGAAGCCTCCAAATCTTTCCTTGACTCTCAATACAACCATTCTACACCCCCAGAACCTGAACTGCAGTTTCATAAACCCCATTTCCCATTGCACTCAGCTCACAAGACTTGGGATTCGCCTGCAACAACTCATCCGCTTCTCAATGTCAGCTTCCATGGTAATCACCACCCTCTTAGCAGACCCACACAGCCAATAGCTGGAGCAACAACAACTACACTTGCTCTCCGTGATCGCACACAATCTGCAAAGACAAAGACGAGCACTCCCCGACTTGTTCATCTCAGGGCAATTTCGGCTCATTCATCGCCAACTTCAACCACTTGCCACTCAATTCTCAGCTCCACCGAAATTCCCTGTCAAGCACTCAATCTCATAAAATCACTTCAATCCCTGTCTTAACCTCCTCCATTTACATCATATCACAGACCCATACTTCCACCACCAGTTCAAGCCATCTCTTGAATCCACCAGCAACAGACTTGAATTCATCCTGTAGCTCCACAACAATGCCACCAGTGACTCAAATCAGAGTATAGCAATAATCCCAGGCCAGCACCAGCTCAACCTCCCATTAATTCACACAAACCCATCTTCTCTGTAATCATCCATCTGTGGCTCAACACTTCTAGCATTTGCAACATCACAACCAGCTGCCATGTTCAGCTCCAATTCCTCTACCATAAGCTTATCATCTCCGAATTCATCACAAACCCCTTCTTTGTATTTCATTTCTCCACCTTCCATAAACCCTAACCTTCTATTTCATCGATCTCTTCTCAGTGATTATCAACAGCACCAAAATCAACTCAGTCCCGAACCCTAGATCGAACCACCACAATCGAACCCATCTTGTTCTCCTAATTGCTCAACTGACTCTTCATTGAGAACCACTTCGACCGATTTGTGAGTAACCCAGCAGATTTAACGGCAGCCAGCTCTCTTCTTCTCTCTATTTCTGAATCCCAGATGGGAAAATGATTGAGAAATCATTTTCTCTGATTTTAGGTTTGGTGTAGGAAATTAGGTTGGATATAACCACCCAGGTGAAGCAGATAAGGGGTTACCCAGAAATAACTCTAGGCACCCAGAAATAGGAAAAGGCACCCAGAAATAGGAAAAGGGCCCCCCAGTTCTTGCATGGCTTGTCGGTTTCGCGGAACCGACTGCCTATTCACTTCTTTGCTCACCCGTAGCTAGCTTCGCTCGCCTGTGAATTGGTCTTTCCGCTCTTTTTCACTTTAAATGGGTGATTTCTTCTCCTTTTGTTCTCGGTGACTCCATTGCACCTATAAAACTCAAAAGCAAACATAAAATACATAATTCACACGAAAAATAGCAAAGAAAGCATGAACTCTAGATAGTAAATACGGTGTATTCTACACCTATCAAATTCCCCCACACTTAGACTTTGCTAGTCCTCGAGCAAATCAAACAAAACAAAACTTATTCTAAAGAATACATACAACTCCATGTCGTCGAGGCTACGGTCACTTTTAGCATAAATAACAAGCCTTTAAACCTCTAGGTGTCCCTAGTGGACGAGTTATAGTCTTGTGAGGGTTTACTAGAGATAAACCCACAAAACCCACTTTTCCAACTTACTAGTTCTCCGTAATGATAGCATCCAACGCGCTAAGAAGACATAGAGATTCTGCACACTAGTCATACGAAGTTAGACACATAAATGAACACAATCTCATTCTTACAAGTTGAGAGAGAAATAACCATCCCTTCTCGACAAAAATTCGGGTTCGGAGTGATCAAAAGTCTCGACTTTGCCTCACAAGAAAGGGTTTTATGATATTGCTCTCAATAATAAACAACTTTTTATGGGTCACACATGTGTCCAGGTAGGAATGAAGATAGAATCCTGCGACACGTTGAATGGTAGGAAGGCAAACCCTCCGAATGTTTTAAAAACCCACATCTTTTATTCATTTTTGAAAACCCATTTTTCTGACGATCTCTACGAAAGGAAATCAACCACTTAACGAAGGTGGGAATATGCTTACTTACCTCGTTATTTGTTCGGCGTGCAGCTAGCACCACTCTCACAGCATCCATAGAAACGTCTTCGGTCTTCAATCGGTGTCTTCATCTTCGTCTTCGGTCTTCAACTCTTGATGATAACTCTTGAACTTCGTAGAATCTCGACAATATGATTCTTTCCTCTAATTCCTTGTTGCTTGAAACTTCATTATAAATATTCCTTCTTTCCATTGGCTTTATTGAAAGAATACAAAACTAAAAACGAACTATACAAACCCAAAATTTAATTTTTTTTTTCAATTTTTTTTTTTTTCATTTTTTTTAAGAAATAAGAAATAAAACAAATACAAAATAAAAACAAAACAAAATAATAAAAACTATTAACAAACCTAAAAATTTTCTCTTGTCTTTTTTTTTTTTCGTTTTTTTCCCTTTTTTTTTTTTTTTTTTTTTTTTTTTTTTTTTTTTGAGAAAAAAGAAAAATAAAATACAAAAATCAATAAAAATGTAAGTACAAAGGCCATGGTATAAGTGTTGTACCGCTTGATTCTTCACAACTTGTATGTCTCGATATCATAAACTTCTCGAACTCTCATCTTGATAATTTTCACTCTTTTACAATAGTCTTCAACTTATAAAAATTCTGCTCCTTGTCTTGTTGCTTTACTTAAATTTGAAATCTGCTCAATTCTGTACCGTTGCTTGTAAACCTCAAACGTGTTCAACTTTCCTTCAAATTTGTGATGCTCCTCTTGTTGATGATGATGGTGTTTCTATGGACCTGTTGGTGTAGAGAGAGATAAGGTGGATGGTGCTAACTGCGAACAAGATTACAAGTGGTATGTAAGTTAGCAATTCGATGTCACCATCATGATTGATAAAAATAGCACTCAAGAGATCAAAATAGTGCTTCTATTGGTGTGAGGTTGGACAGCTCACCATTCTGCCCGGAATTAACGTACGGTGACACACACTCTAAAAGCACAAATTTAGACAGGTACAAAGAATTGAAGGTTGGTGCCTCACATTATGTAACATGGGTAGTCTCCACTATAGGGGATCACTACTCTAATACCGAATTCGATCCCGCACCTTATTTGCCACCTGGCATGGTTAAATCCAACTTTAACTCTCATACAAGTAAGAAACCCGATCATGTTCTCTGTCATCTCTAAGTTCAGTCACTCTTATGAGATTCTCGATGTAATCTTAGCGACATGTATACTATGTGACTCTAAACTAACTACAAGTTGGAGTTTTTATTCACTATTTACACAAAAGTTGAAAATTTTGAAAAATTTACAACGCAAATGCTTAACCACTCCCCCACACTTAAACTTTACATTGTCCTCAATGTAAATTGAATCGTCCAAAGAAAGTCAAGGTGGGAAATACTTATAATAATATGCAAAAAGAAAAAGCTAAAAACAAGAAAAGAAAAATAAAAAGATAAGAGATACAAAACCGATGGGTTGCCTCCCACTTAGCGCTTGGTTTAAAGTCGTCAGCCCGACTATATCCTTGCAAGATTCATTCCCCATATACCAATAATCTGAAAAGTTGGGGATCCTTCCATAGAACCTGTTTTGCAAACACTAGCTTCACACAAAAATTAGTACAATAAAGCAAAAGTGAAGTTATGAACCGATAAAAGCTTCCCCCACACTTATTCTTGTCCACACTTAGGAGTGTATAAAGAATATAGAAGTCGGGTACTTCCACGGTTTCTTGTTCCATAACCTGCATAGTATGAGAATCAAGTGTCTCTAATGGCGGAAAACGAGAAACAAAGTCATTCAACAATGCTCTCGAAGCACATACATTCAAACCAATAAGAGGTAAAGGAGAAGAAACAATAGGCAAAGGGTTAGACAAACCTTGCACAATCTCTTGTATCACGGAATCCTCTTCATCCTTGAAAAACTCAAGTGAGTTAGTCGACTCATGTATATCATGGTCCTCTATCAAACTTTGCAACCATTCTTCATCCGTTTCTGCCGTAACCAAAGTCTCGACATTAACATTATTATTACAATCATTTGCAAGCTCAATTGGGTCTTCCACAATATTGGTTATAACGGTCACATTCTCAACACATTCCTCCTTATTCATTTCCTCCCTGTACTCATCAATGCCCTTTCTTACGTCGGAAACACCTCATCGAAGCTCTTGGAGTGATCCATCCAAATTCTGAATATAGTGTTCCATTTGTTTGTAAAGCTCATTCGACAAAGAAAAAGTAGAATTACTTACTTCAGTATTGTTAGGCCAATTATCTTCCCTTTGAATGGGTGAATGATCATAACTACGATCAGAAATTGGGCCATACATACTATGAGCACATTCGGTTGATGAAATTGGTTCCACGCTTGGTTGTCTACGAATTGACTCCATGCTGGCCATAAATTGTTGCATTTCATCTACCAAACTAGAAGAAATATGAATAGGAGCACAAGTATCATCCCCTCTTTGTGGTTGCTCACTTACATACCCACCGTAAGAAGGTTGGAATGTATGAGAACAACTATAAGGGTACGTGGAGTATTGACCATAACCAAAGGATTGGTTTTGATTGTACTCCCCGTAAGGGTGATAGTTGTCATATTGTTGAGGTTGAAAGCCGTATTGATTGCTCCAATATGCTTCATCCATAGAATTGGTACCTGAAACGAGATTCTCAAAACTCGGTTAGAAACCAAAGAATAAGAAAAAGTAAAACAAAAATAAGAAACCAAAAACAATTAACAACCGCTGCCTCCCCGGCAACGGCGCCAAAATTTGACCGGTTGTCAGCCGACGCAAATATAAATTACACTTTCTTACTACTCAAAATATAAATATAGCAAGGGAAAGAAAGGATCGTTCCCACAGAGAGGTCTTGGTTGTCAATATGTTTCGGTTTCCAATATAAAACACCGGGGGGTTGCTGATTTTTATATACTAAAATAAAATAAAAGCAAAGCAAATAAATAAACACGCAAATCAATGAGGTGAAAATATTGGATAAAGGTTTCATCTTCAATTGTAAACAAGTTTTCGAATATATGAATAGAATTCGTATTTAATCTCGCTATCATCAAAAGCCTAGAGAATCAAGAGAGCAAGATAATCTATTAATTTCCTAATTCATCACACACACATTAGGGCTGCGTATGTGAATTCTACCTAAAGAATAACCTAACGCCTTGCGCTAATTAAGTTCAATTCTTAGGAGCATTAAGTTTCAGAAATAGGCTAATCAATGCAACTATCACACATTGCTCATGACAATTCGGACAAAGGTCAATTTCTACATATGACTACAAGGATGTATCACTACAACCTAGAATCATATCATGCTACTCGTATTCAAGGTTATCGCTTGATGAAAAACCCTAAAATAGCTATAGATATGGATGTGAGTTCAATCAATTCTAGACTTAACTAAACAAACATTCAATCATATTGCAATACATCAATCATGCAATTATTATAAACCGTAGAAATCAAACAATGATTTTGAGAGAAAACTAATTCATAAAAATCCATAACTTGTTTTCAAAATCCAACTACATCTTTAACCAATAATAATAAATCAACTACTTGGGTTTTTGGAAATCATCACAAAGAATTTAGAAGAATCTATCATGTGAAACCCTAGAACAAAAGTAGAGGCCTCCCTCATGGAGATATTTTGTTTTTAGAAAAGACTTTTCTATTTATATGTTTCTTCAATTTCCATAAAGGATACTCCTTCCAATATTAGGTCTTCTCAAAATCCATTAGATGAAAATCCACCAAGCCCATAAGAGAGAGAAACCCGTGTAGAAAATATGTCCAAAAAGTCATCGCCGGAAAACTGGTATCGTGGCCGGAAATCGGTCGGAGAGGTCGCCGGAAAACTAGCTCAGGTGACCGGCAAAATCCACCCGGTCACCGGTCAACTGGGTCAACTCGGTCAAGGTTCAGCCGAGTCAAACCGGGTCAGGTCTAGTTAGACGAGTCAGGTCCGAGTCAATGATGTCACAGTCAGAAACAAGTCAGAATCTGACTGAGCTGAGTTGCTTTGGCATTTGCACAGGCCAGAGCTATGTGTTGCACCAGGATGGTGCATCACTGTGCACTTCCAGCCATAATGGCTACTCCTCACTAAAGCCCTCTTCCCTGCACTTCCTCAGATCATTCTCATGTTGTTCTCTAATTTGAAACCTTGAAGTTTATTGCATCCATCTCTGTAATACAGCCTCAGACCACCTTCAAACACCACTAGCAATTCCAGACCACCTGCAATACAGCCTCCACCTGAGCCATGAATTGCAACAACAACAGCTCAACCTGCCAATCCTTGATATTCAAACCACCAACACTTCCATCTAATTGCAGCGACACACACACATCACCATCTTCCTTGCCTCATTCTGACCGGCACAACCAATTAAACCTTCTGCAGCTTCAAAATCTCAGTTCAGCTGCAGCTTTTTCCAAGTGCTCACAAACTCCTTGCCAACACCTGAGTCACCTGCAACTCAGCACACCCAAACTCTATAGAAGCATCGGATTCAATTTCACAGCTCAAACTGCATCAGACCTTCCTTGTTCTTTCATCCTGGTACTCAACAAATGAAACCCTGTGTCCTAACATACATCTACTTGCTGTTCCAGTTCAAGCCACAAACTGCAATCCAATCAACCCCTTCCAGGTACAGCACCAAATCCCAACTTCAGATGCAATCCACTTCCCGTGACTTCATAACCTGCAACATTAATGCATTCATAGCAGCAACACCTGACTCACTTTTAAGCACAACTGCACCTACACAAACACCAACTCCATGGATGTTTGCACCTATATCTCTGCCTTATCCTGCCATCTTCCATGGATCAGCACTTTCCCATTTCAGTTCAACACAAACACCAACTCTCTCATTGAAGCCTCCAAATCTTTCCTTGACTCTCAATACAACCATTCTACACCCCCAGAACCTGAACTGCAGTTTCATAAACCCCATTTCCCATTGCACTCAGCTCACAAGACTTGGGATTCGCCTGCAACAACTCATCCGCTTCTCAATGTCAGCTTCCATGGTAATCACCACCATCTTAGCAGACCCACACAGCCAATAGCTGGAGCAACAACAACTACACTTGCTCTCCAGACTGCACACAATCTGCAGCACAGCACGAGCACTCCCTGACTTGTTCATCTGCTGGCAATTTCAGCTCATTCACTGCCAACTTCAACCACTTGCCACTCAATTCTCAGCTCCACCTGAAATTCCCTGTCAAGCACTCAATCTCATAAAATCACTTCAATCCCTGTCTTAACCTCCTCCATTTACATCATATCACAGACCCATACTTCCACCACCAGTTCAAGCCATCTCTTGAATCCACCAGCAACAGACTTGAATTCATCCTGTAGCTCTACAACAATGCCACCAGTGACTCAAATCAGAGTAGAGCAATAATCCCAGGCCAGCACCATCTCAACCTCCCATTAATTCACACAAACCCATCTTCTCTGTAATCATCCATCTGTGGCTCAACACTTCTAGCATTTGCAACATCACAACCAGCTGCCATGTTCAGCTCCAATTCCTCTACCATAAGCTTATCATCTCCGAATTCATCACAAACCCCTTCTTTGTATTTCATTTCTCCACCTTCCATAAACCCTAACCTTCTATTTCATCGATCTCTTCTCAGTGATTATCAACAACACCAAAATCAACTCAGTCCCGAACCCTAGATCGAACCACCACAATCGAACCCATCTTGTTCTCATGATTGCTCAACTGACTCTTCATTGAGAACCACTTCGACCGATTTGTGAGTAACCCAGCAGATTTAACGGCAGCCAGCTCTCTTCTTCTCTCTATTTCTGAATCCCAGATGGGAAAATGATTGAGAAATCATTTTCTCTGATTTTAGGTTTGGTGTAGGAAATTAGGTTGGATATAACCTCCCAGGTGAAGCAGAGATAAGGGGTTACCCATAAATAACTCTAGGCACCCAGAAATAGGAAAAGGGCCCCCAAGTTCTTGCATGGCTTGTCGGTTTCGCGGAACCGACTGCCTATTCACTTCTTTGCTCACCCGTAGCTAGCTTCGCTCGCCTGTGAATTGGTCTTTCCGCTCTTTTTCACTTTAAATGGG
This sequence comes from Papaver armeniacum, assembly GCA_023531295.1. NCBI lineage: Eukaryota > Viridiplantae > Streptophyta > Magnoliopsida > Ranunculales > Papaveraceae > Papaver > Papaver armeniacum. The sequence continues at coordinate 79,399 of JAJJWW010006007.1, forward strand.
TGATTTCTTCTCCTTTTGTTCTCGGTGACTCCATTGCACCTATAAAACTCAAAAGCAAACATAAAATACATAATTCACACGAAAAATAGCAAAGAAAGCATAAACTCTAGATAGTAAATACGGTGTATTCTACACCTATCAGCAACCCCTAGTCTTAAACATTTATAATCGAGATAATCTTTTAACTGGAAAAATTAATCCTTGACACATTGTTTCCTAGTTGATAGCTAGAGTCGTCCTCCATTGACTTAGGTTTCCTCTAAAAAACATAGTTAGGTCTACGAGTAAAAGACTTAGCTTGGGGATTCAGGAATCCAGGTCTGACTATCTTTTATCTTGATAGTTCGTGTATCCCGATCTTGATTTTTTTTAAAAAAAACTTTCGTAATCTTTTTTAGGACAGATAATAATCGTAAAGTTCTCTTCGCCTCAGACTTTGTAATTCCATAAAATAGATATCTAAAAACTAGTCTTAATTGATAAGTTAAAGATTTTTCTTTAGAGGTGGTAAAGAATCCAGGCTTCTCATTTAAATGTAAGTGTTCCGGGTTTGTGAGGTGTGCTAGATTTGTCTATTGCAAATAGATTTCTGAGCTTTGACCTTTGATCTAAAGGGAAATCAAATAGGCATATATGTAGAGGCAGATTGGTATCAAAAAGTATTCACTTAGATTGAGCTTAACGCTTGAGATTATATATGAACAAATATCATATTCATAATCTGAGGAAGTAGACTTGTGAAATAACGTTTCGTAGTCCAAAGAGAGTTCAAGACCGATCCCGGGACCTATACTAATTATACGACCAATCTCAGGACCAATCCATCACAAGGACCGATCTCTTGTGTCAAGGACTGATACCATATGTATGACCAATCTCTGGCCGATCATGATTGGAGTTTAATCTATATTTTCATTTTCGATATGTTTGGTGATCTTAGGGTTTATACACATATTGAACTTGGAGTGTTCACATAATGTGGATATAGTGACCTGAACGTGTTCTAAACTCTTTTTACTTATTGTTCAAGTATTTTTCCTTGATACTCAAGGTGAGATCCCGGAACCAAAATATTCGGATTTGTATGCTCCATATCCTAGAGGATTGTATATCTCTTGTTGCTATATTAGTAAAGTATATGTATATATGCTAGACAATATTACTTGTCAACTAATAGTGATTTCAGGATATTGGTTCAATTACAATTGGAATTTGTCAAAACCGGAAACATACATTTATTGCATATCTTAAGGATTTTAGGACTTGATAATTTCTTGTTTTTCAAACAAGACTTGGTCATAACACTATAAATAATGAAGCTTGTATCCTTACAAAACTCATCCCTTGACACACGTATGGGAATCCAACTCATTGATAGAGGAGAGTAGTCTAATAGGTAAAATCTCTTGCATTGGCTTCATTTAATGTCTTCTTTGGGATTAAAAGCTTTTAGCAGTACCGTTGGTGGGAAACTGAGTCGTATTATTATTTTAGTTTTGATTGACTAACATATAATTATCCTTGATATATCAAACTTGTTTATCCTATGTTCTTTCTCTTTTGATATAAGGCCACTCGAGACTGTTCGAGGATTGACTATTTAAGATCTATTTGATTCTAGATCTGAAGATAGAACTAGTGATCGTTCAATGTTAACACTCTCAATTTTGTATGTAATCAATCATTAGTAGGAATCAAGTTGTTTGTGCAGGTGATATTTTGAAGTTTGAAGATTGAAGATTAGAATCTTTGTGATACTTCGTGTACACTTAATTCCATGGGATCTAACAAGAATTTTATTTTGATAAACATCATACTAGTGAAAAGATCAAAAAAAATGGTTAGTTTCTTTTCCTTGTATGGTTGCTTGACTACTGCTTGTTGATTGGGATAAATTATTTTCATAATCTTTGTTTTGTTCTTGATCTTTGTCCTAAGGAGTTCATATTGAATAATTTGAAAATTGTTTATACTCAACTTATCTGTGACCATTGTCGGGTTTGAGAGGTACATAAAACTTGTTAGTCCTTTACTGTTTCGGCTACGATCCAAAGAAGTTGAGATAGCAGAAGTCTTCACAACAAGTGAAGCGACTTGAGATAGTGGACTATATCTTGGGATTCACGTGCACAGACCCGATTGTTTGTAAGCATAAGGATATTGAAGGAACTGAGTAACTATGAGTAGTTTACTTGGTTTCGATTATAAGAAGTTGCGGTAGTCAATTTTTATAACGGCTTAATTCGAGAGTATTCAAAACTGGATAAATCAAGAGGTTTTCATGCCAGACAGTTTTCCTCGTCAACAAAATCTTGTGTGTCGCGTTAGTTACTTTACTTCCGTATTATAATTGTTATAATTATAATAATTAAAGTAAATACATCCGTACGTTAATCCACTTGGTATACAATCCCATAGTTAGTGCGGTTCTGAACATATAATTATACACCAAGTTAGCATCTTGTTGAAGTAATCTTTTGGCAGTTATTGTTTTTGTAAGATTACACAAAGTGAGTTTATAGTAGGTGGATACGAAAAGATTATTTTGCATTTGATATCTGCTTCATTTCAATAGGAATATTACAGGCAGTACGCAATCAATCTAGATAGTCTAAGACCTTATTGATTAAGATCCTATAAGAATCGTTTATGTTGAATTCATAACTTCAAAGATAGATAATAAGACTCGTGCTTGTTAGAATTAAGATCTTGTACATTTCGTGTACATACTAGATTGATCTTGGATTTTTGAGATCGTACAAGAACTCTTTTACACAATTAGATATAGAAATATTTTGTACATACATATTTATTGTGGAAGGGAAAGAGAGAAATTCGATATACATTCTTATTCAAGGGTCATTACTCTTGACCTAATTGTAATTGTATTACGTTTCATTCACACAGGTTGCCATATGAAAAAGTTGGTCGTGTACTTGGCACCCTCTCTTTTTCAAAGCTTATTCAAATTGATGTCTTCGTGTTATTTTAAATTATTCATCCGCCTTGAGTAACTTGGAAATTCTTAAGACTTTATTACCTAATTTACTTACAAACCGAAGCTTACTTTAGTTCGAGCATGGAGTTCGGGTACATAAGATGTTTGAAGTGTACAAGAACTACCTTGAAAGTGTACAGTTTGCAAACTCCATAAATTAGTTTGTGTACATAAAAAAATTTGAAGTGTCTAGGAATGTATCCAAAAGTTCACAGTTCTCCAACTGATAAAATCAGTTTATGAATAATGAGCAAATCGGAGTGTCTGGGAACATCAAGTTTTATACACATATTGCGAACTGGAAAATCTGTTTATGAGCATTGTACTATGATGGTTTTATACCCCATTTGCTACGATTAATAGATAGATACATGGAAATGAGTTTAAATGAAAATACAATTTTTCTTTACTTACCTCGTTGAAGCTTCTTCAAATTGATGTCTTCGTGTGGTCTTTAATTTTTCATTCGTGTTGAGTAAGTCGGAAAATCCTAAGACTTTACTACCTAATCTGCTATAAACCGAAGCTGACTTTAGTAGGTTAAATCAAGAAATAGTTTTGACACCTAAAATATGAGAACATGTATGACATATCAAGGTATGCAGGTTTTTCCGAAAATTTTCCCTAACAATTACCAAAGTAAATCATCAAAATACATTGAACCGATTCACGGATTAACAATCAAACATCCAAGATTATATCGATACCACTAAAGTGTAACTAGTAAATCTAACCCCAACAATTCTATCTAATTTCAGCATGAACATACAAAAAAAAAAAACTATAGCAATCTCGGTCAGTAAAAAAGAATAGACCGAAAAGATCAAAACTCTAAATAAAAAATAAAAAATAGATAAATGATAATAAATTTAGGCACAAAACCTTGCTTGCAGAAACCGATCAATCGATCAAAAATATTGCAAGAATCGTCACTGCTATAGAGCTGTAGAAACCGAGAGAAGAAAAAACTAATTAGGAGTTAGTTCCACTATTGTTATATATCAAGGGTCTTTTCGGTTTTTGTAAAAGACAATTTACTGAGAGAAGTGTGGTTGAACCGTGAAATAACTTTTTAGTCAAAATATTAAATTTAAGACATTTGAGTAAAGAAAACTTGGTGAATACACAAGTTGTCAATTTTTTTTTTTTTTGATAGGTAGAATAGTGGTCCCTAGATTACATCCAAATTAGCAATTATGAGGTTCAAACCGTTATCTCTGCAGTGGGAGGGAGCATGAGAACCATCAAACCTCATATTTAGCGATTATGAAGTTCTCAAATGAGTTTATAAGTTAGTATTTAATGTTAATTCCTAGTTAGGAAATATAAAATTAGTGGGGAACTAGGTTGCCGAGACGCTCCTTTAGGAAATATAAGATTAATAGAGAATTGTGTTGCCTGGATGCTCCTAAAAACATTATATGCCCGCATTAGACTATTCCGACGTTTGGACGCATGCGTCTCCGCATCAGACTTATTGGTGATTTATATATATATATATCATACACTATTTAAGGAAAAAAAGAAACAACAAATAATGCATACTTTTTTTTTTGGTATATATGCTTATTTATTACTGTAACAGATTTGTCATTTTATTAACAATTTATTAGTGTTGAGATATTACATTTAATACATATACAATTTAGTTAAAAATATAACGATTTCATAACGTGTTCATATCCAATTATTTTGAAATTTCTCCGTATTCCTATCTGTGTCGCCTCGTGTCTGCGTCAACGCATCCACCTAATTACATCCTTGTGGGGAATATTATCGAATTTCATAACTCGAGCCGATCCTGCAATCTACTCGTGAGTCAATCCGCATGGAATATATTTTTACTTTTATGTCATATCCCGGACTAGGGTGTAAATCTATACCCCATTACATAAACCCGAACCGGAATCGAATGATTCGGCTCAGGGTCCAAAAATTGGACTCATTAGCAACGTAAATACTCGACGGGTATACCCTATCTAGACCCGAAATCTTATCGGGTCAAATTAAGACCCGGCTATTCAACTTTTTATTAGTATTTTTGTCGAAATATAAAACATTTTTCTGTCCTTAACAAAAAAAATTTCCTTTTTTTTTTTTTTTGTAGGATTTCGCCTGTCCTTAACTTTGATTGTTGTAGTCTTGTAGACTTTTTATTTATTTGTTTTCTTAATCTTTTAAGTATTTATGCCAAAAATAAAAGAGAACTACAATTCTTTGTGTATTTATTTGTTTTCTTAATCTTTTATTATTTAGGCCAATAATAAAAGAGAACTACAATTTTTTTGTTCGCACCCGACAGTATCCGGATTGATGGGTACCCGACCCTTTTATCGGGTCAGGTACCCAGTTATAGGCCGATTAATTTAGGAACTGGATCCGGAAGCGTTAGGATCCGGACCAGAATAAAATAGCCGGTTCTAGATCTGGATAGTATATTACCTGCACCCGATAAATTTTTGAGGACTCTTTTGGTATTTTTATTAATCTGTGGAACGGGAAAAAGAGATTCTCTCTAAAAAAACATGTATAAAACAAAGACAAAGTGTTTAGGAGCTTAGGAAAGTTATTTGAGCATAACAGAAGAAGGTGAAGTATTTCAGTCGCCAGCGGAGAAAAAAGAACCTTCTAGTGAACAAAGAAAAAATGTTTGGGAAGACGATTTCCAAAAGTTTTATTAAGAAAGGGTCTGAAGCATTGCGGGTAATTTATTTTTTATTTTGCATCTCCCTCTTTAACATCATGATTTCTGAGTTTTTTTTCCTTTTTTTTATGAGATTTGATTCCGTTATTCATTAAATCTTAAAATTTCTTATCTTCTTCCTTTTCTTTTTAATTTTTCATTTTCAAGATTCTTGGTTCTTTATTCTTGAAGAAGAAGGAAGAAGTTCGCGAGTTGGTGGAACCATTTTACTTCTGGGCTAGTATGGGAAGTCTTCTTGGGTTCGAGGTTTTCTAGTCTTGCCAACAACACGAGATTAAGTTCCTGAAAGCTACTTTTGAGTAATTGGTAAAGGATGTAAGGGTGATTACGGGAGAGTACAAGCCCCCATCTCTTCCTTCAAAGTTCGTATGTCTTCCCTGCTATGATTGGAACGGACACAGGTTTGATTTTTTATTTCTCTTTTACATCTAGATTAATATGTGTATATGTGTGTATATCTAACCTAATCATATTGTTTTGATTTTTTTCATAGTTCGTACTCGTTGGAGACGCACATGGATTTGATCTTTCCCCGTCAAGGCAAGAAGGAAGATTGATATGGCTAGATGATAACCAGTGATTAACAGTTTCAAGGTGTTATACTAACTCTATGTATGCAACTACCCAAACAATTTCATCTCTTACAGGATTATGATGAATGGATTTTCCAGGCTTATTGCTCGTATTTCGAAATCCAGCATTTTAATGTGTTGTTTGCTTTAATATTTTACTATATTTTGTTACTTAAATGATCAGTACTTGCTCCTTTCTGTTAACTGGAAACATCTTGTTCATTTGTTACTGGGTTATAATTTTTGTGTGTGATTTTACCTCTCTATTCTTTGATACTTGGTATAAATTGGAAGTGATATAAACTGGAAGTGAACAACAAAGAATGGGATGCTGGTTTTGTTGGGAATATATGTTTTAAAAATATTATTTATTTCCAATAAATTAGTGTCTCATTAAAATGGTTTTAATATGAAATTTATTCTTCATCTTAAAGAATAAATTTGTTTTGAGTTAATGTCAAAAACCGTTTTTTCTTGAATGAGTTAATGATGTTAATTAACATCTTAATAATGTTTTTCATTTAAGATTATTTTTATTTCTTTGGTTATTAAAAATCAGATTTTGATGAAAAAGAATAAGAATAGTTTTATAATCCTTTTTTTATTATGGAGAGTTTTCTTTTATGTTCTTGAGTTTTAAAGAAAAATAAATTTGTGTGAGAAAGAAAAACAAGTGTGTGATCATCCTTGATTTTTCTAAAAGTGTTTCTCAGCAAGAATGAAGTGTAGAAGTTTCACATCCTCTCATCGTGCAAGGGTGATTGTGTAAGAGATTGAACTCGGATGTTTTATCTTGGGGACGACGTGACATTGAATAATTGCTTCCACAATCTTGGACAGAGCCGCGAAACGTCTTAAAGAAAGCGACCTAGTCCGCGACTCAGCCATAACATAATTTTGTTTGTATTTTTTGATTGTTTTACAGGCATATTTTAGTAATTGTTCCAACAGGTTTTATTATCAACTCATTTGTGAAGAGTTTTCTCTAAAAAGCCCACACTTGGTTCTAAGTTCTAATCTGTTGCAGAAGATGTATTTAGATGCTTTCATAGTAACCTAGAAAGTTCCATCTCTGATTTAGCTTTTATACCAATATTGCTAGAAAGACAGCATGCTAGTGACACTGCAGATTTATATTAATCTTTGTTCATGAAACTAAAAGGGTTAAGAAAATAGAGATTTGCAAGAAAGAATTGCAAATATTTCAGATATTCGGTAAACCAGTGTGTGTGCCTCTTTCTGAAAAACTATTTTTAGAGCAAAACAGATGGGTTCAGAAGTTGCTATCTCCATTACTCTCCTGGAATGAGCTTCAGTAGTTATATTTCTTGATTTTTCTTCAATTTGTTATTTTTTATGTGCTTCCAATTCAATTGGTTTTGTGATTTAGTGTTCAAATTTTGAAAGTTTTCAGGACCCATGTTTGTGGATGGTTATGTTGTCATATCTCCTACCAGATCTGTATTTCAACATGTTTTGTTTGTCGTTGTTAAAGACGGGTAGAGGTTGAATAGGGAAATGTTTTGGCAAGAGGCTCCACCCTGGGTAAGTCACTAGGTTTAGCAGTAATGCCTACTTACAACTAGAACTGCAAGATTTTGATACACAAAAACAAATACCTAAGAGGAGCACCAGAGTGAAAACTAGATACAATTGCACCAAATGAAATATTTTAGAAAAAGACTATCCTTGATCACTGGAGAAGGTAACTTGAAATCTACTTCCTAGGAGTTCAGTCAACTGCTTTCACAGTCGTACTAATTTGTCAAATATATGTGAGTGATATATTTTTGAAATCCAAAGATTCATGTTTCACTATTTACAGTTAAAGGAACAACAACGGTTTTATGTAGTTAGTTTATTTTATGTCGCGCAGTTTATGATGACCGATGGAGGTATCTAGGTTTCTTTTACGTAGTTAATTATGCAAACAATGTTTTTTGTTTAATTGATCATGAATGGGATTTTGCAGGCTTACGACTCGTTTTTTGTTTTAAAATGAATGCGTCAACATTTATTTTGCTTCATTGTGTTACTTTATTTTGTTTTTATCAGAGATTGTCGAGATTCATAACATTGCACGATATTTTTTGAGTCGCTATGACTTACAGTGACTTACTAGGAGTCTAAAATTAGGGCCATCGATACTCTACTAGGAAGTTACTGGAGTGGCTTAATGATAAAATTTGCGTCTTTGGCTCGTGAAGTTGGATTCACTTTAAACTTTGTAAGATATGCATAACATAAGCTTTTGTTAGTTTCTTATACGGAATGATGAAGATATCAAAAAATAGATATTAGATCAGTGTACTTAATAATACCTGGCGTTAAGAGTCCAGTGCGAAAATGATATATATCCCCCACTCTCTTCCACCCCTCCTTTCCCCCGCTCATGTGTCTCATAACTATTGGCTAAATCCTTTAATAATGGGATCCCCTACTTTTCCATGGTAATCAAAATGGGTAGAATCTAGCGTGTGGATGGATCCACCAATGGTGGAAGGGAGTGGGGGTAAGGAGTGGTGGAAGGGTAACACGTTCGAGTCCAGTATGTCTTATAACTGAGTGAGTGATCTGGAAGGACCCAACACAAATGAATTTTGTTATAAATCAAAAGGAGAGCATTTTGCAGTTTGGGCAATATCACCTCCTTACGAATCTTATTTCCGGTGCGTGCCAGACACAAGAGAAGCAATTGTAATTTTCAGAGGCAATCATGTCTCCTAACAAAACTTGGTGACCGGCACAACTGACTATGAGGAATTAGCGAGACTTTGTCAGTGCCCCTCTGGTCTAGATTGTCATTTATCAATCGTTCTACACATAAAAAAGGGCAAAACCGCCACTCACACATGACTGCGGACCCCACATTGGAGTTAGCAGGCCCCCTTTGGGCCCACCATGTCACGATACGTGAGAGGGGCGGTTTTGCCCTTGTTTTACTCACGGTCAATTAGGAATTTCTGGTCATTTATTTGTTTTCTTCGTTATATAAGTCTTGTTTCTTCCTCATAGTTAACCTTTTTCAAGCTTGAATATTCAATATGAACACACATGTAGTTCATATTTTTCGAGCCTCTTACCAATACTTCGAAAATTGTCAGTTTTGAACTAATTGTGGAAAAAATAGCTAGTAGATTGAAAGGGTGGAAATGTATAAATCTATCTGGTGCATGTAGAGGTGGTCTAGCCAAAACTGTGATTGAAACTATTCCCAATTACCAAATTAATTGCGTTCGTATTCCTAAATACACGTTAAAAAAAATTAATGCTCTGCAGCGTGATTTTTATGGGGAAAAAAGGATGGCAAATCTAAAGGGTTATACCTGAAAGGTTAGCGTCCGATTTGTAAAACAAAATTAAAAGGGGGATTAGGCTTGAGAAATATTGAACTAATGAATGAATCTATGATAACTAGGATAGGGTGGAGACTGGTTTGTTACCCCGAGCCTATGTCGGCAATCATACTTAAACTTAAATACTTTCCTAATGGTGACATTCTTGATGATAAATTTTAAAAACAAAGTTACTGATTCTTGGTTGTGGAAGGGAATAGAAAAAAAATTTCAGCATCTTAGGAAGTATAGCTACTGGGAAGTCAACAATGGTAAGGATATTGATATCCTAATCCATAAGTGGATCCTAGGAGATGACAATACGGTTCAAACCTTAGACACCTTTGGGAATCAAGGTTTAGTCAAAGTATGTGACCTTTTCAATGAAGATGTCACTGATTCAGATGTTCATAAGCTTAATTTGTATTTTGCTGAGGAAACTATACAAAAAATATTAAAAATCAGGATTAACGCTAACAAAAAGGATAGACTAAGGTGGAGTCTGACTCGTGATGGGGAATTTTCTGTTAAGTCCTTATACAAACAGCTTAGTGTGGATTCTGGACAGAGGTCTAGCACCTCTGGTGTAAGGTCGAGCACTTGGAAGAGAACGTGGAACATGGGAGTGATGCCTAGAATAAAAGTTTTCTTATGGAAATGTTTGCATGATATTCTCCCCGTGGGAGAAAGAGTTAGTAAAATTTTGCCTGATATAAACACTACTTGTAGTCTTTGTAATGGGCCTGTTGAAAGTTTAGATCACATATTTATGGAATGTGAGTTTGTCAAAAATGTTTGGAAGCACTTGCCTTATAAAACTAATGGAATGAAAATGAACAGTGATACCCTTCATAACTGGATTAGATCTTGGTTTCAAAACAAAACAAAAATAGGAGTTCATGATGATATTAGCTGGCAGGACATTTGTGCTGTCACTATGTGGTTTGTTTGGAAAACATGGTGTGAAACAATTTTCAATGGAAGTAAACCAAATTACAAGTACAAAATTTTTTAGATTATGACACATATAATGGCAGCTAAGAAGTTGGATGTTCCTAAGAAGACTGGTATTGAAGAAGGAAAACGGGGAAAGGCTTATTTTTCTGTGTTCCACAACAACAATGATACTAATGATTACATAATTATGTTTGCCACAGATTACAGAGGCAAGTTCAGAGGAGCTAGGTGCATCAGTGCACCCCCAAGTTGTAGACATCAAAGATAAGAAGAAGACCATGATTTCTGTGATGCAGTGGTTATCAAATATAAAATGTAAAAGTGTCGCAGTGTCTTGGCAGATGAAGGAGTCCTCTGGTGACTCTACTAAATTGGAAGGAAAAGTGGATATGGATTATTATATGTCAGATAAAACTTTCAGTAGTTGTTTTAAATCTTTTAAATCTTTTGAAGTAAATATAAGTAATTCTCTAGAAGTGTATGCAGTTCTGATGGGAATGTTTATACTTAGGGTTCTTTTTGAGAAGGATTGGTCGTGGTCTGATAAAGAGGAGAGAAACATGAAGAACTGGCTTGAAGCTATAGATAGAATGGATATGTCTAGAGATAAAACAAGTTCTGCATCAAGTTTCTCACACGAAGATGAAGGATGTAGTAATAACTACAATAGAGAAGACATGAATAGTGATAATGGTTTCAGCAGGGGATGTTTGGAAAGATTGGATTATGGAGGTTTAGATAATGTCAGCACTTTCAGTGGAGACAGAAGAGACATACATGATGTAACTGGTGGAGGAATGAAGGAAAGCGTGGCCAAAAGTGCTGCAAAGGATGGCGCAAAGAGGGGATTCTTCAAGAATTCTGATTATGAAAAAGAGAGCTCTAGCAAAACCGTGGGAAACAAGAATTCTATGAATACCAACAATGTTAACACTAGGTATAATCCTCAAGATAATAGCCAATTTGAGCATGTAACTATGATGTCAAACTCTTTGATTAATAATAATTAAGTTCTTTCTTTGCTAAAAAAAAAGAAAGAAAAAGAAAAAGAAAAAAAGAGCCTCTTAGGCCTATTCCTATGCATATGGCAAACATCAAGTTTTGCCATATATGCACCCACTATGGGTATGCCAAAATGCCAAACTACCAAACTCATATGCTATATGTCAGGAATAACATATAGGCATACACGACAGAGTTTCCAGTGAGCGATAGAATTTAACGCTGACGATATTCTCTTTATCTCCGAGTAATTTTATATATATATAAATTCTCCTTCTCTCCTACTTTTTCATTATTCTAATATACTTTTATATTTAAAGGGTCCCACTGGATATATTATATTTAAAGGGTCCCACTGGATATATTATAATACTAAAACTTTTATAAATACCCCACCACACAAACATAAAAAGTATATTTTTTATTCATTAGGGTCCCACCCAACCAAGGTAGTTAATATCGCGTATCGGTATCATATCGGTCGGGTCCTACACACCTATACAAATGATAATATCTGTTTTTATAGGCGATACATCATTTGATATATAATTTCAAATAATTATAAAATCATAGTAAAAAATAATAAGAATCATACACACTCAAATTTCCAAAATACAAGGTCGTTTATTAGAGCTTCTTCAATGGTCATTGTGTGTGTTTCCTATGTGGCAACACAAATAAGACATCCTCAATCTATTTTTCCTTAAAATTAGGGAGAGAAAAAAATCCATCTCCAACAGTATTGCATGTAACATCTTCTATTAATTAGTATAAATTTTATTTTCCATAATTAAGATTTATTAGAGCTAAAAATAGTTAGTTAATAAATTAAAGTCAATTCAATTAAGTAAAAGCTGACTAGAATGGTAGACAATATCAAGGGAATGTCTAAAACTAGACATTCACCTTGACAATGTCTACCCAAAGTCATCTATACATTGGTTTAAGACATCAGGGTTGGAGAATGATTTTAGAAAAATTGAATATGTATCCTAGGTGGATTTTGAGATTTATCTCCACACACATGCCATTGGAGAAGCTTTTAGCGAACGTTGTGATTGTTGTCCCATTATGCCAGTAAATCTTTTTCTTTATCCTTCATATTTATCTTTTATATTTCTACGCCTTTGCAATCGAAATATGGTTTCCATCTTATATCCTACCATATAGTCATTGATTTTATATTATAAATATATTAG
>JAJJWW010006008.1:0-86095 GCA_023531295.1 Papaver armeniacum
TTTTCATAATGTTTTTTAATTAATCTAAGGGCGTTTTTAGTATTTTCTTTAAAAAACACCCCCTTAACAGCCACCTTTTGGTTGGGGGAAGTAATTCATATCCCCATTAGTTTTCATATCCCCCAATTGTGGGTTCTTTTAATTGATACACTCATGAGGGCCTAGCCTTCCTCATGTCCAACTTCATGTTCCCTGGCAAGCAAATGCGGGCCAAACTTCATGTTCATGTGTTTTAGTTTCGTTTTGATCATTTTTGTTATCGGTTCATTGATATATAGGTTTTTTATTCGGTTGATAAAAAGGTGGAACGCAGGCCTTATAGCTACAAAAATCAAAGTAACAAAGAAGGTCTTATCTTTTAAACAACACCACCACGAGAATTTCCTAAGTGCAGCTGCGTAAGAAAAGTATGAAAAAAAAGATTCAGAAAGTATGTATTTCTAATCTCTAAAGCTAATATGTTTTTTAGTTTTCGTTATTATAATCCTTTCTTTTAATTATGTAAGTTGGAGGTATAAAGTTCTTAAAGTGGTTACACAAAGACGAGAGAGATCATAAATTTGTTTTGAGATTATGTTAACATTTTTTTCAAACCATAAACATCTATATTTTCATTGGTTTTTTAATTTTGAAATCACTTTTTGTTTTAATTTTTGATTTTGTAGGTTTAGATTTATAACCTCTTTAAAAGTTATCATCAACGATTTAACTCCGAAGACAGATTTTGGCGTATTTCTAAATGTTTTGTTACATTCAGGGACACTTGAACTTGGAGGTGAACTTGGAATATATGCTCTGCCAAACTAAGAGGTTCGTTCTCAAATAGTTTCATGTTTCATAAGGTGGGTCTTTGGGTAGTTTTATTATTTCTAGATATTGGTTTTGTTCCATGATAGGGTTTTGATTTTGTAGTAAAAAGGATAAACTTTTGCGCAAAGACCGTGAATCTTGTCAATGTCATATCTTGAGTAAACAAATGTTTAAGCACTCAAAGAAACCTGTATCATATTCAATAATGTTTTTCTCTTTTTCTTTTTTATTTAATTTTGAATTTTTAATCTTTTAATCTTGGTTTGGTTTTTGCCTTTGAATTGCAATTTATGGAATGCGGATGAGGGATAGTCTTTTTGTTTAAATACACAGAAAGCAGAAATTTCGGTAGCGCAGTGGCTTCAGTTGAGGTATTCCTTTGTGCACTTAGTTTAGCGCCTCTTTTTTTCTCGGATTCGCTTTCTATTTATTGTTTTTATTTTTGTGTAGCATTGTTTTCTAAGTTTTTAATTTATTGTGTGTTTAGAATTACTGTTAACAATGTACAACCATAACGTGCAAGCCAATTCTATCACCACAACAGGTTAGTTTGTTAACTCAAACAGTCATTGCGAAATTCTTTGTTGTTTGTTTGGATAGCTTTGCCGGATTGGATATGGTGGAACTTTTTTGTGGTGAGATGGCGATGCTTTGCAAGATTGCTCACCGATGCATTCTTGGAATGATAAAAAGGTTGGGATTTGCTCCCTTTTCATTTACTAATCTAATCTATTTTGTGTGAGATAAAATAGGATGAAGTGAGATAAAATAGATGAAATGAGATAAAATAGGATAAAGTGGGATAAAATAAGATTAAAAAGTAGTAAAGTATTCCACGGATTGTACTTGGCGATAATCCAATAGTCTCGGGCGTCATTGGTAATGTCTTCGGCGTCATTGTTAATGTCTCGGCGTTTTTGGCATGGTCGCCCGCTCTTCCATCCGACGCGTTCATCCAACTCAATGTTCAAAGCAATAGATTTGTTGATTTGAACATCCATTTTTTATGTTTGTTCATTCCATAGTGGGAGCAAAATGAACAAACTTGGAGTTTGTTCATTCCATAGGAACTACTCTTAGTCATTAGTCATTACTCCTCCGTTCCACTTTAGATGATGTTTTAGGGTTTTTTGTATGTTCCAAAATAGATGAGAGTTTAGCTATTTACTCTAAATTCTCAATTGATTTACTCTCGCTTTGGAATCACAACAAAACATTCATTGCCCTTGTTATCAGATGAGATATAATTAATCTAATTTTAGATTTTAAATTTATTCTCTATTATCTTAGGATATTTGGTCATCCCAAGTGAATTACATGGGGATTCATAATTTATACTAGAATCTAGAAACAAAAAACTATGAGGTTTAAATTTTTAGGAAGGTATTAATATGGGCAGCTCATATTTGTTTTAAGAAAACTATGAGGTTTAAACAAAAAACTATGAGGTTTAAATAAAAACTTTGGGTTTGCCCGTCAAGGGTGAAGTCTTAGGTTGATGAGTTCTTCTATTCGGACTATTCCTCATTGTTAAAAGCAGCTCCCAGTTGTTTTCTTAGGCTGCAATTTTGCTTAAGAAATTCATTTACTACTAAAGTAAATTACTGTGTATTATTCTTTTTTTCCTCGCTGTAATATGGTTACAAATTTAATTGGTTTGAAATTTAATCATTGCATCCACTGATCTTTTATGTTTTTGTAAATTGTATGATGTTGTTGTCATTCTCGGTTATGCAAACTTATGCTACTGAAACAACTCATGTTATATAAATGAGATTTGTAGGCTCTGTTTATGCTCTAGGCAAACTATATAGAGACCCCAATACAAACCATATATGCAAAATAAAACTTAAATTAGTCTTAAACTCAAATTACTCAATAACTTGATGTTGACATACAAACTGAAATGATCTTTAATAAAGATGAGAACACAAAAATGGATTAACTTACAATACAAAAATAAATCCTCAAAACCCAAGAACGCAGAATGTAAAAGAGACTGGATCAATAGAAAATTCTCGCCGTTAAATGAAGTCCGCCGATAAAATTTGTTTGAAATTCTTTTATGAAAGAGGAGGATATGCACCAATTTGGTTGACGAGAAATAGATCTCAACTAGAAGATTCTAAAAAGAAAACGTGAAACTATCATAGTTTTCGGAGAGGAAAATCATTGTGTGGAAGTTGTTGATGGCCGTGTATTTTTGATGTTTGTTGCCCATTGATGGATCATGAAGAGAGTTTGCTTGTGTTGAGTTTGTGGTTAGGTTTTGATTCAGTTTCTCTCATGCAGCAACTAGTTGTAGGCAGCGAAGAAACAAGGGCAACTATTCTAGTTATAAAGGTTTAGAGATGTAGCTCCATATTAGGTTAAATTGTAGTCGTAGATATGCTTTAGATTTAACGGCTCACGAACTTTATGACTACAATAACCGCCGACTAAAGTTTGTTATAGACGGCTGTGATTTGTTTATACATACGGATAGGAACAGAGATTGTGGAAAAATTTTAGTGCTACAACTCTATGGAAAGTTTATGGGCCTCGTGTTAAAGGGCATACGTGACTGTAAGAGCACCCAAAATCAAACTGTCAGCTGAGAGAGATTGGATAACTTTGCACTGCATTTTTTTTTTTGATCGGTCAAGAGAAATTTCATTGATTTAAGAGGGGTACCTCAACACAATAAAAACAACCGGAAAAAAAAAAAAAAACGATTTGAGAATTGGTTTATGGGTTCAATTTTTGTTAGTATGTACTCATTATGATCCATTGCATGCCACCAATCATGAAACGTTTCAATTTTTCAAATGTTAAGACTCACTTGTTCAAAGCAACCTTCCAAGTCCTTTTGTTACTGCGCCGTTGAATATAACTACATCAAATTTCATTTATTGTGCTTTTTTCCTTATTAAAACCTATCATCTCAGAATTTATTTTTGGACATACATCAGAGTACTAACCAAGACCCCGACTTTTCTTATCATAGTTTTATCCAAATTTAAGAGATTAGTAGACCTGTTAGGTTAATGCTTAGTATGAGTTAACTGAAGAAGAAATTTGTCATTGCTTTTATTGAATTACATGGGCCGCCCTTTTGGATTATATCCATTGGGTTAATTCTTTGGGACTCTTGTTCTACAATGGGGTTCTTACCCTCGATAAGGCACCTTTAGGGTTTAGGATGTACGTACTACCTATAAATAAAACCAACAACACAGAAAACCACTACTCTCCAACTATTACACCAATCTCCAACTATTACACTAAACGCAGACGACTTGCCTCTATGGTTTCCGATTTCTAATCCTCGAAAACTCTTTCATTTTGATTTTTCTCGGTTTATATTGAATGGATTCTTTGGGATGATCTTTAAATCTCATCTACACGTACGAATCAAAGAAAACCAAACGATTATGATTTTCCTCTCGAATATTTCTGGTCAGGATATTGATTTACTCAAAGTGTTCGTAGTGAAGTAAGTCAAGACCAGGTTATTCAGGAACTTGTTCTTATCCAGATTTCTAGGGTTAATTTAACTTGTATCACAAACCTAATTTGTGGAATTCCGATTCTCGTATGTTTAATTTTACTATTCTAAGAAAATATAAGACTCCTCTTCTTAATGTTAGATTGATTTTGGGTTCTTTGTTATATTACTTCAATTATGATTGTAAATGGATTACAACTCCTACTAGAAAAACAAAAAGTTTAGTTTATTTGAAGATTAGATTTTGATGGCCTATATTGTATATAATTTGAGGAAATTGCTGGCCTCATTGAGGAAAGTTAGGCCAAAAGCTTGAATTCTAGAGCTCGGCCCCTACCAATAGAAATTGAGGATTTGAGAATTTTTCGGGATACGTACGTGGTGAACTCAGATATTAAACCTATTCGAGAACCAAACCCATACCTAATTCGTGAGATCGAAAGTAAAACCCTAATCTTCCATTTCCCGCCTATTCTCCTTCGTTTTTTACTTTGCACAAAGAAACGTCTCACGCTCTTTTCTTCTCCCTATTATTTTCTTCTTCTTTTTTTGGTTTTTACAAATAAATATCCAAACCTGTTTTTAGCTTTCTTCTTTATTTTCTTTCAGAACATGCGTAGAGAACAAAGGAAACGGTCGGTCGGTCATATGATATGATTTGATTTATCTCTTTTTATAACTGGGTGTAAACTTGAGAAAACTTGCGAGATGTATAC
Organism: Papaver armeniacum; assembly: GCA_023531295.1. Lineage (NCBI taxonomy): Eukaryota > Viridiplantae > Streptophyta > Magnoliopsida > Ranunculales > Papaveraceae > Papaver > Papaver armeniacum. Next base: position 5,014 of record JAJJWW010006008.1, read on the forward strand.
TCATCTTGAATCGTATTTACGAAAGTTATGGAATCAATTAATGAATCAACTTATATCTAGTGAGTCCTTATGTTAGTGGTATCCCCAATTTATTTGCTTAGATTTTATCGACCAATCTTTCGAGTCTAGAGTTTGGTCTTCTATAACCATATCTCAATTGAGTTCGAATCGCAAAACCAAACCTAAGTTTGTTTGATTTGATGTTAAGACGGGCTATTTTGATGGAACATTTTAATGAGCAAATCTCGGTTGGATTAGTAATGGAAAAAGATGAGTGACTTAAAAATAGTGGTAAACCTGCATTAGCTCACATTAGAAGTACACAATCCAATTTGTTGAATGCACATTCAAAGCCTAATTGATGTCATCGATTTATGATATATATAAAACATGTATTGATAAATGTATCTTGACTATTTTTGTCATTTATTTTTTGCTTTCTGATTGGTGATAAATGTGCGGGGAGATGTAAGAGTACTAGCAACAAGAGTATTCATACCAAATCTATATAAACGTTGCTTGATAAATGGGTAATGACTCAAAAAAAAAAAAAAATTGGAACATTTTTATAGTGTTTATAGTTGTGCGATTTAGTTTCTATTTCATTACTTCGATCCACCGCTTTAATTTCTATGTTTAGATTCTCGCATCATGGTATTTCTATTTGATCATGTTTCTTGAATGTGCTTTGCCGTAAAATTTCAAGGGTTGAGAAAGGTCACAAGGCCTTAATTTAGTTTTTTTTTGCATGAATTATTGATTAATGGGTTCTTTGTATTCTTACATTCTTGATCTTTCACTCAAAATTTTATATGGCAATGGGTTGAGAAGTATATTCTTGCTCTTTCACTCAAAATTCTTATATGGCAATGGGTTGAGAAGTAAATTTTTGCTCTCTTACACAAAATTTTAGATTACAATGGGTTTAGAAGAAGATATGATACAATCTCACATGGGTGATGCTCTATACAGTTTGTAGAAGAAGAATGGCTGTTAACCGAATTGGATTATTTTATGTACATCTAATATACGCTGTTTTGAGAAGCATTGATATTAGATGCATAGATACCATCTCAATATCACAGTAATCAATTATCCATTTGTCCAGGTTTTGTAGGTTTGTCTTTGTGATACTATTATAATTTATGTGTTTCAAGGAAATTAGGGCCGTCTCTTAGACCGCTAAGCTTTATGTGGCTTTGAGATGGTGTTTGAGTTCGTAAGTTCAGATCTCCGATTCTAAAATGTTATCAAATTAGTCATAACTTACATGGTCAAGATGGTTGGCATCGGAAAAATCCAATCACTTCTTATATAAGATCGGGGCAATTGTATGTGCATTTGGTCATTACAATGGCAAAATATCTCTGATCGATGGTAACCAAAATTGGAAATATAGATTAACTAAACAATAAGTTGTCCAATGTACATCTGAAGACAATAAGGAGATTGAATGGGTTATAGTGCTTTACAGGTGTTATACGCATTTTTTTATAACCTGCTTTTTTTTAATGTTGACGCATTTGTTTCCATAAATCATATAAGTGAATTAATTGGACCCTTAGTATGAAAATTGTTCATCTGATTAGGTCATTTAGTATCGTTTGGGGAGCTAATGAGGACGAAGTGTTGTGAATTCGTTTCTTCTTATATGCTACCTCAGTTGTTTTTTCTTCTTTGATTGCTCAAACCAACTGAATTTTGTTTTGCAGCTGTCTAAAATCATACAAGAAGTTGTGGTCGATGAAATTGATATAAGGAATATAGCATGCTTGATTAATAGGGAGGGAGTTTGTATTTTTTGGGAAAGGAATGTTGGCAGCAGCTATGTTTTGCGTCTCTTCAAGTGGACTCTATTCTAGCTGTATAGTTTTTGCCTGCTTTATCTTTTATGTTTACATTATCAAATATTGTCAGAAACCTTGATTTTAACCTCTTACTTTCATATTCGATTCAAAAACTAACATACTAACATATTATTAACTTTAGGGCATTCGAGCTGTCACGGGTGCCAAGGGATGCTTTCTCATTATCAAGGTAGTGTAACAATTGAAAATTACCCTGTAAGCTGTTACGACATTCATGAATAAATTATAAATTTTCAAATTGTTAGTGACGTTGATACAACTTTTCTCGCATATTTAATTACCGATCTTTCTATCAAGTTTGATACGCTTTACCCAGTGACATTTCAAAGTTAAAAGGTGCATATATAATGTTGTAGACCTCGGTGTTATTGTTGTCATTTATTCACCGACAAAATTGTAATGGTGCTACATTGGTTGGGCGGTTGAGCAAGTAATTCCTTATGAATGGAGTGGATACGCCGCTCAGTTCAATTTTATGGAGGTAAATCAGATGGAAAATAAGCTTCTTGTTAAAAATGGTACACATTTAAATTGGTTGTTGGAACCATTTTGTTAACCTGTTTGTGTCTTCTCCGATAATATAGACTATAGGAAATGTACAGAATGAATGTCTTCCATTGTGCATTAAGGTTCGGGTTCGCCCAAGGAAGTGACAATTATCCGAAAGTCCTCAAAAGTGATGGTGATCGATAAATTCTATCATTGCACTATTTCGTAGACACTCTATAGATATCTATCATCCTACCTCTTAAAAAATTCATCGCAATTATGTGATAACTCGATTGACATTTGTTGTTTGTTTTGTAGGAAAGCGGGATTGGTATGCTAATGGCTGCGGCAACGTAAGGCCATTTTTGCTAGCTTTCAATTTTTCCTCAACGCCCAAGGGCGCCTTATGTTAATACAATACAGGTTATGAGAGGAAATAAATAAGAAAATAAAGATGAAGGTAATATTTAAATATCTTATAATTCGTATACGAACACCCAGTTTGTGGCTATTCGTTATGGTGTATGTTGTTAATATGCATCGGTGGTCTTATAGATACTATCCAACTCTCTTTTTAAGGTTTTTGACTATCCAACTATCTTTTGTAAGGTTTTTTTCAATACATCATAATCCTTCTTATAGGTAAAGAGAAGGATGTATGTATGTCTTGGTAGGTTTTGAGTGGACATATAAACCATCCTTTTTGTACTCCTTTCAAAGAAATTTAAATGCTCATAAGGGACAAGTTCTTTCTTTGATTATGATTTCTTTTAATTCCTTTCTGTCATATGCAATTTATTGTGAATAAATTGATGATTCATTTCTCGAGAAGGTGATATGGAGGTTTGTCCTTGGGAATCCATTGAAAAATCTTCATCTTTAAAAGGTCGACGAAAGTCAAAGGGATGCCTTAATTTGTTGGGTTATATTTGAAATAAAATCAAAAACGGTGATGGGGTCGCATGAGTTTACAACTCTATAAACACAACATTAAACCATTATCATTACTTTGCTATTGTTTCCTTAAATTTGTTTTATTCTTTTTTTTAGACTAGCAAAATTTTATGGTGATGAATGTTATATATAAAATGATTTTGTTCTGTGTTTAGATATAGGAGGTCGCAGAATTAGAGCCCGTGCAACGCACGGGCCCGACACCTAGTAAGAATTAAATGCCGTAATACTAGCACTTGATTCTACATTCCTTGAATAAATTGTATTGCACAATTATCTATCCATTTTACTTGCTAAGCTATCTCAGATGCTCGTATGATCATTTTCTTACGGTTGTGGTGCAATTCTTATTGAGATTAACTCCATTGTATTTTTGTTATGAAGGATTCTGTAAAGTGCATTAAATTGTTGCACAAGTCGACTAGATCTCCCGAGATGATGACGAAGGCAAGATAGACAAACAAGTAAAGACGCACCCTCATATCGTAGAATGTGAAGTATATGGTTTGCAAAAACAACTTACTTTGAATGTGAAGTATTTGGAACTCACTCATTAAAACAACTAAACATTACCCAACAAATGAAACCAACCACAGCCAAAATCATAATCCTTTTTTTTTAAAAATTGTGAAAAGAGAAGATGAACTATGAAAGTCTCCATTTTCTATTTTACAAATGAATTTTTTGGACTCTTCGTCCATTTACTTACCTATATCATCGTTAATCATGTGGATTGTTGCTAGCTATGTTCCTTTGAGTTAGTAAATCTCTAGGTGCAAAATGGAAATCAAGATCATATATTCGGTGCAAATTTGAAGGAAAGTGCCTTAAAATCCACCCATACAAAACACCTTGTATACAAACAAATCTAAAGATCTATGAATGAGTTTACACGTAATTAATATTCTACGAAAGACAACGAGAATTTAAAGTAAAAACTGAATTTAATTATAAATTTCACAATCAAAGAGTCGCATAATGAATTTCAGTCTACCAAAGCGGATAAACATGGATCGGTGTCCTTCTAGTTCTAGATGATGACTTGGATTATCAAGTTGATGCCAGACAGATCTCTGTCTCTTCCTCAAATTTCAGATTTTCTTGATTCATCTTAAGATAAGGTATTGATTAAAGATGAAAGCTCAAAGAAGTATGTCCAAAGAAAAAGTCTTAAAGATGAGCCGGTAACTATGAGAGGATAAGTCATTATGACATTAATCAAAGATGATTGTTGTTGTTGTGTATTCCGGGGTGATTCTCGTTCAACACCAAAACCCTTTCAAAAAAAAAAAAAAAAAAAAAAAAGAAAAAAAAAAAAAGAGAATTTTTTGGCTGAAGAAGAAGACTAGATCTAAGACTAGTTCTTTTGTTAAGGTAGAGGTAGCGGTGAAAGAGGCACTTACATCGGTTAAAGGAGGTTTATATATGTCTCGGTTCGATTTTACAAAAACCCTAGTTACTTACTCCGAACCGGGCCAACATCTATAACCCGAGCCCATTTAGTCCCAGCGCACAAATTGGATTCCCAAAATCAAAAGCATACTAAAATTAAACACTCGGTTCTTGTAGATGTGAAACGCAAGAGATGTCGTATGTTGGCATGTTGCTCTCAGGGACTCATTTGAAATTTAAAAGTCATTACCTCTAGGTTTTGTGTTTTCATCCGACTAGCCTTGTTACAAATACATCATATGGGTTTGTGCTTTGACAGGAACTTCCAAACACTAGAGTCCATCCGTAATCCCTACATTTGTATACTCGCCCCTTGACAAGAATTTTCTATGAAATTTATCAAATATATACATCATATGGGTCTAGTTTTGTTGTATGCCGTAGATAATGAGATTCAATGAAAGTGAGTTCACGGCTTGTGTGCATTTTAATAATATATTCTCTTTGAACGATCAAAATAATTAAAAGTGAATTCGGGCCGCTAATGTTATTGCTAATGCAGTTTCCTCCACAAAAGAAGCACGAATGCAACCATATGCTGTTGGAAACAAAGCACAAAAACATATTAATGAATCTCAAACAGTGAGTCGGACTAGGTCGCTATCTTTAAGGTGTTTCGCGATCGCCTCTTGATTGTGTGCTAGCAAGTGATTCTTGTCGAAAACCCTATGGGATAAAACAGTGATACTCTCTTGTTCGATTTCTCCGCACTATGAGAAATCAAACTAACAAATACTCTCTAACACTTGCTCAAGATTACTCAAAATATATTAAAAACTAAATTGTTTTTCATCTTCTCCAAAAATGTCTTTTTATAACTAGAAATTAATCAATACGGTTTTAATGAGAATAAATGGGGCTTTAATGCACACTTAAAAATCCTCTCGCCGCTTACAAACAAAACGGGTCGAATATAATTACTCAATTAATACAATCAAGGGATATTTAATGTTTGGTACCCAAAGAAATGACCAACACATTGCTTTGGTACCCAACATTTGAAAAATTAAGGGTTGGTACATGGACTATTCATTGACCGTCAAGTCAATGCATTGACTTAACTAACCTACAATTTCCGTAACAGACCATATCTTATTATCATATTAGCCTTAAAAACTATAACAATGACCATGTATGTCCTAACGTCCGGTTATAGCGGTTATACGTGTCTGAATCTGAACAGGGCACCCAAATAAATGGCCACGATTATTCCATCTTTAATCAAACCCTAAAACCTATTTTTATTTCAGCTTCTTCTCGTCTGTCTGCAACTTCACGAACGGAGAAAAAAAGAAGACTCCTCGTCACTTCGCGAACCAGTTACAAATGCCTCTTTTCTACGTCTACAGTTAATTTCTCAACTAATTCTATTGTTCTTAATTCCGGTCTAACTCTAACCTTTGATTTCTAACGCTAACCTTTGATTTCATTAGTCCGACCGAGCAAAGCGAGGGAGGACTTCATATATGGTGACTTTGTGTCAATGTGAAGCGTGACATTTTTTTCCAATTAGACACAAAAGATTGGATTTGGTTCAACGATGAAAGGACGACATAACGCCTCCTCCAAATCAAAATTTTCTTTTTTTCATTTAGATATTTTCGTAAATAAACCCAAAAGGAAGGGCACTAAGGTATTAGACATTTTCGTAAATGAACAAAAGAGGAAGGGCAGTAAGATATTAGACATTTTCGTAAATAAACCAAAAAGGAAGGGCAACTAGATATAAGAGCCAAATTTTATTATAATTCCTTATATATCATATTTCTTTAGGGGTATAATTGACAACCAAATTTTAATATAACATATCTAAAAATCCGTGCCTTGGAATTTTACAAATTTTATCTCGTTGGAAAGGTTTTAAAAAAATCTACGGGATGAGTATAAACAACAATATAAAATTTAGAGTTTTTACGAAAAATTTGGAAAAATATTTATCATTTTAGGCACAATTTTGAAAATAAAATGGAGATCCATTGTGCAAACTACCACAAAATGATACATAATACTTTATGTAACCATATTTTGGTTTTATGCATCAACTAATTTTCTTTTGCAACTAATAAAACGATATATACTCTCTCTGTTTCAAGAAAAATGATATTTTCACTTTAGCCATAAATTTTCTTTACAGTCCAATTGCAGGAATGTTTCCTTTTTTCTTCGGTCGGCCTTCCCACCGTGGCGGTGGTCATCTAGTATATAATAACTTAGATCTCTAATTCATAGCATGAAGAAGAACAATGTAAGTTTCAGAAATTATTAATTTTATCTTTCCTCATTTTATCGAATGTAAATGTAAATTAATTCATATTTGTTATTGATAATAATTTTTTTATGGGAAATTCGGTTCCGAAGAGTTTGGATGATTGATTTGTTGATTGAGTTGGAAAAGGGGATTTTGATGATGGGGATTGATTGAATTTTAGCTGGATTTGGGTTTTGATTCGTTAATGGGGTTTTGAAATTAAGTATGAATATGTGAAATTAGGGATGGGTTTTATTCAAAATCATTTACTTGATTGTGGTGGTGATGGTGGTGTTAGTGGTGAGTGTTGCTGGTTGTGGTAAAAGAGATGAATGGAACTATTCGGGTGAAGGTTTTTGTTGGTGTAGTTGGAGCTCTACACCGACTTTGATCGAAAGATGTTGCTCATTTTCTTCAAAGAAATTAGAGTCATATGATGTATTGAATTGTTGATTAGGCATATGAAATTCTTTTTTTTTTTTTTTTTATAAGTAAAGCGAAAAATTCCATTGATCAAAAAGGGAGTACAAAAGAATTGTACCACCCAAGAAGAATACACCAAAGAGCCACAAAAGAAAAGAAAAGAAACAAAACAAGAGAAGAAAGAAAAGAAAGAAGAGAAAGCAAACTAAAAGGCAGCTACCTAAGGGGGTTGAAAATACATCAATCCCCAGTTGTTGATAACAGAATCAAAAGAAATCTGCTGGAATTCAACAAAGCATGAAGCCCATGAAAAAAACAAGTATTTAGCTTTGGCAATAACCCCGTGAAGCTCCATTTTCTTGTCCGAGAAAACTCTAGCATTTCTTTCCAACCAAATGGACCAAACAATCATAGCAGGTATCATTTCCCATAACTTCTTCTCATGACTTTGACAAATCCTTAGCCCGCCAAGTATCCAGCAGAGACTTTATCGAGGAAGGAAGGTCATAAGAAGATTGAATGTCATTCTTAAAATAATTCCACATTCCTTGAGCAAAACCACAATGAATAAACAAATGATCTCGTAGTTTCTATGTCTCCACAAGACACACACTCACCCGTAGTTTCCATACCTCTGCCTAAGAAAATCTTTAGTCGGAATTCTATTTTGAAACACACACCACATGAAGAAAGCAATTTTAGGAGGATATTTCTCCCCCAAATGTTCTTGAAGCTATGACTATCAGCAAGACATATCTTGATGAATATCTTCATAACAAGATTTGATGGTAAAACTTCTTGTGCTTGTTGAGTTTCCAATCGATTTCATCTTCATCTGACCAAACTAAATTCACCACACTAAGCTTAGCCTTTATAATCTCTAACTGAGCTCTCGAAAGCACGTCAAGCCTGTTTGGAATTTCCAAATTCCAATTAGAAGAGCTAGCAGACCCATTTACTAATCATAGTAAATAAATTTTCCTTTAGAACGAGCTTTGTTGTAGATATTAGGAAATTCGGACTTCATATCTCTCATGAACAGCCAACAATCTTCCCAAAATCTAACCTTGGACCCTCTATTAACTTTAAAAGTAATATTACCTTCGAAAATTGGTTTTCTAGCCATAACTCCTTTCCATATTGAGACCCCATAAGTACCTTTTGGTGATTAGAAAGAAAAGGTTGCTCGACTTGTGCCATACTTTTCACTTATGATCTTTCTCCAAAGCATGTCATCCTCTAGCGCAAATCTCCATAACCACTTCACTAACAAAGCATCATTCATATGCCTTAAACTCTTAATCCCAAGACCGCCTGGTTCCTTTTTTCTTAGTCAATCGAGGCCACTTGAGATGAATCTTCTTCTTACGATGCTTCCCATCCCAGAGAAAATCTCTCATGATTTTCTCAATCTTATTAGCCACAGAAACAGGGATCTCAAATAACGACATGAAGTAAATAGGTACACTAGCTAACACACTATTAATTAACGTAATTTTACCAGCCCTAAAGAGATTAGATTTATTCCAATACGATAATCTTTGAGTGCACTTATCTATGACTCTATTCCATTTCCTTGTACCTTTATACCTATCCCCAGAGGTAAACCCAAGTAAGAAGTGGGAAGAGAATCACTAAGACATGATAATAAAGAAGAAAAACTGACTCATATCACCATTAAAAGCCCAAGATACAACTTGCTTTTCGCAGTTAATTTTAAGGCCGGACAAAAGCTCAAAACCTAGTAAGATCAACCTCAAATGTTTCAACCGATCTACATTGGCATCCGAAAGAATAGAGAATCATCGGCGAATTGAAGATGGGTGATAGAAGTACCATTGTCTTTGACACTAAAACCGTTAATATGACCTTCTTTAGCTTTCAACATTAATAAGGAAAGAATTTCAAAGAACGATAAGAAATAAAAAAGGAGAGAGGGGATCACCTTGGCGTATTCCTTTTTTACTTGTGAAGTAGCCCTCTGCACTTCCATTGATAAGAATCGAGAAACGAACTCTTTGCACACAAATCATAATGCATTTTATCCAATTTTCACCAAAACCCATTCTAACCATAGCTTCTCTTAAAAATCCCGACTTACATTGTCGAACGCTTTTTCGAAATCAATTTTACAAAGAAGACCAAACTTTCCGGATTTCATTCTCGAATCTATTAATTCATTAGCGATCAAGACCCCATCGAGAATTTGTCTTTGTTTGATAAAAGCCGATTGTTGTTGAGATATGATCTTAGGCAATACTTGTTTTAAACGATCCGCTAGAACCTTAGCTATAATCTTATACGCCCTGCCTAAACCAAACTTATAGGCCTCAAGTTAGAAATTTCCTCAACCTGTCACTAAAAAATCCTAGCAAAGGCCACTAAAACTGACAACTTCTAATTGCCAAATGCTTTTGGAACTAATCAAAGACAACTTGTAGTTGCGATATTCTTCTAAAAACAAGTCGGCCGCAACTATAATTTTTATTAGTTTCTAAACTCTTCACCAACAAACGTATGGCAACTTCATGAATTACGTTAATAGCCTTATGATTCCGGAACTAGGCAAAGGCAACAATTAGTTCCTATATACTTTGGCAACATGTTGATCGAATCTATTATTTTCCTTAATTTGAAAGTCTTTAGCAACAAATAGAGGCCAACTACATAAAATGCATTAGTTTCTTAAACATTTAGAAACTAAATGACAAATCGCAATTGCCAAAAGTTGAGCAACTTAACACCCCAACTAGATATGTTAGTTGTTACTTATATCATATGGTTTGGATGAGTAGTTGGGTGAATGCTCGAATGGCTATGAATTAACAGCAAAATGAAAAATGAAAGAGGCAGGTACAGAAGAAGCAACTTTTATATAGATCATTCTTTACTGAAAATACATCTGTTTGAGCAAGATAAAAGTTCCAAGCAGAAAACAAGTGCAAACTCATAATAACTAGTAGTAATATATACTAAGTGGACTGGCAGTAAAAACAAGAGTAGCAATGATTTGAAGTTCTTGCGGGTCATTGTGCATCATATGAACTTGAATCGTCGTCATCAGCAATTCCACCTATGACAAAATCCCAAGCCATAAAAATTAGAGCCTGAATAATACTAGCAATTATCCATATCCCAGCAACTGCCTTTGTTTACAATTCGTCCAACCACTTGCAGTTTGAGATGATCTCATTTCAATGTATTTCATCTTGGGAATCTTTGTCTACAACCTCAAGTGGACACATGACCATAGACCTGCAAGGAATTTACAACCCTTGACAATCACTTCCAGTGCAGGACCGCTAATTTTCTCAACCACTCAAGTCCAAGATGGTATTTTCCCTGCAACTTGTTCGACTACCGGACTGCTTATTTTACTGCAGACACAAAGTCTGAAGGTTTCCAGCACTAACATAACACAAACATCCAAATTTAGAAATACATGAATGAATAAAAAATTTGCTAAAGTATCAACAAATTAGTTTTAGGTCAACAAGTAGATCAATTGAGTCGGAAAAATAGAATTGGAATATCGCAATGATACAACATTAAAACCCAAACCACATTTTGATCGAGGTAAGAGGGATACTCTCAGGGTCTTGTTTCGTGATGAAGTTTTGGTTTGTTCCAGTATAGCTACAATATTCTTCCTTGGTGGCTGGTTTAGCATCACCATCTTCTTATGCTGCAACAATGCAGTCTGTCTGAGTCAGTTCATACCTAATTCGAAGTAAGTAAACTTCAATATCATCACAAAGAAAAAAAAATATTAAAACTTTAAAGTAAAAAACCACATCTTATATCATGTCAAATCTAAGAGAAATCTACAAGATGCGCGTAGTCCTCGGAGATGCTATACCAATTCAGGATATGATATATATAAGACCTTCACTAAACGGTCAAGACTCTCCAAAGAGAACTCTTAACAGTTGAATATACAGTAACAAGCCAATCATAACCTAATTGCACACTCAATATTTTTCTAAGGGGAGTTAAAGCACGAGTCGCGACATTAGAGCGAGTGATCCAACCAAATCACATCAAAAAGATTGAGTTCCAAGAAAGAAACGGGGATAAATTTTGTATGGCAGTTATGTTGCTTAGCTATTGGCACAAAGAGAAGCTTCACAATCCAAAAAGCAAACAATTTTGACTAATTACTTGACCATATGCCAAAAAACAAAAGAATAAAAAATAAAACTTTTGAAACTCAAATTGATGAACTACCAAACATCAAATTGAGTTTCCACAGCCCAACCAAACATCATCATTACCTTCAGAAGTCGGTGGTAACTAATGAAGGCAGGTTATGAGCAAGCAAAAGACCAATCCTGCGAACAGAAAACAATCTATGAGAGTTCGTAAAAAAAGTTGTGGAACAAATATGGATTAACATAAACCAACAGACCATACAAGACAAATCACCGAATCATTTAAACTCAATTAGATTACATAAAATGAGAACAGAGTAGGACCTTATCAGCCAGCCGCTTCCTTGCCCCGTTCTTCGTCCACCATTGAATAATTTCACTATGACAGTCTCACATCCTGGTTAATACTTCCTCGTTCCTCCTGATACTTCAACCTATGACATAGATAACTGAACAATTAGCTCAACAACGATTGAGAATAAAATACTCTCACCAAAAAGCACTTTCAAGTTAAGAACCAACACAACACCAGACAAGTAATATAAAGAAACAAAAGGGTTAGCTAGGTTCTAATCATTTCACACCCTAAGGTAATGAAGAACCAACATGTTGCCAAATCCTTTTCCAACCTGTATATACAATTGGAAAACATAAGAACAAAACTAATAAAAGAACTGAGAACCAAAACAGAAAACATTGCATTAATGCAACAGTCTAGATTGTGTTCTGTATTGCTTGGGTTTCTTGTACAAATTCTGAAGTTATTTTTGGGTTCCTCTAAGTCTTACCACTACACGGATTAAAAACAATGAATACAGATCTTCCACATATAATCTGATTTTCCATCAACCTAATTGACGAGATAAAAAAATGAAAACTACCATAAAAAATATATATATGTAACTAAACAGAATTCCCTTGGTAAGATCCTCTGCAACGAGTAACTAGAATCGATTCCGAACAACCAGTTTTGTTTCTAGGCATAAAAGTTGCATTAACAGACATGAACATCTCATGATAATCCCTAACAACATCAAATCATGGTAATGGTTTATATGGCTAAATTGCACCTGAAAACAATTTCGAAAGCACTGAGACAATACAGCTAAAGTTTATCTCATAAGGTGACAACGCAGAGATTTAACCAACATATTACCCATTCAATGTTCCTCAATGTATGTATTTTGATTTTTGCAATCTAAAGTTCAGCATTTCATCCTTCAGCTTTTTTTCTCCTGCAAAATGAAGCTGTAGAAATCAGTCACAGAGTTATTGAAATGGAAAGAAAAGAAAACAATGAAATAGGTGAAGGGGGATGGTGCTACATGGATGGGTTTGCAGTGCTGGTGAGGGGGATGCATATTTTGGAGGGTTTCTAAGTGGTGCTGCTGAAGAGGTTTTAAAAAATTTCATTGGTGCTGGTAAAGTGATACAAACTTGGGGGTTTCAAACAGGTCATGTTGGTAATAGTTGAAAGGAAAATTATGAGAGCCACAAGCAAGAGAGCAATCCTGCAAAGAGAAGACAATCTATGAGAGTCCATAAATGTGCTGAGCAACTCATAAAAATCAACTACGAAATTTCGGTAGCGCAGTGGGCTTCAGTTGAGGTATTTTGTTGTGCACTTAGTTTGGCGCCTTTTTTTTTCGGATTCGCTTTCTATTTATTGTTTTTATTTTTGTGTAGCATTGTTTTCTAAGTTTTTAATTTATTGTGTGTTTAGAATTCTGTCGAACAATGTACAACCATAACGTGCAAGCCAATTCTATCACCACAACAGGTTAGTTTGTTAAACTCAAACAGTCATTGCGAAATTCTTTGTTGTTTGTTTGGATAGCTTTGCCGGATTGGATATGGTGGAACTTTTTGTGGTGAGATGGCGATGCTTTGTCGAGATTGCTCCTGATGCATTACTGGAATGATAAAAGGTTGGGATTTGCTCCTTTTCATTTACTAATCTAATCTATTTTAGGTGAGATAAAATAGGATGAAGTGAGATAAAATAGGATGAAATGAGATAAAATAGGATAAAGTGGGATAAAATAAGATTAAAAAGTAGTAAAGTATTCACGGATTGTACTTGGCGATAATCCAATAGTCTCGGGCGTCATTGGTAATGTCTTTGGCGTCATTGTTAATGTCTCTGGCGTTTTTTGGCATGGTCGCCCGCTCTTCCATCCGACGCGCGCGCGTTCATCCAACTCAATGTTCAAAGCAATAGATTTGTTGATTTGAACATCCATTTTTTATGTTTGTTCATTCCATAGTGGGAGCAAAATGAACAAACTTGGAGTTTGTTCATTCCATAGGAACTACTCTTAGTCATTAGTCATTACTCCCTCCGTTCCACTTTAGATGATGTTTTAGGGTTTTTTGTATGTTCCAAAATAGATGAGAGTTTAGCTATTTACTCTAAATTCTCACTGATTTACCCCTGCTTTGGAATCACAACAAAACATTCATTGCCCTTGTTATCAGTGAGATATAATTAATCTAATTTTAGATTTTAAATTTATTCTCTATTATCTTAGGATATTTGGTCATCCCAAGTGGAATTACATGGGGATTCATAATTTATACTAGAATCTAGAAACAAAAACTATGAGGTTTAAATTTTTAGGAAGGTATTAATATGGGCGGCTCCCATATTTGTTTAAGAAACTATGAGGTTTAAACAAAAAACTATGAGGTTTAAAACAAAAAACTTTGGGTTTGCCCGTCAAGGGTGAAGTCTTAGGTTGATGAGTTCTTCTATTCGGACTATTCCTCATTGTTAAAAGCAGCTCCCAGTTGTTTTCTTAGGCTGCAATTTTGCTTAAGAAATTCATTTTACTACTAAAGTAAATTACTGTGTATTATTCTTTTTTTTTCCTGCTGTAATATGGTTACAAATTTAATTGGTTTGAAATTTAATCATTGCATCCACTGATGCTGCTTATGTTTTTGTAAATTGTATGATGTTGTTGTCATTCTCGGTTATGCAAACTTATGCTCTTTGAAACAACTCATGTTATATAAATGAGATTTTGTAGGCTCTGTTTATGCTCTAGGCAAACTATATAGAGACCCCAATACAAACCATATATGCAAAATAAAACTTAAATTAGTCTTAAACTCAAATTACTCAATAACTTGATGTTGACATACAAACTGAAATGATCTTTAATAAAGATGAGAACACAAAAATGGATTAACTTACAATACAAAAATAAATCCTCAAAACCCAAGAACGCAGAATGTAAAAGAGACGATCAATAGAAAATCTCGCTGCTAAATTGAAGTCCGCCGATAAAGCTGTTTGAAATTCTTTTATGAAAGAGGAGGATATGCACCAATTTGGTTGACGAGAAATAGATCTCAACTAGAAAAGATTCTAAAGAAAACGGTGAAACTATCATAGTTTTCGGAGAGGAAAAATCATTGTGTGGAAGTTGTTGATGGCTGTGTATTTTTGATGTTTCTGCTTCCATTGATGGATCATGAACAAGAGAGTTTGCTTGTGTTGAGTTTTAGGGTTAGGCTTTGGATTCAGTTTCTCTCTATGCAGCAACTAGTTGTAGGCAGCGAAGAAACAAGGGCAACTATTCTAGTTATAAAGGTTTAGAGATGTAGCTCCATATTAGGGTTAAATTGTAGTCGTAGATATGCTTTAGATTTAACGGCTCACACGAATTTTATGACTACAATAATCGCTGACTAAAGTTTGTTATAGACGGCTGTGATTTGTTTATACATACACGTGATAGGAACAAAGATTGGTGGGAAAATTTTAGGGCACACAACTCTATGAAAGTTTATGGCCTCGTGTTAAAGGGCATACGTACCTGTAAGAGCACCCAAAATCAAACTGTCGCTTGGAGAGAGATTGGATAACTTTGCACTGCATTTTTTTTTTTTTTGATCGGTCAAGAGAAATTTCATTGATTAAGAGGGGTACCTCAACACAATAAAAACAACCGGAAAAAAAAAAAAAAACGATTTGAGAATTGGTTTATGGGTTCAATTTTTGTTAGTACAGTACTCATTATGATCCATTGCACTGCCACCAATCATGAAACGGTTCAATTTTTCAAATGTTAAGACTCACTTGTTCAAAGCAACCTTCCAAGTCCTTTTGTTCTTTCGTGCTGGTCGGAATATAACTACATCAAATTTCATTTATTGTGCTTTTTTCCTTATTAAAAACCTATCATCTGTAACTTATTTTTTGGACATACATCATGAGTACTAACCAAGACCCCGACTTTTCTTATCATAGTTTTATCCAAATTTAAGAGATTAGTAGACCCGTTAGGTTAATGCTTAGTATGAGTTAATGAAGAAGAAATTTGTCATTGCTTTTGTTGAATTACATGGGCCGTCCCTTTTGGATTATATCCATTGGGTTAATTCTTTGGGACTCTTGTTCTACAATGGGGGTTCTTACCCTCGATAAGGGCACCCTTTAGGGTTTAGGATGTACGTACTACCTATAAATAAACCAACTACACAGAAAACCACTACTCTCCAACTATTACACCAATCTCCAACTATTACACTAAACGCAGCCGACTTCGTCTCTATGGTTTCCGATTTCTAATCCTCGAAAACTCTTTCATTTTGATTTTTTCTGGTTTATACAGAATGGATTACTGGGATGATCTTCGTAATCTATCTACACGCATTTAATCAAAGAAAACCAAACGCATTATGATTTTTCCTCTCGAATATTTCTGGTCAGGATATTGATTTACTCAAAGTGTTCGTAGTGAAGTAAGTCAAGACCAGGTTATTCAGGAACTTGTTCTTATCCAGATTTCTAGGGTTAATTTAACTTGTATCACAAACCTAATTTGTGGAATTCCGATTCTGTATGTTTAATTTTACTATTCTAAGAAAATATAAGACTCCTCTTCTTAATGTTAGATTGATTTTGGGTTCTTTGTTATATTGGCTTCTGAATTATGATTGTAAATGGATTACAACTCCTACTAGAAAAACAAAAAAGTTTAGTTTATTTGAAGATTAGATTTTGATGGCCTATATTGTATATATAATTTGAGTAGAAATTGCTGGCCTCACAGTGAAAGTTAGGCCAAAAGCTTGAATTCTAGAGCTCCTGGCCCCCTACCAATAGAAATTGAGGATTTGAGAATTTTTCGGGATACGTACGTGGTGAACTCCAGATATTAAACCTATTCGCAGAACCAAACCCATACCCTAATTCGTGAGATCGAAAGTAAAACCCTAATCTTCCATTTCCCTCTGCCTATTCTCCTTCGTTTCTTGCACAAAGAAACGTCTGCGCCTCTTTTCTTCTCCCTATTATTTTCTTCTTCTTTTTTTGGTTTTTACAACAACATCCAAACCTGTTTTTAGCTTTCTTCTTTATTTTCTTTTCGGGAACATGCGTAGAGAACAAAGGAAACGTCGGTCGGTCATATGATATGATTTGATTTATCTCTTTTTATAACCAGGTAAACTTGCGAGAAAACTTGCAGATGTATACTCATCTTGAATCGTATTTATTTGAGTTATGGAATCAATTAATGAATCAACTTATATCTAGTGAGTCCTTATGTTAGTGGTATCCCCAATTTATTTGCTTAGATTTTATCGACCAATCTTCGAGTCTAGAGTTTGGTCTTCTATAACCATATCTCAATTGAGTTGAATCGCAAAACCAAACCTAAGTTTGTTTGATTTGATGTTAAGACGTGGCTATTTTGATGGAACATTTTAATGAGCAAATCTCAGTTGGATTAGTAATGGAAAAAGATGAGTGACTTAAAAATAGTGGTAAACTCAGATTAGCTCACCGTAGAAGTACAATCCAACTGTTGAATGCACATTCAAAGCCTAATTGATGTCATCAGTTTATGATATATATAAAACATGTATTGATAAATGTACTGACTATTTTTGTCATTTATTTTTTGCTTTACAGATTGGTGATAAATGTGCAGGAAATGTAAGAGTACTAGCAACAAGAGTATTCATACCAAATCTATATAAACGTTGCTTGATAAATGGGTAATGACTCAAAAAAAAATTGGAACATTTTTTATAGTGTTTATAGTTGTGCGATTTAGTTTCTATTTCATTACTTCAGTCACCGCTTTAATTTCTATGTTTAGATTCTGCATCAGTCGGTATTTCTATTTGATCATGTTTCTTGAATGTGCCTGGCCAGAAAATTTCAAGGGTTGGAGAAAGGTCACAAGGCCTTTAATTTAGTTTTTTTTTTTGCATGAATTATTGATTAATGGGTTCTTTGTATTCTTACATTCTTGATCTTTCACTCAAAATTCTTATATGGCAATGGGTTGAGAAGTATATTCTTGCTCTTTCACTCAAAATTCTTATATGGCAATGGGTTGAGAAGTAAATTTTTGCTCTCTTACACAAAATTCTTAGATTACAATGGGTTTAGAAGAAGATATGATACAATCTCACATGGGTGATGCTCTATACAGTTTGTAGAAGAAGAATGGCTGTTAACCGAATTGGATTATTTTATGTACATCTAATATACGCTGTTTTGAGAAGCATTGATATTAGATGCATAGATACCATCTCAATATCACAGTAATCAATTATCCATTTGTCCTGGGTTTTGTAGGTTTCTGTGCTGTGATACTATTATAATTTATGTGTTTCAAGGAAATTAGGGCCGTCTCTTAGACTGCTAAGCTTTATGTGGCTTTGAGATGGTGTTTGAGTTCGTAAGTTCAGATCTCAGATTCTAAAATGTTATCAAATTCGTCATAACTTACATGGTCAGTATGGTTGGCATCGGAAAAATCCAATCACTTCTTATATAAGATCGGGGCAATTGTATGTGCATTTGGTCATTACAATGGCAAAATATCTCTGATCGATGGTAACCAAAATTGGAAATATAGATTAACTAAACAATAAGTTGTCCAATGTACATCTGAAGACAATAAGGAGATTGAATGGGTTATAGTGCTTTACAGGTGTTATACGCATTTTTTTATAACCTGCTTTTTTTTAATGTTGACGCATTTGTTTCCATAAATCATATAAGTGAATTAATTGGACCCTTAGTATGAAAATTGTTCATCTGATTAGGTCATTTAGTATCGTTTGGGGAGCTAATGAGGACGAAGTGTTGTGAATTCGTTTCTTCTTATATGCTACCTCAGTTGTTTTTTCTTCTTTGATTGCTCAAACCAACTGAATTTTGTTTTGCAGCTGTCTAAAATCATACAAGAAGTTGTGGTCGATGAAATTGATATAAGGAATATAGCATGCTTGATTAATAGGGAGGGAGCTGTATTTTTTGGGAAAGGAATGTTGGCAGCAGCTATGTTTGCGTCTCTTCAAGTGGACTCTATTCTAGCTGTATAGTTTTTGCCTGTTTTATCTTTTATGTTTACATTATCAAATATTGTCAGGAAACCTTGATTTTAACCTCTTACTTTCATATTCGATTCAAAAACTAACATACTAACATATTATTAACTTTAGGGCATTCGAGCTGTCACGGGTGCCAAGGGATGCTTTCTCATTATCAAGGTAGTGTAACAATTGAAAATTACCCTGTAAGCGTTACGACATTCATGAATAAATTATAAATTTTCAAATTGTTAGTGACGTTGATACAACTTTTCTGCATATTTAATTACTGATCTTTCTATCAAGTTTGATACGCTTTACCCAGTGACATTTCAGTAAAAGGTGCATATATAATGTTGTAGACCCTCGGTGTTATTGTTGTCATTTATTCACCGACAAAATTGTAATGGTGCTACATTGGTTGGGCGGTTGAGCAAGTAATTCCTTATGAATGGAGTGGATACGCTCGCTCAGTTCAATTTTGCGGAGGTAAATCAGATGGAAAATAAGCTTACTGTTAAAAATGGTACACATTTAAATTGGTTGTTGGAACCATTTTGTTAACCTGTTTGTGTCTTCTCCGATAATATAGACTATAGGAAATGTACCAGAATGAATCTGTCTTCCATTGTGCAGTAAGGTTCAGGTTCTGGCCCAAGGAAGTGACAATTATCTGAAAGTCCTCAAAAGTGACAGTGATACGATAAATTCTATCATTGCACTATTTCGTAGACACTCTATAGATATCTATCATCCTACCTCTGTAAAAATTCATCATAAATTATGTGATAACTCGATTGACATTTGTTGTTTGTTTTGTAGGAAAGCGGGATTGGTATGCTAATGGCTGCGGCAACGTAAGGCCATTTTTGCTAGCTTTCAATTTTTCCTCAACGCCCAAGGGCGCCTTATGTTAATACAATACAGGTTATGAGAGGAAATAAATAAGAAAATAAAGATGAAGGTAATATTTAAATATCTTATAATTCGTATACGAACACCCAGTTGTGTGGCTATTCGTTATGGTGTATGTTGTTAATATGCATCAGTGGTCTTATAGATACTATCCAACTCTCTTTTTTAAGGTTTTTGACTATCCAACTATCTTTTGTAAGGTTTTTTTCAATACATCATAATCCTTCTTATAGGTAAAGAGAAGGATGTATGTATGTCTTGGTAGGTTTTGAGTGGACATATAAACCATCCTTTTTTGTACTCCTTTCAAAGAAATTTAAATGCTCATAAGGGACAAGTTCTTTCTTTGATTATGATTTCTTTCGCAATTCCTTTCTGTCATATGCAATTTATTGTGAATAAATTGATGATTCATTTCTCAGAAGGTGATATGGAGGTTTGTCCTTGGGAATCCATTGAAAAATCTTCATCTTTAAAAGGTCGACGAAAGTCAAAGGGATGCCTTAATTTGTTGGGTTATATTTGAAATAAAATCAAAAACGGTGATGGGGTCGCATGAGTTTACAACTCTATAAACACAACATTAAACCATTATCATTACTTTGCTATTGTTTCCTTAAATTTGTTTTATTCTTTTTTTAGACTAGCAAAATTTTATGGTGATGAATGTTATATATAAAATGATTTTGTTCTGTGTTTAGATATAGGAGGTCGCAGAATTAGAGCCCGTGCAACGCACGGGCCCGACACCTAGTAAGAATTAAATGCCGTAATACTAGCACTTGATTCTACATTCCTTGAATAAATTGTATTGCACAATTATCTATCCATTTTACTTGCTAAGCTATCTGTATTCTGTATGATCATTTTCTTACGGTTGTGGTGCAATTCTTATTGAGATTAACTCCATTGTATTTTTGTTATGAAGGATTCTGTAAGCAGATTAAATTGTTGCACAAGTCGACTAGATCTCCCAGATGATGACGAAGGCAAGATAGACAAACAAGTAAAGACGCACCCTCATATCGTAGAATGTGAAGTATATGGTTTGCAAAAACAACTTACTTTGAATGTGAAGTATTTGGAACTCACTCATTAAAACAACTAAACATTACCCAACAAATGAAACCAACCACAGCCAAAATCATAATCCTTTTTTTTTTAAAAATTGTGAAAAGAGAAGATGAACTATGAAAGTCTCCATTTTCTATTTTACAAATGAATTTTTTGGACTCTTCGTCCATTTACTTACCTATATCATCGTTAATCATGTGGATTGTTGCCGGCTATGTTCCTTTGAGTTAGTAAATCTCTAGGTGCAAAATGGAAATCAGTATCATATATTGCTGGTGCAAATTTGAAGGAAAGTGCCTTAAAATCCACCCATACAAAACACCTTGTATACAAACAAATCTAAAGATCTATGAATGAGTTTACACTGTAATTAATATTCTACGAAAGACAACGAGAATTTAAAGTAAAACTGAATTTAATTATAAATTTCACAATCAAAGAGCTGCATAATGAATTTCAGTCTACCAAAGCGGATAAACATGGATCGGTGTCCTTCTAGTTCTAGATGATGACTTGGATTATCAAGTTGACAGTTTCAGATCTGTCTCTTCCTCAAATTCTGTATTTTCTTCTGATTCATCTTAAGATAAGGTATTGATTAAAGATGAAAGCTCAAAGAAGTATGTCCAAAAAAAAAAGTCTTAAAGATGAGCCGGTAACTATGAGAGGATAAGTCATTATGACATTAATCAAAGATGATTGTTGTTGTTGTGTATTAGGGGTGATTCTCGTTCAACACCAAAAAACCCTTTCAAAAAAAAAAAAAAAAAAAAAAAAAAAAAGAAAAAAAAAAAAAGAGAATTTTTTGGCTGAAGAAGAAGACTAGATCTAAGACTAGTTCTTTTGTTAAGGTAGAGGTAGCGGTGAAAGAGGCACTTACATCAGTTAAAGGAGGTTTATATATGTCTCGGTTCGAGTTTACAAAAACCCTAGTTACTTACTCCGAACCTGGGCCAACATCTATAACCCGAGCCCATTTAGTCCCAGCGCACAAATTGGATTCCCAAAAGCAAAAGCATACTAAAATAAAACACTGGTTCTATGTAGATGTGAAGCGCAAGAGATGTCTGTATATTGGCATGTTGCTCTCCAAGGCTCTAGTGTTTGAAATTTAACAAATCATTACCTCTAGGTTTTGTGTTTTCATCCGACTAGCCTTGTTACAAATACATCATATGGGTTTGTGCTTTGACAGGAACTTCCAAACACTAGAGTCCATCCGGGTAATCCCTACATTTGTATACTCGCCCCTTGACAAGAATTTTCTATGAAATTTATCAAATATATACATCATATGGGTCTAGTTTTGTTGTATGCCGTAGATAATGAGATTCAATGAAAGTGAGTTCACGGCTTGTGTGCATTTTAATAATATATTCTCTTTGAACGATCAAAATAATTAAAAGTGAATTCAACAAGCAATGCTATTGCTAATGCAGTTTCCTCCACAAAAGAAGCACGAATGCAACCATATGCTGTTGGAAACAAAGCACAAAAAACATATTAATGAATCTCAAACAGCTGAGTCGCGGACTAGGTCGCTATCTTTAAGGTGTTTCGCGACTCTGCCTCTTGATTGTGTGCTAGCAGTCGATTCTTGTCGAAAACCCTATGGGATAAAACAGCTGATACTCTCTTGTTCGATTTCTCTGCACTATGAGAAATCAAACTAACAAATACTCTCTCTAACACTTGCTCAGTACTCAAAATATATTAAAAACTAAATTGTTTTTCATCTTCTCCAAAAAATGTCTTTTTATAACTCAGAAATTAATCAATACGGTTTTAATGAGAATAAATCAGGCTTTAATGCACACTTAAAAATCCTCTCGCCGAGTTACAAACAAAACGGGTCGAATATAATTACTCAATTAATACAATCAAGGGATATTTAATGTTTGGTACTTGACAAATGACCAACACATTGCTTTGGTACCCAACATTTGAAAAATTAAGGGTTGGTACATGGACCCGTCATTGACCGTCAAGTCAATGCATTGACTTAACTAACCTACAATTTCCGTAACAGACCATATCTTATTATCATATTAGCCTTAAAAACTATAACAATGACCATGTATGTCCTAACGTCCGGTTATAGCGGTTATACGTGTCCGAATCTGAAACGGGCACCCAAATAAATGGCCACGATTATTCCATCTTTAATCAAACCCTAAAACCTTTTTTTATTTCAACTTCTTCTCGTCTGTCTGCAACTTCACGAACGGAGAAAAAAAGAAGACTCCTCGTCACTTCGCGAACCAGTTACAAATGCCACTTTTCTACGTCTACGCTTAATTTCTCAACTAATTCTATTGTTCTTAATTCCGGTCTAACTCTAACCTTTGATTTCTAACGCTAACCTTTGATTTCATTAGTCCG
Source organism: Papaver armeniacum (assembly GCA_023531295.1). Taxonomy (NCBI): domain Eukaryota; kingdom Viridiplantae; phylum Streptophyta; class Magnoliopsida; order Ranunculales; family Papaveraceae; genus Papaver; species Papaver armeniacum. The sequence goes on from JAJJWW010006008.1 coordinate 28,311, forward strand.
ACCGAGCAAAGCGAGGAGGACTTTATATATGGTGACTTTGTGTCAATGTGAAGCGTGACATTTTTTTTCCAATTAGACACAAAAGATTGGATTTGGTTCAACGATGAAAGGACGACACTGCCCCTCCAAATCAAAATTTTCTTTTTTTCATTTAGATATTTTCGTAAATAAACCCAAAAGGAAGGGCACTAAGGTATTAGACATTTTCGTAAATGAACAAAAGAGGAAGGGCAGTAAGATATTAGACATTTTCGTAAATAAACCAAAAAGGAAGGGCAACTAGATATAAGAGCCAAATTTTATTATAATTCCTTATATATCATATTTCTTTAGGGGTATAATTGACAACCAAATTTTAATATAACATATCTAAAAATCCGTGCCTTGGAATTTTACAAATTTTATCTCGTTGGAAAGGTTTTAAAAAAATCTACGGGATGAGTATAAACAACAATATAAAATTTAGAGTTTTTACGAAAAATTTGGAAAAATATTTATCATTTTAGGCACAATTTTGAAAATAAAATGGAGATCCATTGTGCAAACTACCACAAAATGATACATAATACTTTATGTAACCATATTTTGGTTTTATGCATCAACTAATTTTCTTTTGCAACTAATAAAACGATATATACTCTCTCTGTTTCAAGAAAAATGATATTTTCACTTTAGCCATAAATTTTCTTTTACAGTCCAATTGCAGAAGTGTTTCCTTTTTTCTTCGGTCGGCCTTCCCACCGTGGCAGTGGTCATCTAGTATATAATAACTTAGATCTCTAATTCATAGCATGAAGAAGAACAATGTAAGTTTCAGGAAATTATTAATTTTATCTTTCCTCATTTTATCTGAATGTAAATGTAAATTAATTCATATTTGTTATTGATAATGATTTTTTTATGGGAAATTAAGTTCCGAAGAGTTTGGATGATTGATTTGTTGATTGAGTTGGAAAAGGGGATTGATTGAATTTTAGTTGGATTTGGGTTTTGATTCGTTAATAGGCTTTTGAAATTAAGTATGAATATGTGAAATTAGGGATGGGTTTTATCTGAAAATCATTTACTTGATTGTGGTGGTGGTGGTGGTAGTGGTGAGTGTTGCTGGTTGTGGTAAAAGAGATGAATGGAAACTGTTCGGTGAAGGTTTTTTGTTGGTGTAGTTGGAGCTCTACACCGACTTTGATCGAAAGATGTTGCTCATTTTCTTCAAAGAAATTAGAGTCATATGATGTATTGAATTGTTGATTAGGCATATGAAATTCTTTTTTTTTTTTTTTTGATCAGTAAAGCGAAAATTCCATTGATCAAAAAAAGGGAGTACAAAAGAATTGTACCACCCAAGAAGAATACACCAAAGAGCCACAAAAGAAAAGAAAAGAAACAAAACAAGAGAAGCAGAAAAGAAAGAAGAGAAAGCAAACTAAAAGGCAGCTACCTAAGGGGGTTGAAAATACATCAATCCCCAGTTGTTGATAATAGAATCAAAAGAAACCTGCTGGAATTCAACAAAGCATAAAGCCCATGAAAAAAACAAGTATTTAGCTTTGGCAATAACCCCGTGAAGCTCCATTTTCTTGTCCGAGAAAACTCTAGCATTTCTTTCCAACCAAATGGACCAAACAATCATAGCAGGTATCATTTCCCATAACTTCTTCTGCGACTTTGACAAATCCTTAGCCCGCCAAGTATCCAGCAGAGACTTTATCGAGGAAGGAAGGTCATAAGAAGATTGAATGTCATTCTTAAAATAATTCCACATTCCTTGAGCAAAACCACAATGAATAAACAAATGATCTGTAGTTTCTATGTCTCCACAAGACACACACTCACCAGTAGTTTCCATACCTCTGCGTCTAAGAAAATCTTTAGTCGGAATTCTATTTTGAAACACACACCACATGAAGAAAGCAATTTTAGGAGGATATTTCTCCCCCAAATGTTCTTGAAGCTATGACTATCAGGGCAAGACATATCTTGATGAATATCTTCATAACAAGATTTGACAGAAAACTTCTTGTGCTTGTTGAGTTTCCAACTGATTTCATCTTCATCAGACCAAACTAAATTCACCACACTAAGCTTAGCCTTTATAATCTCTAACTGAGCTCTCGAAACTGCGTCAAGCCTGTTTGGAATTTCCAAATTCCAATTAGAAGAGCTAGCAGACCCATTACTAACTGCAGAAATAAATTTTCCTTTAGAACGAGCTTTGTTGTAGATATTAGGAAATTCAGACTTCATATCTCTGTCGAACAGCCAACAATCTTCCCAAAATCTAACCTTGGACCCTCTATTAACTTTAAAAGTAATATTACCTTCGAAAATTGGTTTTCTAGCCATAACTCCTTTCCATATTGAGACCCCATAAGTACCTTTTGGCTGATTAGAAAGAAAAGGTTGCTGACTTGTGCCATACTTTTCACTTATGATCTTTCTCCAAAGCATGTCATCCTCTAGCGCAAATCTCCATAACCACTTCACTAACAAAGCATCATTCATATGCCTTAAACTCTTAATCCCAAGACCGCCGTTCCTTTTTTTCTTAGTCAATCGAGGCCACTTCAGCAGATGAATCTTCTTCTTACGATGCTTCCCATCCCAGAGAAAATCTCTCATGATTTTCTCAATCTTATTAGCCACAGAAACAGGGATCTCAAATAACGACATGAAGTAAATAGGTACACTAGCTAACACACTATTAATTAACGTAATTTTACCAGCCCTAAAGAGATTAGATTTATTCCAATACGATAATCTTTGAGTGCACTTATCTATGACTCTATTCCATTTCCTTGTACCTTTATACCTATCCCCCAGAGGTAAACCCAAGTAAGAAGTGGGAAGAGAATCACTAAGACACCCCAATAAAGAAGAAAACTGACTCATATCACCATTAAAAGCCACAGCATACAACTTGCTTTTCGCAAAGTTAATTTTAAGGCCAGACAAAAGCTCAAAACCTAGTAAGATCAACCTCAAATGTTTCAACTGATCTACATTGGCATCCAGAAAGAATAGAGAATCATCGGCGAATTGAAGATGGGTGATAGAAGTACCATTGTCTTTGACACTAAAACCGTTAATATGACCTTCTTCTTTAGCTTTCAACATTAATAAGGAAAGAATTTCAGCAACGATAAGAAATAAAAAAGGAGAGAGGGGATCACCTTGGCGTATTCCTTTTTTACTTGTGAAGTAGCCCTCTGCACTTCCATTGATAAGAATCGAGAAACGAACTCTTTGCACACAAATCATAATGCATTTTATCCAATTTTCACCAAAACCCATTCTAACCATAGCTTCTCTTAAAAAATCCCAGCTTACATTGTCGAACGCTTTTTCGAAATCAATTTTACAAAGAAGACCAGCTTTCCCGGATTTCATTCTCGAATCTATTAATTCATTAGCGATCAAGACCCCATCGAGAATTTGTCTTTGTTTGATAAAAGCTGATTGTTGTTGAGATATGATCTTAGGCAATACTTGTTTTAAACGATCTGCCAGAACCTTAGCTATAATCTTATACGCCCCGTTAACCAAACTTATAGGCCTCAAGTTAGAAATTTCCTCAACTGTCACTACAAAAAATCCTAGCAAAGGCCACTAAAATCCGACAACTTCTAATTGCCAAATGCTTTCGGAACTAATCAAAGACAACTTGTAGTTGCGATATTCTTCGGAAACAAGTCGGCCGCAACTATAATTTTTATTAGTTTCTAAACTCTTCAGCAACAAACGTATGGCAACTTCATGAATTACGTTAATAGCCTTATGATTCCGGAACTAGGCAAAGGCAACAATTAGTTCCTATATACTTTGGCAACATGTTGATCGAATCTATTATTTTCCTTAATTTCGAAAGTCTTTAGCAACAAATAGAGGCCAACTACATAAAATGCATTAGTTTCTTAAACATTTAGAAACTAAATGACAACTGCAATTGCCAAAAGTTGAGCAACTTAACACCCAAACTAGATATGTTAGTTGTTACTTATATCATATGGTTTGGATGAGTAGTTGGGTGAATGCTCGAATGGCTATGAATTAACAGCAAAATGCAAAATGAAAGAGGCAGGTACAGAAGACACACCTTTTATATAGATCATTCTTTACTGAAAATACATCTGTTTGAGCAAGATAAAAGTTCCAAGCAGAAAAGAAGTGCAAACTCATAATAACTAGTAGTAATATATACTAAGTGGACTGGCAGTAGAAACAAGAGTAGCAATGATTTGAAGTTCTTGCGGGTCATTGTGCATCATATGAACTTGAATCGTCGTCATCAGCAATTCCACCAATGACAAAATCCCAAGCCATAAAAATTAGAGCCTGAATAATACTAGTAATTATCCATATCCCAGCAATTGCCTTTGTTTACAATTCATCCAACCACTTGCAGTTTGAGATGATCTCATTTCAATGTATTTCATCTTGGGAATCTTTGTCTACAACCTCAAGTGGACACATGACCATAGCCCTGCAAGGAATTTACAACCCTTGACAATCACTTCCAGTGCAGGACCGCTAATTTTCTCAACCACTCAAGTCCAAGATGGTAGTTTCCCTGCAACTTGTTCGACTACTAGACTGCTTATTTTACTGCAGACACAAAGTCTGAAGGTTTCCAGCACTAACATAACACAAACATCCAAATTTAGAAATACATGAATGAATAAAAAAATTGCTAAAGTATCAACAAATTAGTTTTAGGTCAACAAGTAGATCAATTGAGTCGGAAAAATAGAATTGGAATATCGCAATGATACAACATTAAAACCCAAACCACATTTTGATCGAGGTAAGAGGGATACTCTCAGGGTCTTGTTTCGTGATGAAGTTTTGGTTTGTTCCAGTATAGCTACAATATTCTTCCTTGGTGGCTGGTTTAGCATCACCATCTTCTTATGCTGCAACAATGCAGTCTGTCTGAGTCAGTTCATACCTAATTCGAAGTAAGTAAACTTCAATATCATCACAAAAGAAAAAAATATTAAAACTTTAAAGTAAAAAACCACATCTTATATCATGTCAAATCTAAGAGAAATCTACAAGATGCGCGTAGTCCTCGGAGATGCTATACCAATTCAGGATATGATATATATAAGACCTTCACTAAACGGTCAAGACTCTCCAAAGAGAACTCTTAACAGTTGAATATACAGTAACAAGCCAATCATAACCTAATTGCACACTCAATATTTTTTCTAATGGGAGTTAAAGCACGAGTCGCGACATTAGAGCGAGTGATCCAACCAAATCACATCAAAAAGATTCCAAGAAAGAAACGGGGATAAATTTTGTATGGCAGTTATGTTGCTTAGCTATTGGCACAAAGAGAAGCTTCACAATTCAAAAAGCAAACAATTTTGACTAATTACTTGACCATATGACACAAAACAAAAGAATAAAAAAATAAAACTTTTGAAACTCAAATTGATGAACTACCAAACATCAAATTGAGTTTCCACAGCCCAACCAAACATCATCATTACCTTCAGAAGTCGGTGGTAACTAATGAAGGCAGGTTATGAGCAAGCAAAAGACCAATCCTGCGAACAGAAAACAATCTATGAGAGTTCGTAAAAAAGTTGTGGAACAAATATGGATTAACATAAACCAACAGACCATACAAGACAAATCACCGAATCATTTAAACTCAATTAGATTACATAAAATGAGAACAGAGTAGGACCTTATCAGCCAGCCGCTTCCTTGCCCCGTTCTTCGTCCACCATTCGAATAATTTCACTATGACAGTCTCACATCCTGGTTAATACTTCCTCGTTCCTCCTGATACTTCAACCTATGACATAGATAAGTGAACAATTAGCTTAACAACAATTGAGAAGAAAATACTCTCACCAAAAAGCACTTTCAAGTTAAGAACCAACACAACACCAGACAAGTAATATAAAGAAACAAAAGGGTTAGCTAGGTTCTAATCATTTCACACCCTAAGGTAATGAAGAACCAACATATTGCCAAATCCTTTTCCAATACCTGTATATACAATTGGAAACCATAAGAACAAAACTAACATAAGAACTGAGCACCAAAAAAAGAGAACATTGCATTAATGCACCAGTCTAGATTGTGTTCTGTATTGCTTGGGTTTCTTGTACAAATTCTGAAGTTATTTTTGGGTTCCTCTAAGTCTTACCACTACACGGATTAAAAACAATGAATACAGATCTTCCACATATAATCTGATTTTCCATCAACCTAATTGACGAGATAAAAAAATGAAAACTACCATAAAAAAATATATATGTAACTAAACAGAATTCCCTTGGTAAGATCCTCTGCAACGAGTAACTAGAATCGATTCCGAACAACCAGTTTTGTTTCTAGGCATAAAAGTTGCATTAACAGACATGAACATCTCATGATAATCCCTAACAACATCAAATCATGGTAATGGTTTATATGGCTAAATTGCACCTGAAAACAATTTCGAAAGCACTGAGACAATACAGCTAAAGTTTATCTCATAAGGTGACAACGCAGAGATTTAACCAACATATTACCCATTCAATGTTCCTCAATGTATGTATTTTGATTTTTGCAATCTAAAGTTCAGCATTTCATCCTTCAGCTTTTTCTCCTGCAAAATGAAGCTGTAGAAATCAGTCACAGGTTATTGAAATGGAAAGAAAAGAAAACAATGAAATAGGTGAAGGGGGGATGGTGCTACATGGATGGGTTTGCAGTGCTGGTGAGGGGGATGCAGATTTTGGAGGGTTTCTAAGTGGTGCTGCTGAAGAGGTTTTAAAAAATTTCATTGGTGCTGGTAAAGTGATACAAACTTGGGGGTTTCAAACAGGTCATGTTGGTAATAGTTGAAAGGAAAATTATGAGAGCCACAAGCAAGAGAGCAATCCTGCAAAGAGAAGACAATCTATGAGAGTCCATAAATGTGCTGAGCAACTCATAAAAATCAACTACGATTTCCTTAAACTTAGAATCACTATAGCAACATAACAAATCTTAAAGTTCACAAAAGCAGTGAATTTAAACAGAAACTTCATTTCAACAAACATAATCAGAGTTTGAATAACTGAAATCTAAAGGAAAAAGAAAACAAACATCACCAAATCCAGATAATCAAGAAAGACAGAGACTCAAAATTGGTTAAAAAGAACCAATTTTTCCAAGAGAGTGAAATAAAATTATACCAAATTGACAAACCCCGAAACCAAATTAACAGAACCCTAACCTGATTCTCAACAGAAATAATAGAAACACAAATCAAAGAGAACCTATTACAGCAGATCATCAATATTTCCCCAATTGCAAACTCTTACACCGCCAAAACAAAATCGAACAGCAACCAGGATATTAAATCCCTTAAAAGAAATAAAATTTCATACAAAACCCACTTCATAGAACTTCAATTTCCCTATTAATCAACATTCACATCGAAATTAAAAAGCATAATCCAAACCAACCTTATTAACCACAGAGAAATTAAAAAGCCCTAATTTCTCTCCTTTAGGTCCTGGATTTCAATTAGAGAAGATAAGAGTTGTTTTACTAAGAAATCAGAAGAGAAAGAGAGAATATTTCCGAAATTGAGTTAGGGTTTGAAGGATGCGGTGTTAGGTTTCAGGGAGAGTCGTAGAGAGTTTAGGATTTCAACATTTTTCATCTTAACCGAAAATATTTGGGCGGCCCACATAAAGGAGCGCGAACGATTGCCGCGGATTTTTTTCTTTTGCCGCCAAACGAAATATTTGGAGCAATTTTCCCTCCATAGGACAATGTGGCAATTCGGGTGAATATTTGCGTTTGCATTCATTGGTGGATTAGAGATCCTTGGTTTTCTATTGGTCGAATTGATGGCATACGGATCATCTTGATTCTTACTTGATGAGGTACTGCTTTATCTCAAAATGTGACCGAATTGACTATCATTTATCGCGGATGACTCAAACCCGGTACTTAATCAATTAATTTGTTTGAAAAAGATCGCTCGATTTTGAAAACATGATCATTATCAAAAAAGTGATTTATTGTTATTTTTGTATTGATATCGATTAAAAGATTGTTCTTTTTTGTATTGATTTCGGATTCAATATTGATATCAGAAATCCCCAAGGTCATTTAGTAGGGAGCAATTAATCGCTTGGAAATAGACCTATGGGACTTGTTTTTACTAATCTGATTAAAATTCCAAAACATCCAATGAGATGGAGTTAGACCGAACAAAGTCGAAGTGGAATAAATTTAATCTTTAACTATCCAAAGAAATCGAGTTATACCCAATGGATTGGTAGACGAATGGATTCGAATATTAATGTATCCATTGAGATCAAGTTAAATGAATGAAGTCGGAGATGAATTGAAAACTCTAAACATGTAATGAGATCAAGTTAGGCTGAAACGTGTTGGAAACGAATGAATTCAAATCTTTAAACATCTAATGAGATCGAGTTAGATCGAACACATTCATAGACGAATGAGTTAAAATCGGCTTGGAATCGACTAAAAAATCTCCAAAAATCAATCAAACTCAGAATCAAATATTGATATCGGAAATCACCAAGGTCATTCAACATCGAACGATTAATCGCTTGGAAATAGACCTTGGAATGCTGTGTAACTACTCTGATTCAAATCCCAAAACATCCAATGAGATTGAGTTAGACCGAAAAAAGTCAAAGAGGAATAAATTTTAATCTTTAAGCATCCAACAAGATCGAGTTAGACCAAATGAATTGAAAGACGAATGGATTCAAATTCAAATAATCCATTGAGATCAAGTTAAACTGAATGAAGTCAGAGATGAATTGAAAACTCTAAGCATCTAATGGGATCAATTTGGTATGAAATGTGTTGGAAATGAATAAATTTTAATCTTTAATCATCCAATAAGATCGAGTTAGATCAAACACATTTAAAGATGAATGAGTTAAAATCGTCTTGGAATCGACCAAAAAAATCTCCTAAAATCAGTCACACTCGGGTTCAGTATTGATATCGGAAATCACCAAGGTCATTTAACAAGGAGCGATTAATCGCTTGGAAATAGACCTTGGAGGCATGTATAACTACTCTAATTCAAATCCCTCAAGATCCAATGAGATTAAGTTAGACCGAACTAAGTCAAAGAAGAATAAGTTTTAATCTATAAGCATTCAATGAGATCGATCGAGTTAGACCGAATGGATTCAGAGATGAATGGATTCAAATCTCAAAGCATCCACTGACCTGGAGTTAAACTGAATGAAGTCAAAGATGAATTGAAAACTCTAAGCACCTAATGAGACCAAGTTGGGTAAAATGTGCTGGAAACGAATGAATTCAAATCTTTAATCATCCAATGAGATCGGGTTAGATCGAACACATTCAAAGACGAATGAGTTAAAATCGTCTTGGAATCGACTAAAAAATCTCCTAAAATCGGTCAAACTCGGATTCAATATTGATATCGGAAATCACCAAGGTCATTTAACAGGGATCGATTAATTAATCACTTGGAAACAGACCTTGGAGACATGTGTAACTACTTTGATTCAAATCTCAAAACATCCAATTAGATTGAGTTAGACCAAACAAATATAGGCGTCCAATGAGATCGACACTACAAAAAATCCTAGCAAAGGCCACCAACTACTCCGAGTTTTTAGAGCCTAGATAACCATCGTGTCTCGCGGGTATGTGTGTTAGGAATTGTGCCATCCGTGAGGGTTAAATTGCGTCTTTCTGAAACGTGGGCTGAATCCAAGCCTGAGCTTGTCTTTTAGCAACCATGATTGAGGTTAGGGTCGAACTCGTCTTTTAACGGTCATGGTTGAAATCAAGTTTTTTATAGCGAGGGCTGAAATCAAGGATGTGCTTGTCTTTTAACAACGAGGGCGAAAATCAAAGATGAACTTGTGGCGATGAGAGCTGTAGTCAGGGCGGAATTACTTGACTTTTGGTGACGAAGGCTGTAGTCAGGAATGAACTTGACTTTTGGCGACTAGGGTTGTGGTCGACGCCGAACTTCTTCATCTTTTGGCGACGACGGCTGAGGTCGAGGCCGGACTTCGTTTTTTCGCGGCAACAACTATATTCGATTTTCGAAATCTTACTTATGCATTGAGGAAACTCTAGAATGGCTGTTTGTGTCCCTTTTGCCCGACATTTAGTAATGAACATTTTACCCCTGATCTGATACTTCATGAAAATGACTTTTTTCCTATAATTTATAAAATGACTGTTCTTCCCATGGTTTGTAAAATTATCAATTCATCTCTGACCTCAAAATTTAACTAAAGTGATTATTTTATCTTACGTCCAAATTTCACCATTTACAAATCGTATGTGGTCTGATTTTCCATGGATACTCCACGCGAGTATGAAAATCGGCGGGTGGGTACTATTTTATAAAAGAAAAAATGTTATACTATGTCAAGAACCAAAATATATTCTACCCCAGTCATATGATCACTCAAATAGTACCTGTCCCGTTGATTTAGGTATACACATTTAGTAATCTCGTGATTTTGGCGTAATGATTTCTCACAAAAAGAAAAAACCTAACAAGTCGAAAATTCGACACTTTTTTCTCTTCAGTTATTTAAATTTCCCGTACAAATTTAGGGGTGGGACTTGGGTTGGGTTAACCCACCCAAACCATGCCCAAACCGATCGTTGGGCGGACATGGGCAACGTATTTCAAAATTTTGGACAAGTTTGGAAATTTTTTTACAAACCCGAGTTAAATTTGGCAAACATGGGCACAAATATTTTTAACCCAAGCAACCCGCCCAACCCGAAGAACTATGATATAGTTATGTAAAATTATTTTTTTTATAATTGGTATTATTATCTATTTAGAGTAATTTTAGATATTATCTTCTAGTCTTCTAATGAAAATATAAATTATATTTATCTCATTAGTCATTCAATATGAAAAAAAGTTTATGTTATTGAAAATAATCTTCAGTTATTTGGAAATTTAAGATAAATGGAGCAATTAAATATTATTATTACTAAAATTTGTTATTATCATATTAACAAACTCGTATGTTTAGGGAAATTTGGGCCAACCCGAAGAATCCGGGGAACCCGAAGAACATAACTTGGGCGGACTTGGGCAGTACATCCATGGATTCCACGGGTTCGATGCGCAATCTGGCAAAAGATACTTACCTCGGGCCTATCATGGCCAAGCCTTCTAACCCACCCCAACCCAAATCCCACCCATAGTACAAATCTCTTAGATTCATTAGTCATATTTCACATTTTTCTTTAAAGTCAACGACAAGTTCCTACATTATTTTTATTTAAATTCATACTTATTCTTATCATTTACTTTAAATTTTCTTTCACCCTAAAAGTCAATACGAAATGAAATGCTCCGAATCCAAAAAACCTTACTCTTCAAAAAAACAAAAATGCTCCGAATCCAATTGTCTTCTCCGCGGACTCCTCCTCCTGTAGGTGCAAGTGCAAAATAGTGGCCCATCATCAAAAAAAAAAAAATCAACAAAACTGCACCATCTGATTAACAATTATTTTACTATGCCCTCTCGTTCTTTTTTTTTTATTGTGCAAAAAATACGGCAAATCATAAAAGAAAATCAATAAATTGAACCGTCAATCAATTGAGATTGAAACACGTGGCAAGAAACACGTGTATGGACCGATAGGATACCATCAATCTTTAGAGGTCCTTACACGTGGTAGAACCAGCCATTAGATATTCTTCTACCAATCACTTGGGCTTCGGTTTCAGTATAGTCGTTCAGCCTGCTACAGCGTATCATGCCCATTACAAATCTTAGCCGTAAACCCTGTTGATGTTTTTACCGAGAATACCACCCGGAGATCTGTTCTATAATTAATTAAGGAAGAGAGACAAACGTATTGTTTTTTCCGTCTCTCTGCTCTCTTATCTTCTTCATCCTATTTTCTCAGAACCGAAAGAAAAACCCTAAGATCTAACACCCATCCGTAAGCAGTAAAATCCAATTTTTTCATGCCAAAGCAATGTGACTAATACCATGTTTTCCTCGTTCACTGATGACTTATCATTTTGTTTTGCTAATTTTTCATTCGCGGATTTCAAAGAAATCATTAGATGATGTCTTTTGACCTGGTTCTTAAATCTTCTATATAGTTAAATACTCAGTTTTTCTGTATAAGAAACCTAAGCTCTCTTTGATTTTAGTATTTTAAAACGAATAAAAAGGTCAAGAAAGTTTCGATAACCAAGTTACTACAAAGTACAAACCCTAACAGAAGCAGAAATAAAGATCCACTTTTCGAAGAGTAGACCTAGACCACCCTTCGTTGAAGGGGTATCAACGTGGTCTGGGAAGGAAGCCGCAGCTCACATAAAAAGGTAAATTTAATTTAGTCTCATTATGTTTTTTCTATAAGTTTTCCAATTAAATCTGCCATGAATTAGCTGAGGGTTAAAGGTTTCTAATTGAGGGTCAACAGCGAAGTACAGGTAGAGATTCACTGAGGGTCAAGGGCGAAGAGCAAGTATTTGTTGAAGTGATGAAAACGAGGAAGATTTGATAGTTTATGTTGTTGTTGGCACGATTGTTTTGAAGAACTGAAATTACTGGAGTCATTTCGTGATGTTTCAAAAACCCGAAATCTTGAAATCAAATCCGAAAATATCAAGGAGTTTAAGGATGTACAAGAGAGAACACCTTTCCCTAAGCTAAGTCTCATATACTACTGGTCATTTGATTGGTTTTGATGGACACGGTTAATTAGTGTTACTAACTTATTTTGGTTGGATTTCTTGATTTTCTAGATAAGAAAATGAAATATGCGGTAAAGCCTTCTGAAGAAATTACTGAAGTTTGGGATTCCTTGCTAAATCCTACATGTCTACAATGTGTATGTTTAAGATCTCTTTTTCTCTAAGAGTTACTGTTTTTAATATCTAATCACCATTGTTGTATGTAGACTCATCTGTTCCTTTATCTATCATATTAACCTAAATGGTTCTCACACGATTGTTTTAGCCTTAATTGTTGTTTTTGAATTTTTGTTGATTAGAAGTGCAATGAACAAGTTCAATTGTAATACTTCAATGCATTTATCCTGTGTTACTGTGTCGTGCTGTGTAGAGAGAATGTTGTCATGTAAATTCGAATGTGCTATTAAATGTATTTCGAATTTGGCTTGTTGTCCTTGCCAAGATAATCTGGTTGTTTACTTGTATAAGATGGTTCAATCTAGTGGTTCTTTGGTAACCTTAATCTAATTCAATATCTGTAAACTATTCACTGGAGTCTGGATACCATCATTTCATCTAATCCTTTTCTTTTTTCTTTTTTTTTTGTGTGTGGCTTTTGTGCTGCAGTGCGTCTCTCGGGAATGACCATTTGTTTCAGCTGACCAAGCAGATTGTGTGATCAGTTCTTTTTTTTTTCTTAACTTTTTTTTCTTAATGTCATTTCTTATGATATCTTGTTTTTTTTTTCCTTCGTTGAGCCTATATCTTTTTTGTAAACTTGTAATTGAAACAATAAATGTATTTTTAATTATGAATAGAATTTACATTCTGAATTCATTTTTTATTTAATTCTAGTTATTAATTTTTATTAATGTTGGTTTGTGGACCCAAGTCCAATAACTGGCACTGCACCCTATGTATGTACTATTATTGTCGGTTTAGAAGACCAACGTCCGGTCTGGCACTGCATCTTATTAAATTTGCACGGGTATACACGTTTGACCAATATTAAAGCAACTAATTAATGTTAAGAAGGTGCTGAAGCCCAACGTCACGTTTGACCAATATTAAAGCAACTAATTAATGTTAAGAAGGTGCTGAAGCCCAACGTCTGGCACTGTATTTTATGAAATTTGCATGGGTGTACACGTTTGACCAATATTAAAGCAACTAATGCGTGTTAGGCAGGTGCCTGGAACTACAAAAGCTAATTACATTCATTAGGCAGGTGCCTGGGAACTACAAAATAAAAAACTAATTAACTATTACTCGGCTAAATTTGCTGTTGCAGAATAGTTGCGGAATGATTGAGGGACTGAATTGCTATTGCAGAACTGAATTGTGGAATGATTGAGGAACTATCTGCCAACTATACTTTGTTGCTTTAACATATCGTAATTATGAAAACACGATATATGACTACTACCAAATTGAAATGCGAAATAAATTCACAACTATATATATATATTTAGTTGCCATAATGTTTGGCAAGTACCAGGTAACTACAAAAAAATTAGTTGTTAAAAAGTTTGGCAATTAAGTAACGACTACAAAAATTAATGGGTCTAATTAACTGCAATTAACAAACAATGTGTTTGGCTACTGCAACTGAAGTTGCCAAAAGTGCGCATAGCAACTAAAAATATTTAGTAGTTGCCTTAACATTTGGAAACAACCCATACGGCAACTTAAGCTCCGCAACTACCACTAGTTGCCTTTCTATTTGGCAACTCAAATCTCATCTTAGGCAACTAAAGTAGAATTGTTGCCAATGGTCAGGTTTTTTGTAGTGTGTATCCTTTTTAGGTATCAAAGCAACAAACGTGTTCTTGAATCTCCAGTCCAGAACCCCTGTCTCTTGAAACTCCTAAATAACCTTCATAAAATCTAATTTAATGATATCCCAGGCTTTTAGAAAGAACAAAATTTGAAAACCATCTCGGCCCTGGAGCCTTAGTTTTCCCCAGGGCTTTGATAGCATCCAAAACTTCTGTCTCTGAAATTGATTTCTCCAAAAAATGCTTCATATCTTCATCTATCTTGTTAAAATGTAAATCACCCATAACTGGTCTGCCGAGAGGTTTATCTTGAAAAATCTTCTTAAAGTGATTGACAATTCCAGCTTTGATTTCCTTATCATCTTGAGTCATTCTACCATCGACTTTGATTTTATTGATGTGATTTCGTCTTCTTCTATCAGACGCAACCTTGTGGAACAATTTCGTATTCTTATCATTATTTTGAATGAAATCCACCCTACTTCTGGCCCTCCATTTATCAGCCACCAAACCAATAGTGCTACCATATTCCTGCTGAGCCAAAACTCTTTTGTCCCATTGATCTGCACTCAAACCACCATTAGCTTCCTCCTCCATATCCAATTGCATAAATTCCTCTTCCAAATCTTCTAGCTTCCTGTCAATATCCCCAAATTCAATCTTGCTCCAGGTCTTAAGTTTAAATTTCAACATTTGAATCTTCTTAGCAAAAACATAACCTGCAGAACCTTTAAATTTCTTATTCTACCACTATTACTACAAACCAAAATTACATACACAATTTGAAGTACTGGCATGAAGATTTTACTATAGGAATTTTGGCGTCTAATTAAACACTCTAAAATTTGAAATTCCAGAACTATAAAAACACATTGAGCATTAAACACTCTTTAATTCATGCAAGCCAAGATCAGGCCAAATTTCAAAAGGAGCTTACATAAAAAACTAAAACTGAAGTTTTATTTATTCAAGGCGTAATAACCACAATGTAGTAGCACTGGAGCTCATATGACTCATATGACTTAGGATTTTAAAGGAGTTAGATACAAAGGATATCTCTTCTATAAAATAAAAGAGTGTACCCTTTCACTTAAACAACAAGGATGTGCTACTGCACTTAGGTGATTATATAAATCTATTGACTTCTAGATCTAGAGATGTGGAGGTTTTAATTTTTTGAGAGGAAAAATCTGAGAAGAAAAAAATATCTACAGAAGTTGGAGATGCAATAATCAAGATTGTTCTACCTTCTTGTTGTTTCTGTTATTCGTTATTATTCAAATCTTGCAGCTTTTGGTCAATTAGTTACCCTTAATTTCTTCCCCCAAGAAATTAAAGGGAATTTTGTGCATGATCTTGATGTTATAAAAGAAATTCCATCTCTTGCACGCACTCCTTGGGTATATGTAGTTTCAGATGAACATGCTTCCGTAGATGACAAGAGTTGGTTACTGATGATGCTTCTAGTAAATGAATTATAACCCAAAAAATTACTGGGTCTCCATGGTTATAACCACAGTACCCATTGGTGGTTTGACTCCCCTTTTGTTCAGGCTCCTCATATAGGACACAATACTCAATACCTAAATGAATTATAACCGGACAAGAAAACAAGCAATAGATTCAAAAATATAACAATGTAAATTAGTCTTAACTTTTGATGATTACTCATTGAATCTGCTTCTTAATACAACTGAACTGGGTTAACAAATACAACAAAAATTGCATCTCAAATCTCACTTGAGCGAAGTGCAGTACTGCTTGGTAATCTTTGGTAATCTTATATTATTAAATAACTGAAAGCAATGTCAATAGATATTTTACACAGCAATTTTGTGTGTTCCATTAGTTTGATAGATTCAATTTTGTCGGATCTAATAACAAAAAACAACATTAGTAAGGGAAAATAGTTAACAAGCTGAACTAGACATAAATTATCATTACTCATTAATAATAAGTTTTTTTTCATTCACAAACAGAAAGGATCTGTAATAACTAGTAAAAGCCTAGCTCAAAATGATACAACACTTAGCTCTCCGTTTCATATTTGTAACACTTCATGCTAAAAAAATCATTTCAAATAGACATATTATACGCAGCACATTTCCCCTCCACCGGTGCAAAAGGAAAGCTGAAAATCCAAGTGAAACAAGACATTAAAGCTTGGAAGAAGGTTATGTTAATTTTTTGAGAGGAGAAATCATTGTGCTACAAGTTGTTGAAGAATCGGCTAAGAATTTGTTGTGGATCTTTTAGTTTCCGTTGATGGACCACGATAATGATGAACATTGATTTAGAGATCAGAGATTTCTGTTGGTGGCTGTTGAGATATTAAGGTAAGGGTTTGGGTTAAGGTTCTAGTGGTCAACTATTCTTCTTATAAGGCTTTCCGATCTTCCCATTTATATTAGGGTTTAATTCTGATCATTCAATTATTGGTTAGTATGTGTATAAGATTTAATTTATAGATACATAATTACAGGATCGTGAACTTCATGATTATCACACAATAATATATGCAGGTTATAGAAAATACCTTATAGCGCTAGTCCTTAGTCTTTGATCGATCAACCTGGAGCAGCGGTAATACCTTGTAGAGGTCATGGTTTCTCTCTCTTGACCTTAGCTGTAATGAGTAATTCCTTAGACCCAACATCGATGGTTGTTGTGTCTCTTTTATAGGTAGAGAGAGGACCAAGTTCCTAGGATTTTAGTTTCAACTTTTGATCTCGACCGTCCATCAAGGAAGAGGATAATTAGGAAATAACTCCTTAATGAAACCTAATAAGTTTAGCAACATCTCAATTAGCCCAAAATTATCACATGGGCCCAATGAGATAATTCCATGTTATGGAAATTATCTTACATTCTCCCACTGGTCCATGAGATAATTTGTGTACTGGTTAATTGTAGAAAACATAAGGCGCGCATAATTGCTAAACCAAATTTATTGGTTATCATAATACCTTGATCAAGCAAACTGCTCATGCGAGTCATAGCGGTGGCACATTGTCCTGTTATCAATATGTTCCCTTCCATGTACCACAACATGAGTACCTTGCTCAACTAGGCCTTACATAGGAGTATCATAATGGTCCAGTAATGTCTTTATGAAAGACAATTTCTGTTAACATTCATCCATTCCCATAAGTGTATACTAAATACGGATACAGAAATAAATTCAGAAATACGTTATTAAGAGCTCAATAAGTGTTCAAAAATAAGCACATAAATTAGCTGAATTCAATAATCAATTACTCCCACAGACCTGAGACTTTAATCTTTTCTTAAGAGGTCTTAAAAGGTAATTATTCATTAAGTGCATTTCCGAATGCAATTATGCTTAAGCGATAAATGAACAACTATTGTATCTGAATTTCCTAATTCACGCATATATACTCAAGGTTCATGTGTTTTGTTCCTTTTGTATCATATCGTGCTTTAATAATGCGAAACTAAGACGATAAATTTCAGCAATGTAGAGACAAACCTTAAGTCTCCAAGTATCGCAGTCATAAATATTCAAACGAAATTGTGGGATTAGTATTAATGGATTCTTCCTTTATAGAATCCGTAAATCCACCAAAAATTGAAGTTTGAAAATCCAATAAACTCTAATTGGATAGGTTAAATAATTGTAAGACATAATTCAAGATTAATATCTCTAAATTCTTGATAACTTTCCCATAATTTATTCTTCGTTTATGGCATTTAGTTAACATATCAACATATTCTTATATGTTCCATATCAAAATTATAAGACATAATGAAGATTAAATTTATATCTTATATGCAACATGAAACAAAATTTGTTAAATATGTTATTATCTCTAAATTCTTTGAATATTCGATATATGCTTTATATGAGAGCTTTAGTAATCCATATGATATGTGACTATCACATGGTAAGCTTCATTGATATCGTTCATTTAAAAAAATATAAAGATATGCATAAAGTCAAGATCACTACTCGTAGGTAGTAAGTCTTAACATGAAACACCAAGAGTATGAACTTCTCCCACTGATTTTGAGGTATATGCATAAATCTGTAATAATTTCATCCAAAACTTGAAACATTTATAGTTTTGTTGAATTTCATATACCATTATGGGAGTCTGCTTAAATTTCATACTTTGATTTCTAAAATTTGTAGACTAAAATTTTTCATTAATAAAGGCTATTTTAACATTTAATTAATGCAACTCTTAGGTCATACTGAGCTACAAATATTACTATGATAATTCTGAATAAGTCTTTCTTTGACACGAGAGAAAAACTTATTTATAATCAATGCATCGTTTCAGAGTAAAATCTTTGGCAATAAGTCTTGCTTTATACCGTTTAAAATTGCTATTACAGGTAAGATTAGGTCAGAAAGACCCACTTTCATACAACTGATTTGTGTCTTTCGAGCAATTAAACAATATCCGAGACTTGACTTTCAACCAATGATTTTTGCTCACATAGCATCAATCCATTAATCAAAATTATTACACATAATATTTGTGAACCCAAAACCGAGTCTTTTCCATTCCATATCAAAATGTAATAAATTCTTGTAAGAAAATCACTGAAACAACATGAATAACTTTCTTTCAATCTCTGTTGAGAACTTCTTAATGCTGGTTCATGTTGTTATCAAAAAATTTCTATATTGGCAGTAGTTATATTATGGAGTATTGGATCAGTAATTTGCGGTCTTTCATTATCTAACATTCTGATAATGAGAAGATTCACCATATCTGTAGAAATCTTATATATATCATGATTTCTTGAACAAATATATCCACGTACTCCCACTGATTATGCCATCATTAACGAATTTATATTTTCGGTTTCAATAAGTCTCATACTACGGTTAGAACGTTAAAGAATACCATTTGGATTATTTAGGAAAACCAATGAACCAATAATAGTTTCCAAATACAATTTTCATTCTTTGGAATGTAAGCCCTCACCTCCAACTGAACAACCATAACTTAAAGGTGATTTAAACTAGGTTTCCAGCCATTCTAGTCCAAAGTGTGTCTTTGAAATTCTTTACTCGGAAATCTATTTAAATTACACAGTTGTTGAAAGAACATACATTCACTGATATGTGGTCTTCATGCATAAATCATCATGCTTCTAACCATTTTCATAAAAGTATGATTTTGCCTTTTATAGTGTCAAAGAAGACAGATTGCTGAGAGTATATTATAACAAATCCGCTTACCCGCTTGAAATCAATGTTTCAGGCATACATCGCATATTCAAGTCCAAACTGATCCATTTACATGCAGTGAGATCCACCTTTAATTATTATTATTTTTTTATTTTTTTTGTTACATGCATTTAGTTGATCCTACTTTGGCTGATTGGCTCTAACTAAGTGTTTCAACCTTCGTTATTATAGTTTCACCGGTTACAGGGTGTTGAGATTATTAGTCCCACATTGTTTGGGCAATCTAAGATCCTGCGGTTTATAATCCCTTAGGGCCTCTCCACTCATTGCCAATTGGTTTTGAGTTGGATGCCCGTATTCTAACATGGTATCAGAGCAGGCTATTTGCGACGAGTCTTTGACCGCGCCTTTACTCCGCGTCACCCGATTTAATTGTACACGTGTTAGACCCAACGAGGCTACACGTGAGGGGGCGTGTTGAGATTATTAGTCCCACATTGTTTGGGCAATCTAAGATCCTGCGGTTTATAATCCCTTAGGGCCTCTCCACTCATTGCCAATTGGTTTTGAGTTGGATGCCCGTATTCTAACACAGGGATTGAACTCTCCCAAATTTCCTTCCTATTTGCGCAATGATGCACTTACGAAAATGAAAACTTTGAAGATCTAAAATTGAACCCAAACTGAGATGAATTTCACAAGAATAAAAAACACCTAGAAATGAGATTTCTAGGGTTTTGTTGATGCTCGGGTGGGCACAAGACATATAACAAATCAAACTATTCGAAACAAGAATAAAACACATAGAAAACAAACGAAGTAAAATAACAACATAAATTAGTCTTACATTACTTACCAGCTAAAATGGATTAACAAATACAAAAATTAAAATTTCCGAACTCAGATCTGTAGTAGCATTCATCGCTCAATTGAAATCACCAATACAGGTGATTTGAAAAATTTTCAGAGAGAAACGAACAATTTGTTTAAGGTCACACAAACCAATGATAAGGAATCATAAGAAAAATGGTAGACATTGTAGGTGAAAACATCATAGTTTTCTGAGAGGAAAAATCATGGTGTGGCAAAGTTGTTGTTGATGGCCTCGTGTTTCTCGCTTCCATCTAAACAAGAGAGTGTGCTACAAGAGAGTGTCTTCGTGTTGGTTTCTAGGGTTAGTTTTTGGATTTTTTTTTCTCTCTACGCAGCTGCGGAAGGGTAGAAGAAATGAGGGCTATTATTTTACTTATAAGGTTTAGACATTAGGGTTAAATTGTAGTCCGTTCATCTGTTCTCAATAGTATTAGATTTAGCGCTCTCGACATTAGGGTTAAATTGTAGTCCGTCTCATCCGTTCTCAATAGTATTAGATTTAGCGGCTCTCGTGAAATTTCTCGACCGACTATATTTGTTGATAGACGGTTGTGATATGTTTTGACGTACAAGCGAAAGGTATATTTGACTCGTGGGTCAATTTTAGCAAAGTTTACGGTCTCACTCTAGTCTGCCTTCCCCACAATTACCTGCTCGATTTTGGCCCTTCACTAGGTATGAAAATACTGTTTTTGAGCTTTATTTGTCTTCTTCACAAGAACGCTCATCTAATTTTGTATCATTACTGACTTTTTTAAGAACCCACAATTGGGGGATATGAAAACTAATTGGGGGATATGACTAAATGACAAAATAGGGATCCAAATATCCTAGCTGGGTTACCCCTTATATAATTAAATTATTAATTCCTAATCTAACCCTCCCTAATCATAATTAGTTATTAATCCTGATTAGTAAAATATTAATGATTTGGGGGATATAATTTGTGTATTTATGTTTATTTGAATTTGTGTGGGTTAGTTGAGAGGGAAAAAAATTTTGAGTAGAATTTTTTTTTTTGAAAATGGAAGATGATTGTGATGAGAGACTTGCAGCTGCTGAATCTTTAGCTCAATTACAACAACAATCATATCTTCAATCTTCGATTAATGATAACAACTCACAGTTGTTGTATGATGAACCAACACCTTTGAATCATTATTTTCTTGACCATGAAATGTTTTGTGAAGAACCAACTCAAGAAAGTAAACACGTTCAGCATACAAGCAACCCCAACACACAGGTAATGCTTCAAAGAGGTCGAAAATTTGATTTTTTTTTTGAAACCGCCATTTCTGTCTGAAAAAACCTTAGTACCGGCATGCTCGTTGTATGAATTCTATGCCGGTATCATTTAACCGGCATTGTATTCATATATATTTGTATGCCGGGACTAAATATCCCCCAGTATTCAAGAACATACCGGCGTGGTATTCAAACCAAGATTGAATGCCGGTACACATTTATACTTTTTACCTACCAGCGAATATTCTAAGGAATATTCAGACCGGCAGTGTAAGTACATGACACATAATGCCGGTTTACGATACCGGCATAGAAACTTAAATGTCGAGGATGCCGGTTTTACATGAATAACATACAGAAGCTAATGATATTTTGAACTTAAATACCGGCATTTGTTTCTTTCAACTTAATATGCCGGAACCTAATACCGGTATAGTGAGTCAATTACCATTTATGCCGGTTCTTGATCCCGGCAGTTTACTTTACTTATCGACAATGCCGGTTTTGAACTAATCCAATTTTCTTTTCATTCATTCCTTAGATTGTTACCTACAACGATCAACCAAACTCCAAACCGCTCCATCGGGATACGTCGGAGTACTATAAAATGCCGCGGGTATGTTACCAAACAATACTTTCACCTAGTTTTTACAATTTTATGTTGGGATTTGCTTGTAATCTCCATAATGTTGTCCTTATGTAGGGAATAAAATATGAAAAGGAAGCAATTGCTTGGGCAAAAGCGACGGCTCTTAATAACATGTGTGTCTTAGTGTGGAATTCCCAACGTTCAGATGTTCGTTTTGAGATGGTTTGCGAGAGAAGTGGAAAATACAATGAGAAAAATAGCCACAAGAGAAAGGGTTTTGTATATGAAAAGAAGACTAAGAGGGTATACAAGACAATTACGCGGAAGTATGACTGCCCCTTTAAGCTTGTATTCTATCTAAGAGGTTCAAAAGTAGAAGAAAAATAATGGGAATGTAAGGTGTGGTTTGGCCGTCACAACCACCCCGATCCGAAAGATTTTGAAGGTCACTCCCTAGTTGCGAAGCTAAAACCCGATCAATTCGAGGATGTAAAGATGATGACCAAAGCATGTATCAAACCAAGAGTGATTCTCGTAACCTTCAAGGAAAAGGATAAGACCAACGTTTCTTCACTCAGTACAATTTATAGCGCACAAGCAACCATTAAAAGGTTGGAATGGGAAGGGAGGAGTGTTATGCAAGAATTTGAGAAGATAGCTTGGGATCACAATTACACGCGTATCTTTAAAAGAGGTCCGGACAACAAGCCGCTTCAAATATTCATTTCGCATCCTTTGCTTTCAAAATTGTCTCATACGTGTTGTGATGTTCTTATGATGGACTGCACCTACAAGACAAACAAATACAACATGCCGTTGTTCAACATCGTGGGGCAAACATCGGACAAGGTAACATTCACATTGGCTTGGTATTTAATGGAGAACGAGAGGGATTACAATTATCATTGGGCATTGCGGCAATTGAAATTATTGCGACCCCAAATTGACCCTCTTGTTTGAAACCCCAAACGTTTCTTGCGACCCGCGTCTTTCCCCCGTGGAGGCAGTGGATCGAGGAGTATCAAGACCGTCCTTCCTCCTTCTCTTAGTGAGAATAGGACCTTTATCTTTCTTCGCTTCTTTGGCTCTTGACCTATAACATAAGCAAACAAAACAAACATTAGAAAAGTCATGGCAGTTTAGGAACCGGCATACAAATCCCTAAACAAACCAATGCCGGTAAGATGGACCGGCATAATAACTTAAATATCGAGCATGCCGGTATCGTTGTACCGGCATTTTTTAGAAACAAAATTAGGTGCCGGTATTGAGCACCATTTCAGTGATGTTCCTGTATGTTTTAGGTGTAATACCGGCATTTTCGAATTGAACTAACAGATGTCGGTTTTTAAATACCGGCATTAAAGAAACCTAGAGGGAATGCCGGTACACACAATTAAGTTCCTGTGTGTTTTTAGTTGACAACCGGTATGGTATTCAACCCTAATGGTATGCCGGTAAAAAAAATTCGATTTCAGGAATGCAAACCGGTATGGTATTCGACCCAAATTCTATGTCGGTACCTAAACCGTCTTGGTATTCAAACCAAGATCCAATGCCGGTACTCTCTGTAAATCGACAGTTTCAGCTATTGTAGGCGATTCTAACATAAACCCATGGCTACAAATCAAGTAAAACAATCATAAATGAGTTCAAAAATCACTTACCTTCTCAGAGAAGCCATGAGTGTTTGATCATCCGGTACGCCGCCGCTGCGTCCTCTTCTAGTTGTTGAGCAATGTTCTCGATTCTTTGTTCATGTGTTTGTTGAGCAGCCGATTTGGTTCTCGGTTTTGCTTTCGATTTGGTTCTTGGAGGCATGGTTATGTTATGTTAATCGACAAAGAAATTTTTGATTCAACGATTAATCGTCGATGAAGAATGAACGATGAGGAAGAAGATGAAGAATTTTTTTTTTTTTCAAAAACTAACCTATGCCGGTACGAATTTGAATTGGGGGATATATGATTTTGGTTATTTGATTTTATGTTTTAGTTGAAAGGGTATAACAGTCTTTTCATAATGTTTTTTAATTAATCTAAGGGCGTTTTAGTATTTTCGCCCCCAAAAAACACCCCTTAACAGCCACCTTTGGTTGGGGGAAGTAATTCATATCCCCCATTAGTTTTCATATCCCCCCAATTGTGGGTTCTTTTTTAATTGATACACTCATGAGGGCCTAGCCTTCCTCATGTCCAACTTCATGTTCCTGGCAAGCAAATGCGGGCCAAACTTCATGTTCATGTGTTTTTAGTTTCGTTTTGATCATTTTTGTTATCGGTTCATTGATATATAGGTTTTTTATTCAGTTGACAGGGCAGGGAACGAGCCTTATAGCTACAAAAATCAAAGTAACAAAGAAGGTCTTATCTTTTCAACAACACCACCACAAGAATTTCCTAATTGCATCTGCGTAAGAAAAGTATGAAAAAAAGATTTAGAAAGTATGTGTTTCTAATCTCTAAAGCTAATATGTTTTTAGTTTTCGTTATTATAATCCTTTCTTTTTAATTATGTAAGTTGGAGGTATAAAGTTCTTAAAGTGGTTACACAAAGACGGAGAGGCTGCAAATTTGTTTTGAGATTATGTTAACCTGATTTTTTCAAACCATAAACATCTATATTTTCATTGGTTTTTTAATTTTGAAATCACTTTTTGTTTTAATTTTTGATTTTGTAGGTTTAGATTTATAACCTCTTTAAAAGTTATCATCAACGATTTAACTCCGAAGACAGATTTTGGCGTATTTCTAAATGTTTTGTTACATTCAGGGACACTTGAACTTGGAGGTGAACTTGGAATATATGCTCTCGCCAAACTAAGAGGTTCGTTCTCAAATAGTTTCATGTTTCATAAGGTGGGTACTGGGTAGTTTTATTATTTCTAGATATTGGTTTTGTTCCATGATAGGGTTTTGATTTTGTAGTAAAAAGGATAAACTTTTGCAGCACCGTAGTCTGTCAATGTCATATCTTGAGTAAACAAATGTTTAAGCACTCAAAGAAACCTGTATCATATTCAATAATGTTTTCTCTCTTTTTCTTTTTTTATTTAATTTTGAATTTTTAATCTTTTTAATCTTGGTTTGGTTTTTGCCTTTGAATTGCAATTTATGGAATGCGGATGAGGGATAGTCTTTTTGTTTCTGACCGACAACAGAAAACGAAATTTCGGTAGCGCAGTGGGCTTCAGTTGAGGTATTTTGTTGTGCACTTAGTTTGGCGCCTTTTTTTCTCGGATTCGCTTTCTATTTATTGTTTTTATTTTTGTGTAGCATTGTTTTCTAAGTTTTTAATTTATTGTGTGTTTAGAATTCTGTCGAACAATGTACAACCATAACGTGCAAGCCAATTCTATCACCACAACAGGTTAGTTTGTTAAACTCAAACAGTCATTGCGAAATTCTTTGTTGTTTGTTTGGATAGCTTTGCCGGATTGGATATGGTGGAACTTTTTGTGGTGAGATGGCGATGCTTTGTCGAGATTGCTCCTGATGCATTACTGGAATGATAAAAGGTTGGGATTTGCTCCTTTTCATTTACTAATCTAATCTATTTTAGGTGAGATAAAATAGGATGAAGTGAGATAAAATAGGATGAAATGAGATAAAATAGGATAAAGTGGGATAAAATAAGATTAAAAAGTAGTAAAGTATTCACGGATTGTACTTGGCGATAATCCAATAGTCTCGGGCGTCATTGGTAATGTCTTTGGCGTCATTGTTAATGTCTCTGGCGTTTTTGGCATGGTCGCCCGCTCTTCCATCCGACGCGCGCGCGTTCATCCAACTCAATGTTCAAAGCAATAGATTTGTTGATTTGAACATCCATTTTTTATGTTTGTTCATTCCATAGTGGGAGCAAAATGAACAAACTTGGAGTTTGTTCATTCCATAGGAACTACTCTTAGTCATTAGTCATTACTCCCTCCGTTCCACTTTAGATGATGTTTTAGGGTTTTTTGTATGTTCCAAAATAGATGAGAGTTTAGCTATTTACTCTAAATTCTCACTGATTTACCCCTGCTTTGGAATCACAACAAAACATTCATTGCCCTTGTTATCAGTGAGATATAATTAATCTAATTTTAGATTTTAAATTTATTCTCTATTATCTTAGGATATTTGGTCATCCCAAGTGGAATTACATGGGGATTCATAATTTATACTAGAATCTAGAAACAAAAAACTATGAGGTTTAAATTTTTAGGAAGGTATTAATATGGGCAGCTCCCATATTTGTTTAAGAAACTATGAGGTTTAAACAAAAAACTATGAGGTTTAAACAAAAAACTTTGGGTTTGCCTGGTCAAGGGTGAAGTCTTAGGTTGATGAGTTCTTCTATTCGGACTATTCCTCATTGTTAAAAGCAGCTCCCGTTGTTTTCTTAGGCTGCAATTTTGCTTAAGAAATTCATTTTACTACTAAAGTAAATTACTGTGTATTATTCTTTTTTTTTCCGTTGTAATATGGTTACAAATTTAATTGGTTTGAAATTTAATCATTGCATCCACCGATGCTCGCTTATGTTTTTGTAAATTGTATGATGTTGTTGTCATTCTCAGTTATGCAGCTTATGCTACTGAAACAACTCATGTTATATAAATGAGATTTGTAGGCTCTGTTTATGCTCTAGGCAAACTATATAGAGACCCCAATACAAACCATATATGCAAAATAAAACTTAAATTAGTCTTAAACTCAAATTACTCAATAACTTGATGTTGACATACAAACTGAAATGATCTTTAATAAAGATGAGAACACAAAAATGGATTAACTTACAATACAAAAATAAATCCTCAAAACCCAAGAACGCAGAATGTAAAAGAGACTGATCAATAGAAAATTCTCGCTGCTAAATTGAAGTCCGCCGATAAAGCTGTTTGAAATTCTTTTATGAAAGAGGAGGATATGCACCAATTTGGTTGACGAGAAATAGATCTCAACTAGAAAAGATTCTAAAGAAAACGGTGAAACTATCATAGTTTTCGGAGAGGAAAAATCATTGTGTGGAAGTCGTTGATGGCTGTGTATTTTTGATGTTTCTGCTTCCATTGATGGATCATTGTGTGAAAAATCATTGTTGCCAAGCCGCATACTGCGCACCATGGCAACAATGCCAAACCAAGCCGCATACTGCGCACCACGGCAACCATGCCAAACCAAGCCGCACTCTGCCCACCATGGCAACCATGCCAAACCAAGCCGCACTCTGCGCACCATAGCAACCATGCCAAACCAAGCCGCACTCTGCGCACCATGGCAGCAATGCCAAACCAAGCCGCATACTACGCACCATGGCAACAATGGCAAACCAAGCCGCACCCTGCGCACCATGGCAACAACGCCAAATTCCAAGCCGTTATGCCTTTGGCCCACGCCCAGCATAGCGCCCTAGGTTTGCAAGACTTGCAACTAGGTCAACATGGCCGCACGTGCCATTGGCACATGCCAACACGTGCCGCAAGCCATATTTCCAAGCCGTTATGCCTTTGGCCCACGCCAAACATAGCGCCCTAGGTTTGCAAGACTTGCAACTAGGTCAACATGGCCGCACGTGCCATTGGCACATGCCAACACGTGCCGCAAGCCATATTTCCAAGCCGCTATGCCTTTGGCCCACGCCAAACATAGCGCCCTAGGTTTGCAAGACTTGCAACTAGGTCAACATGGCCGCACGTGCCATTGGCACATGCCAACACGTGCCGTAAGCCATATTTCTAAGCCGATATGCCTTTGGCCCACGCCCAACATAGCGCCCTAGGTTTGCAAGACTTGCATCTAGGTCAACATGGCCGCACGTGCCATTGGCACATGCCAACACGTGCCGCAAGCCATATTTCCAAGCCGCTATGCCTTTGGCCCACGCCAAACATAGCGCCCTAGGTTTGCAAGACTTGCAACTAGGTCAACATGGCCGCACGTGCCATTGGCAC
Source organism: Papaver armeniacum (assembly GCA_023531295.1). Classification (NCBI taxonomy): domain Eukaryota; kingdom Viridiplantae; phylum Streptophyta; class Magnoliopsida; order Ranunculales; family Papaveraceae; genus Papaver; species Papaver armeniacum. Next base: position 56,589 of record JAJJWW010006008.1, read on the forward strand.
ATGCCAAAACGTGCCGCAAGCCATATTTCTAAGCTGTTATGCCTTTGGCCCGCGCCAAACATAGCGCCCTAGGTTTGCAAGACTTGCAACTAGGTCAACATGGCCGCACGTGCCATTGGCACATGCCAACACGTGCCGCAAGCCATATTTCTAAGCCGATATGCCTTTGGCCCACGCCAAACATAGCGCCCTAGGCTTGCAAGACTTGCAACTAGGTCAACATGGCCGCACGTGCCATTGGCACATGCCAACACGTGTCGCAAGACATACTTCCAAGCCGCTATGCCTTTGGCCCACGCCAAACATAGCTCCCTAGGCTTGCAAGACTTGCAACTAGGTCAACATGGCCGCACATGCCATCGGCACATGCCAAACACACACGCTGGTAGCCTAACTTGCAAACCGTGCAACCTACCACCAAGGCATTCCGCACATGCCAAATACACACGCTGGCAGCCTAACTTGCACACCATGCAACCTACCACCAAGGCATTCCGCACATGCCATTGGCACATGCCAAACACACACGCTGGTAACCTAACTTGCAAACCGTGCAACCAACCACCAAGGCATTCCGCACATGCCATTGGCACATGCCACACGCGCCACTAGCAGCGCCACTTGCACTCAAGATGCAACCAACACTCGAGACATCGACACAAACTGGGGGATGCTTCTTTAGGGTTTTGGTTTGGCGGTCACAAAGATGCGTACACTACGCTCACATTAAGAAAGCGTGAAAAGGAATAAAGCGGTCAAATAAAAGAGGAAATAATGGTGAAAAACGTTTTCGGCCATTAAACCATGCGGTTACCACCTCCTCCCATTATTTCACCCTTTACTCTCTTCCTTCATGAGGCCGTGGTACGTTTCAATCTCGACTTGTATAAATAGGTCTTACCTATTTCCACCAGACAACAAGTCTCGGTCGGAGAAATATACTACACTTACACTCTCGAAAGGCAACTTTGCAAGCTCTCCTAAAAGCTTCCATCTCTTGCAAGCTTCCTAAGCTTTCACTTTCTCGATACAAGTCGAGATACTACTCACCTCAACACCTTTCTTTGCTTCCCTCCCCAAATCAACCCTTCTCCTCCACTTTGTGACCGAAGCAAGTCTGGAACGGCCATTTCTTGGTTTAGGCCGGACTTGTACAGATCGATCTCTCGAATCTATAAAGTGCTCACGTGCAGCACATTTGTTTAGGGTTTGAATCAATTTATCACTCACCCACCGAAATTACCGAAATCAGCAGAAACGATTTTCACCCATAAACAGGTAGATTTCATAATGAATAAAAGGATTTATTTGTATTTGTGTTTCCGTAGTGAATGTATGGATGATAGAATCTGGATAGTTTGCATATTGAGTTTGTAATAATGAATGTAGGATTGGTAGAAAGAATATGGATAGTTTGCATATTGAAAAAAGAATGTAATAATGAAGTGATCCTTTCTCCCCGTTTCGGGAAAAAGTGATACTTTCGCCCCGTTTAGTGAAAAGTGATACTTTCGCTTCGTTTTGGTAAAAATGATACTTTCGCTCCGTTTCAGAAAAAGTATCACCTTTTCTGAACAGAACGAAAGCATCACTTTTTCTGAAACGGAGCAAAAGTATCACTTTTTCTGAGACGAGGCGAAAGTGTCACTTTTTCTGAAACGAGGTGAAAGTATCACTTTTTCCCGAAACGGGGAGAAAAGATCATTTTTCCTAAAACGGAATGTGAAAGTAGTCGCGGACAAACCCCATCTTCAGATTCTTCTTCTGTCGGCCCTCCCACCGTGGCAACGGTTGTACTAGTCTATAAATGGGTTTCTGATGAAAAATCAATACTGATAAATGGTTGTAATTTTTTTTCATTTTGAAGAATTAATGAGTTTCTACTAATAATGTAAGTGATACTCTAATGTGAACTCCTAATTATCAATCCATCTCATCAATAAGTTAATTAGTAAAATTTATGCGTTAGTGTGTTTATTTCTAGAGTAAACGTCAAGCCCCATTAAAAGTCTTGTTAAGACTATTAGAATCAAACAAACTCGAACTTGTAGTTGGTTGAGTAGTACTCGTCATGTCTTGCAGTTTTAAGCATGAAGATACCATGATCTTATCATTGCCTTCTATATCAGTCATGAATCACAACAATTTATAGCCATGGCATATGTTATCATCATTGTTTTTCTCGGATCATTTTTAAAAGAAGGCTGACGGATGGTTGATTTTGCTTTGCACTATAAGTTTTACAACTGCAGCTTGAATCGAACTCAAATAAACAGATGCTTAACAAACCCCAATTCTTATAAGTTTTAACCCATGCAAATTTGTAGATCAAGTTGCTATTTCATATGCTTGGTACCGTCAACAGCAGTGATTCTTCCCTCCCTCCGAATCTGTAAACTTGTTGGAAAATTTTTCTTGGGTATGAGTGTGCATCAGTCACCTCTACTGATAAATGGCATCATGGTGGGTGTGCAAAATTTTTGGGGTTATGGTTGAATAGGAATAAGTTTGTTAGATATAATATAAGTAGTATAATTTTGGGGGAAATGGTCAATCCCAAAAAGACAGCAGTTATCTCACGTTCTGTAAATACTAAAATCAAATTATTCAAGAGAGCATAATACAACTCAAAGAAAGCAAACCCATAGATTTATTAGAAAAAACAAACCATAGATGCGAATAACATAATCGTACAAATTATGTTATGAAAAAGAGACTGTCACCCATACTCGTACAAATTAGAGAGCTATTAACGAAGGAGATTCCATAGAAAAAAATCTAAAAAAATGGTAGAAATTGTCGGTGAAAACATCATAATTTTTTGGATTGAAAAATCATTGCGTTGGGGAAGTTGTTTTATTTGATGTTTCTACTTCTATTGGTGGATCGATGAACAAGAGATTTTGTTCTTGTTGACTTTTACGTTAAGTTTTGGACGATGGAGGTGGAGAAGAAAAGAAAGCAACTATTCTACTTGTAAGGTTTAGTGATGTAGCTCTAGATTAGGGTTAGATTGTAGTCGTTGATATGTTTTAGATTTAAAGGCTCACACGAATTTTATGACTGACCATAATCCCTGATTATAAAATGGATGATCGAGGAGATTAAATTGTTGGGAAAAATACGGTTTAGTCCAAAAATCAGTCCAAAAATATAGTTTAGTCCGGTCCGAGTTAACTAGGTACAGATTAGTCAAAATTATGGAAAGTAAACTAATAACCCTTACTATTTTATAGTAGCATTTTATCCCAAAAGAGGCTGTCCATTTAAAAATAAATCCTCGCTTAATTTAAATCTATCGATTAAGCTCTTTAAAAATGAGACGTTATCATCCATCGAAAATCCAAGTTGACACTATGAGGTGGATGGAAGTAGAAAATCCAATTACTACAGAAGGAGAAACCAACAATTTGTTTACGGAGATCTAAAAGAGGAAAAATGATCTAAACAAATGGTAGCATTTGAAATTAAGAATTTCTTAGTTTTCTGTGAGGAGAAATCATTTTGTGGGTAAGTTGTTGCCGATGATTATGTGTGCTTGATGTTTCTGCTTCCATTTATGGACCGTGAACATGAAAGTTTGATGTTGTTGATTTTAGGGTTGGGTTTCAGATTCTTTTTCTCTCTGCGCAGCAGCTAAATGTAGATAGAGGAGAAGAAATGAGGAAACTATTCTGCTTATAAGATTTAGAGATCGATCTAGGCCGTTCAGATTACGGTTAAATTGTAGTCTTTGATGTAGACCGTTTAGATTATGGTTACCAACGTTTTGGTGTTGCTTAACTTAATTTTTGTCACGGAGTTTAAGTTGTTTGACTCTTGGGAAAATTTAAGGGTACATCACTAAGAAAGTTTATGGCGTCACTTCAAAGGCCAACATCTAGATCAAACTACAACATCTCACTGAAATAGCTAGTACCACCCACTTTGAGAGAAGTTCGATAACACCAGCATTTTCAAAAAGTTATGGTGCGAGCAAGTTCGGCTACATACCTTGTTTGGCCACAATGAAGTATGTTCACTATCCCAAAACTAGAGTATGTCTTGAAACTTAATACATATTCCGCTAGCAAAAAGAATTGATGTGTGACCAAAAATACGATATATCTCATGACCTTAACACTCCATGGTTACTCGATATCTTCATGGTTGGATGAGATGATCGACAACAACAAATGAGATGATCGACAACAACAAGCAACATCGGTTATAGTACACCCATTATAAGTCATTGCAGTGCCACTGATCCGTGCAACGGTTCAGTTTTTTCCAAAGTTAGACTCACTTATTCAAAGCAACCTTCCAAGTCCTTTTATTACTGTGCCACCGGAATATTATTACTCACGAAGACAAATCAATCTTGAAAGTTGTTTCTAGAAGAAGTTCTCATGGAATTTCATTGTATTTTTTTTTTCCTTTTTACCAAAACCTATCACTTCACTTGTAACTTAATTTTGGACGTTTGATATCCGAGTACTAAACCAAGATCCTGACTTTTGTTATCAGAGTTCTAGCCAAATTTTAGAACTTAGGAGACCAGTTAGGTTAATGATAAGTATGAGTTATAGCAAAAGAAGAAACTTAGTCATTACTTTTTTCTTCAATTAGATGGGCTGTCACTTTGGATTATATCCAATGGTTAATTTCCTGGGAGTCTTGTGCTATATTGGGGGTTCTTACCCTTGATAAGGGCACCGGTTAGGGTTTAGGATGTCCTTTATAAATAAACCAACTACATAGAAACCCCCTACTCTATAAACTATTTTACACCAAACGCAGCCATTTTCGTCTCTCTCGTTGGTTTCCGATCTCTAATCCTCCAAAACTCTTTTATTTTAATTATCTCTGGTTTATACAAAATGAAATACTGGGATGATCCTCAGAATCTATATACACGATTAAAGAAAACATACAACATTATGATTTTTCCTCTCAAATATTTCTCATCAATCACCGTCTTGAAATAATTTTTTCTTGCATATTTAATGGATCGCTTGGATTGATTTATTCAGAATTAAGTTGAAGTTGGTTATTCAAAATCTAGTTCTTACCAATTTCAAGGGTTAATTTAACTTGTATCAAAAACCTGATTGGTAGTATGTTTTATTGGCTTCTGAATTATGCTTGTAATTGTATTAATTCCTACCAAAAAACAAAAAAATTGATCTCTGCAGTGAGGTTTTGATAGCCTATATTGGAATTAAATGCTGTGATACTAATACTAGTACTTGATATTCCTTGATTCATAGATGAGATGTATATTAGAGTCATCCATTTTACTTGCTCATGGTAAAACTGATGTCTCATGATTATGATCATTTGCTTACTAGTTTGTGGTGCTAAAGCGTTGACAAGATCAGCGCAACCATATGGTAAAACCGATGAGGCAGACCCTCCGCTGAATTCAAGTCGATCTACGAATGTTCGATCTCAGATTTGTATACATGAAAATCATTATTCGATCAGCTTTATTAGATCAGTAGTTTTTCACTCCAATAACACAGCTCAGATAATAATTTTTGGCATTCACTTTCCTTGAATGTTTCATCTTAAAGATGTAGAAGAAACTGCGGCGGCATTAGTAAAAAATCTCAAATGTAGCAATAATTGATAATTTAGATAAGAGTTCTTCTTTCTTGTTGGAGTTCAACTTGACCCACAGAATTTGACCAAAGATGCACACTCGGTCACCCAAAATGTTTACTGATGTAAACAGAGTGTAATAAGCTTGTCTGTCTATTTACCCATACTATTTAAACATCAGCGTACTGTATTAGGGTTTACTGCTCCTCCTTATACTCATGCGGCCTCTCTCTCTATCTCTTCTTCTCTTTTCAAGCCGTCTAAAAAATGACAACAACCTCAAAACTCAGATCATGGCTTATGATATTGTTGATCATCATCAACGACAAAATGAAGATACTTAGCATAATGATATCTCCTCAGCATAATGATATCTCCTCTCAAACGTTTATCATACACTTTCTCCATAAGCTTTTTCATTAGGATTCAAAGGGGAAATATATTGATTTATTTTGTTCCTCGAAGGAAGAAGGGGTATTATTTGCCGAATAATTCTTGTCCAGGGTTGACCGAGGCGGTGAGAATGATGGTTTCTAATTTAAGAGTATTTTTATGTTGTGAATTGGATCTCTTAGTTTATACTAGAATTTATGTTCTCCATATGTAGTTGGTGTATGGTGTTTCTTTCTAGGTTACATGCTGTAATACGGTGTGATTGTCTAATCCAAACTTCTATGGCCATTTAGAGTGATTTTACCTTTTCGTCTCTGTATCACTTTTCTACTTGTTGAGCATTGAAATCTATTCACATGAAAATTACATACAAAATTAGGGCTAATAAGGCAATGCCCATCTGCTGATTTCTAGATTTAAGCCTTGCAGTGCAGAGTGTTTGTCGGGAAACCTGCAATCACATGTACCTCCCAACATATTTGGCAAGCTTATCCGAGTTAGATAGGCTGTTTCTATTTACATAAAAAATACGATTTGTATTATGTCTTTGAGCTTTATTTGTTTTCTCCACAAAAATTAATGCTCATCAAATGTTGTTTCATGACTGACTTTTGTAGCTGATTCACTCATGGGGGCTTATTTTTCCTCTTAAATGTCTTACTTCATGTTCTTTGGCAAGCAAGCCAGATCCATATGACCACCACTCATTCAGGCAAATTATGTAGGATGTCTTCACGCCAACTTAAAGCAGCCCTGGAATTTTTTTACGTCATTGGCATGACTGGAACCCATAGTTAAGTTTGAGAACTTAGCAAAACAAAGAATCCTAACTCATAAGTACCCAGTGTCTTATTCCTGCCTCTTCCGAAGCTTGCTAAGTCTCTTGGTAATCTATCCCCAAAACTTATGAAATACTGCAGAATGTCTCCGTAACTTAATACCTATTTAGTAAAAAAAAATATTTTGAAGTGTGCCATAAAACTGCATGACTCGAATTCTATCTCATGACCTAAACACTCGACGAAGACTCGTTATCAACATTGTGATCCAAAATCAGCATTGCAAAGCTAAAATCTACTGCATGAACCATAATATGTCTCATGACATAAAACCGTACTGTTACTCCTAAATTTGTCAATGGAACCAAAAAAAAATCAAAATGTATGCACCAGCTCCACGTGTATATCAGCTAGGGCGATGCAAACAGAGAGTTATATAAAAATTTACTTACCTTGCTATTTAAATGTCGTGTTAGGGTTGGTTGTATTCTCCTTTTTACTTACTACTGCCTCTATCTCCGTCGATCTGTTGTTATGCTTTTCTTCTTTACGCAGCCCGCGGCGGCCGCCGCCTCAGAAACATCCACACCAAGTAGTGGCTTCAGATCTGAATGATCAAAAACAAATAGACGCTCAGCATAATGATTTCTCCTCTCATCAAAGTTTCGTTTTTCCCGGTTTCGTTTCTCGAAGCTTTGAATTTTGCAGTCGCTATAGGAAATCCGGCTGATAGAAAAAAATAGAAGAAAGACGGAGTAGGAAATTGAAACGATCGGCCTTAACAGAAAAGCAGATGTGTTTCGTTCAGGGATCTTAGCTCATAGCTGCTACGATTGATTTGTTATCTAACGAGGAATAAATGGTTTGCTGATGAAGAATACTGATAAATGGTTGTAATTTTTTACGTTTAGAAAAATTGATGAGTTTCTACCAATAATGTATGAATTATATGTGTTTAGTTTTGATGGAGGCGCTGAAAGTAATGATTTATTTGATTTATGCATCTAAATATTTGATACTCTAATGTGAATGCTTAATTATCAATCCATCTAAATAAGCTGATTAGTAAATTATGTTTTCCATATGTCATTGTGTTTGTTTATAGTGTCAAAGAAGACAGATTGCTGAGAGTATATTATAACAAATCCGCTTACCCGCTTGAAATCAATGTTTCAGGCATACATCGCATATTCAAGTCCAAACTGATCCATTTACATGCAGTGAGATCCACCTTTAATTATTATTATTTTTTTATTTTTTTTGTTACATGCATTTAGTTGATCCTACTTTGGCTGATTGGCTCTAACTAAGTGTTTCAACCTTCGTTATTATAGTTTCACCGGTTACAGGGTGTTGAGATTATTAGTCCCACATTGTTTGGGCAATCTAAGATCCTGCGGTTTATAATCCCTTAGGGCCTCTCCACTCATTGCCAATTGGTTTTGAGTTGGATGCCCGTATTCTAACATGGTATCAGAGCAGGCTATTTGCGACGAGTCTTTGACCGCGCCTTTACTCCGCGTCACCCGATTTAATTGTACACGTGTTAGACCCAACGAGGCTACACGTGAGGGGGCGTGTTGAGATTATTAGTCCCACATTGTTTGGGCAATCTAAGATCCTGCGGTTTATAATCCCTTAGGGCCTCTCCACTCATTGCCAATTGGTTTTGAGTTGGATGCCCGTATTCTAACACAGGGATTGAACTCTCCCAAATTTCCTTCCTATTTGCGCAATGATGCACTTACGAAAATGAAAACTTTGAAGATCTAAAATTGAACCCAAACTGAGATGAATTTCACAAGAATAAAACACCTAGAAATGAGATTTCTAGGGTTTTGTTGATGCTCAGGGCACAGTACATATAACAAATCAAACTATTCAGAAACAAGAATAAAACACATAGAAAACGAACGAAGTAAAATAACAACATAAATTAGTCTTACATTATTTACCAGCTAAAATGGATTAACAAATACAAAAATTAAAATTTCCGAACTCAGATCTGTAGTAGCATTCATCGCTCAATTGAAATCACCAATACAGTGATTTGAAAAATTTTCAGAGAGAAACGAACAATTTGTTTAAGGTCACACAAACCAATGATAAGGAATCATAAGAAAAATGGTAGACATTGTAGGTGAAAACATCATAGTTTTCTGAGAGGAAAAATCATGGTGTGGCAAAGTTGTTGTTGATGGCCTGTGTTTCTGCTTCCATCTAAACAAGAGAGTGTGCTACAAGAGAGTGTGCTGCTGTTGGTTTCTAGGGTTAGTTTTTGGATTTTTTTTTCTCTCTACGCAGCTGCGGAAGGGTAGAAGAAATGAGGGCTATTATTTTACTTATAAGGTTTAGACATTAGGGTTAAATTGTAGTCCGTTCATCTGTTCTCAATAGTATTAGATTTAGCGCTCTCGACATTAGGGTTAAATTGTAGTCCGTTCATCTGTTCTCAATAGTATTAGATTTAGCGGCTCTCGTGAAATTTCTGACTGACTATATTTGTTGATAGACGGTTGTGATATGTTTTGACGTACAAGCGAAAGGTATATTTGACTCGTGGGTCAATTTTAGCAAAGTTTACGGTCTCACTCTAGTCTGCCTTCCCCACAATTACCTGCTCGATTTTGGCCCTTCACTAGGTATGAAAATACTGTTTTTGAGCTTTATTTGTCTTCTTCACAAGAACGCTCATCTAATTTTGTATCATTACTGACTTTTTTAAGAACCCACAATTGGGGGATATGAAAACTAATTGGGGGATATGACTAAATGACAAAATAGGGATCCAAATATCCTAGCTCAAGTTACCCCTTATATAATTAAATTATTAATTCCTAATCTAACCCTCCCTAATCATAATTAGTTATTAATCCTGATTAGTAAAATATTAATGATTTGGGGGATATAATTTGTGTATTTATGTTTATTTGAATTTGTGTGGGTTAGTTGAGAGGGAAAAAAATTTTGAGTAGAATTTTTTTTTTTTTGAAAATGGAAGATGATTGTGATGAGAGACTTGCAATTCATTTGAATCTTTAGCTCAATTACAACAACAATCATATCTTCAATCTTCGATTAATGATAACAACTCACAGTTGTTGTATGATGAACCAACACCTTTGAATCATTATTTTCTTGACCATGAAATGTTTTGTGAAGAACCAACTCAAGAAAGTAAACACGTTCAGCATACAAGCAACCCCAACACACAGTAATGCTTCAAAGAGGTCGAAAATTTGATTTTTTTTTGAAACCGCCATTTCTATCTGAAAAACCTTAGTACCGGCATGCTCGTTGTATGAATTCTATGCCGGTATCATTTAACCGGCATTGTATTCATATATATTTGTATGCTTAGGGACTAAATATCCCCCAAGTATTCAAGAACATACCGGCGTGGTATTCAAACCAAGATTGAATGCCGGTACACATTTATACTTTTTTACCTACCAGCGAATATTCTAAGGAATATTCAGACCGGCAGTGTAAGTACATGACACATAATGCCGGTTTACGATACCGGCATAGAAACTTAAATGTCGAGGATGCCGGTTTTACATGAATAACATACAAAAGCTAATGATATTTTGAACTTAAATACCGGCATTTGTTTCTTTCAACTTAATATGCCGGAACCTAATACCGGTATAGTGAGTCAATTACCATTTATGCCGGTTCTTGATCCCGGCAGTTTACTTTACTTATCGACAATGCCGGTTTTGAACTAATCCAATTTTCTTTTCATTCATTCCTTAGATTGTTACCTACAACGATCAACCAAACTCCAAACCGCTCCATCGGGATACGTCGGAGTACTATAAAATGTCGCGGGTATGTTACCAAACAATACTTTCACCTAGTTTTTACAATTTTATGTTGGGATTTGCTTGTAATCTCCATAATGTTGTCCTTATGTAGGGAATAAAATATGAAAAGGAAGCAATTGCTTGGGCAAAAGCGACGGCTCTTAATAACATGTGTGTCTTAGTGTGGAATTCCCAACGTTCAGATGTTCGTTTTGAGATGGTTTGCGAGAGAAGTGGAAAATACAATGAGAAAAATAGCCACAAGAGAAAGGGTTTTGTATATGAAAAGAAGACTAAGAGGGTATACAAGACAATTACGCGGAAGTATGACTGCCCCTTTAAGCTTGTATTCTATCTAAGAGGTTCAAAAGTAGAAGAAAAATAATGGGAATGTAAGGTGTGGTTTGGCCGTCACAACCACCCCGATCCGAAAGATTTTGAAGGTCACTCCCTAGTTGCGAAGCTAAAACCTGATCAATTCGAGGATGTAAAGATGATGACCAAAGCATGTATCAAACCAAGAGTGATTCTCAGAACCTTCAAGGAAAAGGATAAGACCAACGTTTCTTCACTCAGTACAATTTATAGCGCACAAGCAACCATTAAAAGGTTGGAATGGGAAGGGAGGAGTGTTATGCAAGAATTTGAGAAGATAGCTTGGGATCACAATTACACGCGTATCTTTAAAAGAGGTCCGGACAACAAGCCGCTTCAAATATTCATTTCGCATCCTTTGCTTTCAAAATTGTCTCATACGTGTTGTGATGTTCTTATGATGGACTGCACCTACAAGACAAACAAATACAACATGCCGTTGTTCAACATCGTGGGGCAAACATCGGACAAGGTAACATTCACATTGGCTTGGTATTTAATGGAGAACGAGAGGGATTACAATTATCATTGGGCATTGCGGCAATTGAAATTATTGCGACCCCAAATTGACCCTCTTGTTTGAAACCCCAAACGTTTCTTGCGACCCGCGTCTTTCCCCCGTGGAGGCAGGGACTGAGGAGTATCAAGACCGTCCTTCCTCCTTCTCTTAGTGAGAATAGGACCTTTATCTTTCTTCGCTTCTTTGGCTCTTGACCTATAACATAAGCAAACAAAACAAACATTAGAAAAGTCATGGCAGTTTAGGAACCGGCATACAAATCCCTAAACAAACCAATGCCGGTAAGATGGACCGGCATAATAACTTAAATATCGAGCATGCCGGTATCGTTGTACCGGCATTTTTTAGAAACAAAATTAGGTGCCGGTATTGAGCACCATTTCAGTGATGTTCCTGTATGTTTTAGGTGTAATACCGGCATTTTCGAATTGAACTAACAGATGTCGGTTTTTAAATACCGGCATTAAAGAAACCTAGAGGGAATGCCGGTACACACAATTAAGTTCCTGTGTGTTTTTAGTTGACAACCGGTATGGTATTCAACCCTAATGGTATGCCGGTAGTAAAAAATTCGATTTCTCAGAATGCAAACCGGTATGGTATTCGACCCAAATTCTATGTCGGTACCTAAACCGTCTTGGTATTCAAACCAAGATCCAATGCCGGTACTCTCTGTAACTCGACAGTTTCAGCTATTGTAGGCGATTCTAACATAAACCCATGGCTACAAATCAAGTAAAACAATCATAAATGAGTTCAAAAATCACTTACCTTCTCAGAGAAGCCATGAGTGTTTGATCATCCGGGTACGCCTCGCTTGCGTCCTCTTCTAGTTGTTGAGCAATGTTCTCGATTCTTTGTTCATGTGTTTGTTGAGCAGCCGATTTGGTTCTCGGTTTTGCTTTCGATTTGGTTCTTGGAGGCATGGTTATGTTATGTTAATCGACAAAGAAATTTTTGATTCAACGATTAATCGTCGATGAAGAATGAACGATGAGGAAGAAGATGAAGAAAATTTTTTTTTTTCAAAAACTAACCTATGCCGGTACGAATTTGAATTGGGGGATATATGATTTTGGTTATTTGATTTTATGTTTTAGTTGAAAGGGTATAACAGTCTTTTCATAATGTTTTTTAATTAATCTAAGGGCGTTTTAGTATTTTCGCCCCCAAAAAACACCCCTTAACAGCCACCTTTGGTTGGGGGAAGTAATTCATATCCCCCATTAGTTTTCATATCCCCCAATTGTGGGTTCTTTTTTAATTGATACACTCATGAGGGCCTAGCCTTCCTCATGTCCAACTTCATGTTCCTGGCAAGCAAATGCGGGCCAAACTTCATGTTCATGTGTTTTTAGTTTCGTTTTGATCATTTTTGTTATCGGTTCATTGATATATAGGTTTTTTATTCAGTTGACAGGGCAGGGAACGAGCCTTATAGCTACAAAAATCAAAGTAACAAAGAAGGTCTTATCTTTTCAACAACACCACCACAAGAATTTCCTAATTGCATCTGCGTAAGAAAAGTATGAAAAAAAGATTTAGAAAGTATGTGTTTCTAATCTCTAAAGCTAATATGTTTTTAGTTTTCGTTATTATAATCCTTTCTTTTTAATTATGTAAGTTGGAGGTATAAAGTTCTTAAAGTGGTTACACAAAGACGGAGAGGCTGCAAATTTGTTTTGAGATTATGTTAACCTGATTTTTTCAAACCATAAACATCTATATTTTCATTGGTTTTTTAATTTTGAAATCACTTTTTGTTTTAATTTTTGATTTTGTAGGTTTAGATTTATAACCTCTTTAAAAGTTATCATCAACGATTTAACTCCGAAGACAGATTTTGGCGTATTTCTAAATGTTTTGTTACATTCAGGGACACTTGAACTTGGAGGTGAACTTGGAATATATGCTCTCGCCAAACTAAGAGGTTCGTTCTCAAATAGTTTCATGTTTCATAAGGTGGGTACTGGGTAGTTTTATTATTTCTAGATATTGGTTTTGTTCCATGATAGGGTTTTGATTTTGTAGTAAAAAGGATAAACTTTTGCAGCACCGTAGTCTGTCAATGTCATATCTTGAGTAAACAAATGTTTAAGCACTCAAAGAAACCTGTATCATATTCAATAATGTTTTCTCTCTTTTTCTTTTTTTATTTAATTTTGAATTTTTAATCTTTTTAATCTTGGTTTGGTTTTTGCCTTTGAATTGCAATTTATGGAATGCGGATGAGGGATAGTCTTTTTGTTTCTGACCGACAACAGAAAACGAAATTTCGGTAGCGCAGTGGGCTTCAGTTGAGGTATTCTGTTGTGCACTTAGTTTGGCGCCTTTTTTTCTCGGATTCGCTTTCTATTTATTGTTTTTATTTTTGTGTAGCATTGTTTTCTAAGTTTTTAATTTATTGTGTGTTTAGAATTCTGTCGAACAATGTACAACCATAACGTGCAAGCCAATTCTATCACCACAAAAAAGTTAGTTTGTTAAACTCAAACAATCATTGCGAAATTCTTTGTTGTTTGTTTGGATAGCTTTGCCGGATTGGATATGGTGGAACTTTTTGTGGTGAGATGGCGATGCTTTGTCGAGATTGCTCCCGATGCATTCTTTGGAATAATAAAAGGTTGGGATTTGCTCCTTTTCATTTACTAATCTAATCTATTTTAGGTGAGATAAAATATGATGAAGTGAGATAAAATAGGATGAAATGAGATAAAATAGGATAAAGTGGGATAAAATAAGATTAAAAAGTAGTAAAGTATTCACGGATTGTACTTGGCGATAATCCAATAGTCTCGGGCGTCATTGGTAATGTCTTTGGCGTCATTGTTAATGTCTCTGGCGTTTTTGGCATGGTCGCCCGCTCTTCCATCCGACGCGCGCGTTCATCCAACTCAATGTTCAAAGCAATAGATTTGTTGATTTGAACATCCATTTTTTATGTTTGTTCATTCCATAGTGGGAGCAAAATGAACAAACTTGGAGTTTGTTCATTCCATAGGAACTACTCTTAGTCATTAGTCATTACTCCCTCCGTTCCACTTTAGATGATGTTTTAGGGTTTTTTGTATGTTCCAAAATAGATGAGAGTTTAGCTATTTACTCTAAATTCTCACTGATTTACCCCTGCTTTGGAATCACAACAAAACATTCATTGCCCTTGTTATCAGTGAGATATAATTAATCTAATTTTAGATTTTAAATTTATTCTCTATTATCTTAGGATATTTGGTCATCCCAAGTGGAATTACATGGGGATTCATAATTTATACTAGAATCTAGAAACAAAAAACTATGAGGTTTAAATTTTTAGGAAGGTATTAATATGGGCAGCTCCCATATTTGTTTAAGAAACTATGAGGTTTAAACAAAAAACTATGAGGTTTAAACAAAAAACTTTGGGTTTGCCCGTCAAGGGTGAAGTCTTAGGTTGATGAGTTCTTCTATTCGGACTATTCCTCATTGTTAAAAGCAGCTCCCAGTTGTTTTCTTAGGCTGCAATTTTGCTTAAGAAATTCATTTTACTACTAAAGTAAATTACTGTGTATTATTCTTTTTTTTTCCTGCTGTAATATGGTTACAAATTTAATTGGTTTGAAATTTAATCATTGCATCCACTGATGCTGCTTATGTTTTTGTAAATTGTATGATGTTGTTGTCATTCTCAGTTATGCAGCTTATGCTACTGAAACAACTCATGTTATATAAATGAGATTTGTAGGCTCTGTTTATGCTCTAGGCAAACTATATAGAGACCCCAATACAAACCATATATGCAAAATAAAACTTAAATTAGTCTTAAACTCAAATTACTCAATAACTTGATGTTGACATACAAACTGAAATGATCTTTAATAAAGATGAGAACACAAAAATGGATTAACTTACAATACAAAAATAAATCCTCAAAACCCAAGAACGCAGAATGTAAAAGAGACTGATCAATAGAAAATTCTCATTGCTAAATTGAAGTCCGCCGATAAAGTCGTTTGAAATTCTTTTATGAAAGAGGAGGATATGCACCAATTTGGTTGACGAGAAATAGATCTCAACTAGAAAAGATTCTAAAGAAAACGGTGAAACTATCATAGTTTTCGGAGAGGAAAAATCATTGTGTGGAAGTTGTTGATGGCTGTGTATTTTTGATGTTTCTGCTTCCATTGATGGATCATGAACAAGAGAGTTTGCTTGTGTTGAGTTTTAGGGTTAGGCTTTGGATTCAGTTTCTCTCTATGCAGCAACTAGTTGTAGGCAGCGAAGAAACAAGGGCAACTATTCTAGTTATAAAGGTTTAGAGATGTAGCTCCATATTAGGGTTAAATTGTAGTCGTAGATATGCTTTAGATTTAACGGCTCACACGAATTTTATGACTACAATAATCGCTGACTAAAGTTTGTTATAGACGGCTGTGATTTGTTTATACATACACGTGATAGGAACAAAGATTGGTGGGAAAATTTTAGGGCACACAACTCTATGAAAGTTTATGGCCTCGTGTTAAAGGGCATACGTACCTGTAAGAGCACCCAAAATCAAACTGTCGCTTGGAGAGAGATTGGATAACTTTGCACTGCATTTTTTTTTTTTTTTGATCGGTCAAGAGAAATTTCATTGATTAAGAGGGGTACCTCAACACAATAAAAACAACCGGAAAAAAAAAAAAAAACGATTTGAGAATTGGTTTATGGGTTCAATTTTTGTTAGTACAGTACTCATTATGATCCATTGCACTGCCACCAATCATGAAACGGTTCAATTTTTCAAATGTTAAGACTCACTTGTTCAAAGCAACCTTCCAAGTCCTTTTGTTACTGCGCCGTCGGAATATAACTACATCAAATTTCATTTATTGTGCTTTTTTTCCTTATTAAAAACCTATCATCTGTAACTTATTTTTGGACATACATCAGAGTACTAACCAAGACCCCGACTTTTCTTATCATAGTTTTATCCAAATTTAAGAGATTAGTAGACCTGTTAGGTTAATGCTTAGTATGAGTTAGCCGAAGAAGAAATTTGTCATTGCTTTCTGTTGAATTACATGGGCCGTCCCTTTTGGATTATATCCATTGGGTTAATTCTTTGGGCCTCTTGTTCTACAATGGGGGTTCTTACCCTCGATAAGGGCACCCTTTAGGGTTTAGGATGTACGTACTACCTATAAATAAACCAACTACACAGAAAACCACTACTCTCCAACTATTACACCAATCTCCAACTATTACACTAAACGCAGCCGACTTCGTCTCTATGGTTTCCGATTTCTAATCCTCGAAAACTCTTTCATTTTGATTTTTTCTGGTTTATACAGAATGGATTACTGGGATGATCTTCGTAATCTATCTACACGTACGAATCAAAGAAAACCAAACGCATTATGATTTTTCCTCTCGAATATTTCTGGTCAGGATATTGATTTACTCAAAGTGTTCGTAGTGAAGTAAGTCAAGACCAGGTTATTCAGGAACTTGTTCTTATCCAGATTTCTAGGGTTAATTTAACTTGTATCACAAACCTAATTTGTGGAATTCCGATTCTGTATGTTTAATTTTACTATTCTAAGAAAATATAAGACTCCTCTTCTTAATGTTAGATTGATTTTGGGTTCTTTGTTATATTGGCTTCTGAATTATGATTGTAAATGGATTACAACTCCTACTAGAAAAACAAAAAAGTTTAGTTTATTTGAAGATTAGATTTTGATGGCCTATATTGTATATATAATTTGAGTAGAAATTGCTGGCCTCACAGTGAAAGTTAGGCCAAAAGCTTGAATTCTAGAGCTCCTGGCCCCCTACCAATAGAAATTGAGGATTTGAGAATTTTTCGGGATACGTACGTGGTGAACTCCAGATATTAAACCTATTCGCAGAACCAAACCCATACCCTAATTCGTGAGATCGAAAGTAAAACCCTAATCTTCCATTTCCCTCTGCCTATTCTCCTTCGTTTTTACTGCACAAAGAAACGTCTGCTGCCTCTTTTCTTCTCCCTATTATTTTCTTCTTCTTTTTTTGGTTTTTACAACAACATCCAAACCTGTTTTTAGCTTTCTTCTTTATTTTCTTTTCAGGAACATGCGTAGAGAACAAAGGAAACGTCGGTCGGTCATATGATATGATTTGATTTATCTCTTTTTATAACCAGGTAAACTTGCAGAAAACTTGCAGATGTATACTCATCTTGAATCGTATTTGCTGAGTTATGGAATCAATTAATGAATCAACTTATATCTAGTGAGTCCTTATGTTAGTGGTATCCCCAATTTATTTGCTTAGATTTTATCGACCAATCTTCGAGTCTAGAGTTTGGTCTTCTATAACCATATCTCAATTGAGTTCGAACTGCAAAACCAAACCTAAGTTTGTTTGATTTGATGTTAAGACGTGGCTATTTTGATGGAACATTTTAATGAGCAAATCTCAGTTGGATTAGTAATGGAAAAAGATGAGTGACTTAAAAATAGTGGTAAACTCCAGATTAGCTCACCGTAGAAGTACAATCCAACTGTTGAATGCACATTCAAAGCCTAATTGATGTCATCAGTTTATGATATATATAAAACATGTATTGATAAATGTACTGACTATTTTTGTCATTTATTTTTTGCTTTACAGATTGGTGATAAATGTGCAGGAGATGTAAGAGTACTAGCAACAAGAGTATTCATACCAAATCTATATAAACGTTGCTTGATAAATGGGTAATGACTCAAAAAAAAATTGGAACATTTTTTATAGTGTTTATAGTTGTGCGATTTAGTTTCTATTTCATTACTTCAGTCACCGCTTTAATTTCTATGTTTAGATTCGCATCGATCGGTATTTCTATTTGATCATGTTTCTTGAATGTGCTCAGCCGAGAAAATTTCAAGGGTTGGAGAAAGGTCACAAGGCCTTTAATTTAGTTTTTTTTTTTTGCATGAATTATTGATTAATGGGTTCTTTGTATTCTTACATTCTTGATCTTTCACTCAAAATTCTTATATGGCAATGGGTTGAGAAGTATATTCTTGCTCTTTCACTCAAAATTCTTATATGGCAATGGGTTGAGAAGTAAATTTTTGCTCTCTTACACAAAATTCTTAGATTACAATGGGTTTAGAAGAAGATATGATACAATCTCACATGGGTGATGCTCTATACGGTTGTAGAAGAAGAATGGCTGTTAACCGAATTGGATTATTTTATGTACATCTAATATACGCTGTTTTGAGAAGCATTGATATTAGATGCATAGATACCATCTCAATATCACAGTAATCAATTATCCATTTGTCCTGGGTTTTGTAGGTTTCTGTGCTGTGATACTATTATAATTTATGTGTTTCAAGGAAATTAGGCCGTCTCTTAGACTCGCTAAGCTTTATGTGGCTTTGAGATGGTGTTTGAGTTCGTAAGTTCAGATCTCAGATTCTAAAATGTTATCAAATTCGTCATAACTTACATGGTCAGTATGGTTGGCATCGGAAAAATCCAATCACTTCTTATATAAGATCGGGGCAATTGTATGTGCATTTGGTCATTACAATGGCAAAATATCTCTGATCGATGGTAACCAAAATTGGAAATATAGATTAACTAAACAATAAGTTGTCCAATGTACATCTGAAGACAATAAGGAGATTGAATGGGTTATAGTGCTTTACAGGTGTTATACGCATTTTTTATAACCTGCTTTTTTTTTAATGTTGACGCATTTGTTTCCATAAATCATATAAGTGAATTAATTGGACCCTTAGTATGAAAATTGTTCATCTGATTAGGTCATTTAGTATCGTTTGGGGAGCTAATGAGGACGAAGTGTTGTGAATTCGTTTCTTCTTATATGCTACCTCAGTTGTTTTTTCTTCTTTGATTGCTCAAACCAACTGAATTTTGTTTTGCAGCTGTCTAAAATCATACAAGAAGTTGTGGTCGATGAAATTGATATAAGGAATATAGCATGCTTGATTAATAGGGAGGGAGCCGTATTTTTTGGGAAAGGAATGTTGCGCACTATGTTTGCGTCTCTTCAAGTGGACTCTATTCTAGCTGTATAGTTTTTGCCTGTTTTATCTTTTATGTTTACATTATCAAATATTGTCGAAACCTTGATTTTAACCTCTTACTTTCATATTCGATTCAAAAACTAACATACTAACATATTATTAACTTTAGGGCATTCGAGCTGTCACGGGTGCCAAGGGATGCTTTCTCATTATCAAGGTAGTGTAACAATTGAAAATTACCCTGTAAGCGTTACGACATTCATGAATAAATTATAAATTTTCAAATTGTTAGTGACGTTGATACAACTTTTCTGCATATTTAATTACTGATCTTTCTATCAAGTTTGATACGCTTTACCCAAAGTGACATTTGAAAGTAAAAGGTGCATATATAATGTTGTAGACCCTCGGTGTTATTGTTGTCATTTATTCACCGACAAAATTGTAATGGTGCTCAGGGCCGGCCCCATAGGGGAATCAGGGAAAGGCCCGGTTAGGGCAAACAAGGCCCGAAAGCACAAAGCTAGTTTGACATAGGGGGTATTCATAAAAAAAATTGTACTTATGGATTTATTGAAGAAACTATATAAATATTTGGGGCAGACGTTTCAATTAGCATAAATATTTGAGGACTCATGAATCTTGCTTAAACTTTAAACTCGTCAAACTGTTTTGGAGTTTTTAACAGACGCCTATTTTTCTCTTTTCCCTTTTCTTTTGAAGCCTAAAACGATAGGAGAAAGGTGAATCTCTGTCCTCTTGCTTTCTATGAGTCTTAATCATTGATATTGAATCATATGACCTCAATAATATGATTTCATTTCATTTCCCCCTTTTTCTATTTCTAAATATTTCACTTAGTAGTTAGGGTTTATATTTTGGTTAGAAGATGTTGGTCTTTTTGATCAATCTAATTATGTTCGCATAATTAATTCAATAATTGTTTAGGGCTTAACCTATTAAGTGTGTTCAATTCGTTGATTTGGGTGTTTTTTTTTTTTTTTTTTTTTGATTAGAATTTAGAGTTTTGGGGTTTTGGTGTAATTGTAATTTAATTTGATGATTGATTAAGTTGGGTGGTTCGAATTAGAGTCTGCAGCATGATTAGGCTAGATTATTTTAAGCATTTTAACATAGTTTGGGGTGTTCAATTTACTGAACATTTGGATTAGGTTAAGAAACTATGCCTTTGTTTGTTGTTGTCAGCTGTGAGAAGATATTTTTACAATTTTCAGAAAGTGTTAAAGCAATTAGAATTTCCATTTTTCTAGGATTGATTTAATATTTTTACTTTCAATGTACATTTTTTCTCATAGTTGTTGCACCATATTCCGTAGTTGTCACTGTAATTGTATTCACGAAAAGGACACTTGCCGGACGACTTAAAGAAACCAGTTGAGGTATTACATTATTTGCAGAACTTGAAGCTTGTTATCCCAATGCTTGGGTTGCTTATAGAATTTTGCTTACCGTCCTCGTTACCGTGGCCGTTGTAAAGAAGTTTCTCCAAACTGAAACTAATTAAATCTTATCTTCGGTCCTCAATGTTGCAAGAAAGATTGAATGGCTTGGCTATGATAGCTATTGAAATAGCCATAGCTGAAAAAATGGATTATAAGTCTATCATTAGAGTGTTTGCGTCTAAGAAAGCGCGAAGAGTGAAAGCATTTCAACGAGCTCTGTAAGATTTATGTTTAAAATCTATATAACAATATAATTATCTTTTATTATTATTAGATTTGTGTAAAAAAAAAAAATTTAAGGGGCATAATTTTTTTTTTTTGGTTCAGGGCAAAAAAAGTTCAGAACGGCCCCGTGGTGCTACATTGGTTGGGCGGTTGAGCAAGTAATTCCTTATGAATGGAGTGGATACGCTCGCTCGGTTCAATTTTGTGAGGTAAATCGAGATGGAAAATAAGCTTACCGTTAAAAATGGTACACATTTAAATTGGTTGTTGGAACCATTTTGTTAACCTCGTTTGTGTCTTCTCCGATAATATAGACTATAGGAAATGTACGAGAATGAATCTGTCTTCCATTGTGCGGTAAGGTTCGAGTTACAGCCCAAGGAAGTGACAATTATCTCGAAAGTCCTCAAAAGTGACGGTGATACGATAAATTCTATCATTGCACTATTTCGTAGACACTCTATAGATATCTATCATCCTACCTCTGTAAAAATTCATCGCAATTATGTGATAACTCGATTGACATTTGTTGTTTGTTTTGTAGGAAAGCGGGATTGGTATGCTAATGGCTGCGGCAACGTAAGGCCATTTTTGCTAGCTTTCAATTTTTCCTCAACGCCCAAGGGCGCCTTATGTTAATACAATACAGGTTATGAGAGGAAATAAATAAGAAAATAAAGATGAAGGTAATATTTAAATATCTTATAATTCGTATACGAACACCATTGTGTGGCTATTCGTTATGGTGTATGTTGTTAATATGCATCGGTGGTCTTATAGATACTATCCAACTCTCTTTTTAAGGTTTTTGACTATCCAACTATCTTTTGTAAGGTTTTTTTCAATACATCATAATCCTTCTTATAGGTAAAGAGAAGGATGTATGTATGTCTTGGTAGGTTTTGAGTGGACATATAAACCATCCTTTTTGTACTCCTTTCAAAGAAATTTAAATGCTCATAAGGGACAAGTTCTTTCTTTGATTATGATTTCTTTCGCAATTCCTTTGTCATATGCAATTTATTGTGAATAAATTGATGATTCATTTCTCAGAAGGTGATATGGAGGTTTGTCCTTGGGAATCCATTGAAAAATCTTCATCTTTAAAAGGTCGACGAAAGTCAAAGGGATGCCTTAATTTGTTGGGTTATATTTGAAATAAAATCAAAAACGGTGATGGGGTCGCATGAGTTTACAACTCTATAAACACAACATTAAACCATTATCATTACTTTGCTATTGTTTCCTTAAATTTGTTTTATTCTTTTTTTTTAGACTAGCAAAATTTTATGGTGATGAATGTTATATATAAAATGATTTTGTTCTGTGTTTAGATATAGGAGGTCGCAGAATTAGAGCCCGTGCAACGCACGGGCCCGACACCTAGTAAGAATTAAATGCCGTAATACTAGCACTTGATTCTACATTCCTTGAATAAATTGTATTGCACAATTATCTATCCATTTTACTTGCTAAGCTATCTGTATTCTGTATGATCATTTTCTTACGGTTGTGGTGCAATTCTTATTGAGATTAACTCCATTGTATTTTTGTTATGAAGGATTCTGTAAGCAGATTAAATTGTTGCACAAGTCGACTAGATCTCCCAGATGATGACGAAGGCAAGATAGACAAACAAGTAAAGACGCACCCTCATATCGTAGAATGTGAAGTATATGGTTTGCAAAAACAACTTACTTTGAATGTGAAGTATTTGGAACTCACTCATTAAAACAACTAAACATTACCCAACAAATGAAACCAACCACAGCCAAAATCATAATCCTTTTTTTTTTAAAAAATTGTGAAAAGAGAAGATGAACTATGAAAGTCTCCATTTTCTATTTTACAAATGAATTTTTTGGACTCTTCGTCCATTTACTTACCTATATCATCGTTAATCATGTGGATTGTTGCTGCTATGTTCCTTTGAGTTAGTAAATCTCTAGGTGCAAATGGAAATCGAGTATCATATATTGTTGGTGCAAATTTGAAGGAAAGTGCCTTAAAATCCACCCATACAAAACACCTTGTATACAAACAAATCTAAAGATCTATGAATGAGTTTACACTGTAATTAATATTCTACGAAAGACAACGAGAATTTAAAGTAAAACTGAATTTAATTATAAATTTCACAATCAAAGAGCTGCATAATGAATTTCAGTCTACCAAAGCGGATAAACATGGATCGGTGTCCTTCTAGTTCTAGATGATGACTTGGATTATCAAGTTGACAGTTTCAGATCTGTCTCTTCCTCAAATTCTGTATTTTCTTCTGATTCATCTTAAGATAAGGTATTGATTAAAGATGAAAGCTCAAAGAAGTATGTCCAAAGAAAAAGTCTTAAAGATGAGCCGGTAACTATGAGAGGATAAGTCATTATGACATTAATCAAAGATGATTGTTGTTGTTGTGTATTCCGGGGTGATTCTCGTTCAACACCAAAAACCCTTTCAAAAAAAAAAAAAAAAAAAAAAAAAAAAAAAAAAAGAGAATTTTTTGGCTGAAGAAGAAGACTAGATCTAAGACTAGTTCTTTTGTTAAGGTAGAGGTAGCGGTGAAAGAGGCACTTACATCAGTTAAAGGAGGTTTATATATGTCTCGGTTCAGTTTTACAAAAACCCTAGTTACTTACTCCGAACCTGGGCCAACATCTATAACCCGAGCCCATTTAGTCCCAGCGCACAAATTGGATTCCCAAAATCAAAAGCATACTAAAATTAAACACTGGTTCTTGTAGATGTGAAACGCAAGAGATGTCTGTATGTTGGCATGTTGCTCTCCGGGACTCTGTTTGAAATTTAAAAAGTCATTACCTCTAGGTTTTGTGTTTTCATCCGACTAGCCTTGTTACAAATACATCATATGGGTTTGTGCTTTGACAGGAACTTCCAAACACTAGAGTCCATCCGGGTAATCCCTACATTTGTATACTCGCCCCTTGACAAGAATTTTCTATGAAATTTATCAAATATATACATCATATGGGTCTAGTTTTGTTGTATGCCGTAGATAATGAGATTCAATGAAAGTGAGTTCACGGCTTGTGTGCATTTTAATAATATATTCTCTTTGAACGATCAAAATAATTAAAAGTGAATTCAGCGCAATGCTATTGCTAATGCAGTTTCCTCCACAAAAGAAGCACGAATGCAACCATATGCTGTTGGAAACAAAGCACAAAAAACATATTAATGAATCTCAAACAGCTGAGTCGCGGACTAGGTCGCTATCTTTAAGGTGTTTCGCGACTCGCCTCTTGATTGTGTGCTAGCGTCGATTCTTGTCGAAAACCCTATGGGATAAAACAGCTGATACTCTCTTGTTCGATTTCTCTGCACTATGAGAAATCAAACTAACAAATACTCTCTCTAACACTTGCTCAGTACTCAAAATATATTAAAAACTAAATTGTTTTTCATCTTCTCCAAAAACTGTCTTTTTATAACTCAGAAATTAATCAATACGGTTTTAATGAGAATAAATCAGGCTTTAATGCACACTTAAAAATCCTCTCGCCAGTTACAAACAAAACGGTCAGAATATAACTACTCAATTAATACAATCAAGGGATATTTAATGTTTGGTACCCAGCAAATGACCAACACATTGCTTTGGTACCCAACATTTGAAAATTTAAGGGTTGGTACATGGACCAGTCATTGACCGTCAAGTCAATGCATTGACTTAACTAACCTACAATTTCCGTAACAGACCATATCTTATTATCATATTAGCCTTAAAAACTATAACAATGACCATGTATGTCCTAACGTCCGGTTATAGCGGTTATACGTGTCTGAATCTGAACAGGGCACCCAAATAAATGGCCACGATTATTCCATCTTTAATCAAACCCTAAAACCTTTTTTTATTTCAGCTTCTTCTCGTCTGTCTGCAACTTCACGAACGGAGAAAAAAAGAAGACTCCTCGTCACTTCGCGAACCAGTTACAAATGCCTCTTTTCTACGTCTACAGTTAATTTCTCAACTAATTCTATTGTTCTTAATTCCGGTCTAACTCTAACCTTTGATTTCTAACGCTAACCTTTGATTTCATTAGTCCGACCGAGCAAAGCGAGGGAGGACTTCATATATGGTGACTTTGTGTCAATGTGAAGCGTGACATTTTTTTCCAATTAGACACAAAAGATTGGATTTGGTTCAACGATGAAAGGACGACACTGCCCCTCCAAATCAAAATTTTCTTTTTTTCATTTAGATATTTTCGTAAATAAACCCAAAAGGAAGGGCACTAAGGTATTAGACATTTTCGTAAATAAACAAAAGAGGAAGGGCAGTAAGATATTAGACATTTTCGTAAATAAACCAAAAAGGAAGGGCAACTAGATATAAGAGCCAAATTTTATTATAATTCCTTATATATCATATTTCTTTAGGGGTATAATTGACAACCAAATTTTAATATAACATATCTAAAAATCCGTGCCTTGGAATTTTACAAATTTTATCTCGTTGGAAAGGTTTTAAAAAAATCTACGGGATGAGTATAAACAACAATATAAAATTTAGAGTTTTTACGAAAAATTTGGAAAAATATTTATCATTTTAGGCACAATTTTGAAAATAAAATGGAGATCCATTGTGCAAACTACCACAAAATGATACATAATACTTTATGTAACCATATTTTGGTTTTATGCATCAACTAATTTTCTTTTGCAACTAATAAAACGATATATACTCTCTTCGTTTCAAGAAAAATGATATTTTCACTTTAGCCATAAATTTTCTTTTACAGTCCAATTACTTGAAGTGTTTCCTTTTTTTCTTCTACTCGGCCTTCCCACCGTGGCGGTGGTCATCTAGTATATAATAACTTAGATCTCTAATTCATAGCATGAAGAAGAACAATGTAAGTTTCGGGAAATTATTAATTTTATCTTTCCTCATTTTATCGAATGTAAATGTAAATTAATTCATATTTGTTATTGATAATGATTTTTATGGGAAATTAAGTTGAAGTTTGGATGATTGATTTGTTGATTGAGTTGGAAAAGGGGATTGATTGAATTTTAGTTGGATTTGGGTTTTGATTCGTTAATAGGCTTTTGAAATTAAGTATGAATATGTGAAATTAGGGATGGGTTTTATCTGAAAATCATTTACTTGATTGTGGTGGTGGTGGTGGTAGTGGTGAGTGTTGCTGGTTGTGGTAAAAGAGATGAATGGAAACTGTTCGGTGAAGGTTTTTTGTTGGTGTAGTTGGAGCTCTACACCGACTTTGATCGAAAGATGTTGCTCATTTTCTTCAAAGAAATTAGAGTCATATGATGTATTGAATTGTTGATTAGGCATATGAAATTCTTTTTTTTTTTTTTTTGATCAGTAAAGCGAAAATTCCATTGATCAAAAAAAGGGAGTACAAAAGAATTGTACCACCCAAGAAGAATACACCAAAGAGCCACAAAAGAAAAGAAAAGAAACAAAACAAGAGAAGCAGAAAAGAAAGAAGAGAAAGCAAACTAAAAGGCACTACCTAAGGGGTTGAAAATACATCAATCCCCGAGTTGTTGATAATAGAATCAAAAGAAACCTCTTTGGAATTCAACAAAGCATAAAGCCCATGAAAAAAACAAGTATTTAGCTTTGGCAATAACTCCCGTGAAGCTCCATTTTCTTGTCCGAGAAAACTCTAGCATTTCTTTCCAACCAAATGGACCAAACAATCATAGCAGGTATCATTTCCCATAACTTCTTCTCGCGACTTTGACAAATCCTTAGCCCGCCAAGTATCCAAATGAGAGACTTTATCGAGGAAGGAAGGTCATAAGAAGATTGAATCTCATTCTTAAAATAATTCCACATTCCTTGAGCAAAACCACAATGAATAAACAAATGATCCGTAGTTTCTATGTCTCCACAAAACACACACTCACCAAAGAGTTTCCATACCCTCGTCTAAGAAAATCTTTAGTCTAATTCTATTTTGAAACACACACCACATGAAGAAAGCAATTTTAGGAGGATATTTCTCCCCAAATGTTCTTGAAGCTATGACTATCAGGGCAAGACATATCTTGATGAATATCTTCATAACAAGATTTGTGAAGAAAACTTCTTGTGCTTGTTGAGTTTCCAACTCGATTTCATCTTCATCGACCAAACTAAATTCACCACACTAAGCTTAGCCTTTATAATCTCTAATCGAGCTCTCGAAAGCTGCGTCAAGCCTGTTTGGAATTTCCAAATTCCAATTAGAAGAGCTAACGAGACCCATTACTAACTGAAAATAAATTTTCCTTTAGAACGAGCTTTGTTGTAGATATTAGGAAATTCAGACTTCATATCTCGTCGAACAGCCAACAATCTTCCCAAAATCTAACCTTGGACCCTCTATTAACTTTAAAAGTAATATTACCTTCGAAAATTGGTTTTCTAGCCATAACTCCTTTCCATATTGAGACCCCATAAGTACCTTTTGGCCGATTAGAAAGAAAAGGTTGCTGACTTGTGCCATACTTTTCACTTATGATCTTTCTCCAAAGCATGTCATCCTCCAGCGCAAATCTCCATAACCACTTCACTAACAAAGCATCATTCATATGCCTTAAACTCTTAATCCCAAGACCGCCGTTCCTTTTTTTCTTAGTCAATCGAGGCCACTTAAATAGATGAATCTTCTTCTTACGATGCTTCCCATCAGAGAGAAAATCTCTCATGATTTTCTCAATCTTATTAGCCACGAAACAGGGGATCTCAAATAACGACATGAAGTAAATAGGTACACTAGCTAACACACTATTAATTAACGTAATTTTACCCCCTAAAGAGATTAGATTTATTCCAATACGATAATCTTTGAGTGCACTTATCTATGACTCTATTCCATTTCCTTGTACCTTTATACCTATCCCCGTAGGTAAACCCAAGTAAGAAGTGGGAAGAGAATCACTAAGACACCCCCAATAAAGAAGAAAATCGACTCATATCACCATTAAAAGCCACATGACATACAACTTGCTTTTCGCAGTTAATTTTAAGGCCGAGACAAAAGCTCAAAACCTAGTAAGATCAACCTCAAATGTTTCCAACCGATCTACATTGGCATCCCAGAAGAATAGAGAATCATCGGCGAATTGAAGATGGGTGATAGAAGTACCATTGTCTTTGACACTAAAACCGTTAATATGACCTTCTTCTTTAGCTTTCAACATTAATAAGGAAAGAATTTCAGCAACGATAAGAAATAAAAAAGGAGAGGGGATCACCTTGGCGTATTCCTTTTTTACTTGTGAAGTAGCCCTCTGCACTTCCATTGATAAGAATCGAGAAACGAACTCTTTGCACACAAATCATAATGCATTTTATCCAATTTTCACCAAAACCCATTCTAACCATAGCTTCTCTTAAAAAAATCCCACCTACATTGTCGAACGCTTTTCGAAATCAATTTTACAAAGAAGACCAGAGCTTTCCGGATTTCATTCTCGAATCTATTAATTCATTAGCGATCAAGACCCCATCGAGAATTTGTCTTTGTTTGATAAAAGTCGATTGTTGTTGAGATATGATCTTAGGCAATACTTGTTTTAAACGATCTTGCGTAACCTTAGCTATAATCTTATACGCCCCGTTAACCAAACTTATAGGCCTCAAGTTAGAAATTTCTCAATCGTATCCTTTTTAGTATCAAAGCAACAAACGTGTTCTTGAATCTCGAGTCCTAACCCTGTCTCTTGAAACTCCTGAATAACCTTCATAAAATCTAATTTAATGATATCCCAGGCTTTTAGAAAGAACAAAATTTGAAAACCATCTCGGCCCCGGAGCCTTAGTTTTCCCCGTGGCTTTGATAGCATCCAAAACTTTGTCTCTCGAAATTGATTTCTCCAAAAATGCTTCATATCTTCATCTATCTTGTTAAAATGTAAATCACCCATAACTGGTCTCGCCGAGAGGTTTATCTTGAAAAATCTTCTTAAAGTGATTGACAATTCCAGCTTTGATTTCTTATCATCTTGAGTCATTCTACCATCGACTTTGATTTTATTGATGTGATTTCGTCTTCTTCTATCGACATAACCTTGTGGAACAATTTCGTATTCTTATCATTATTTTGAATGAAATCCACCCCTACTTCTGGCCCTCCATTTATCACCCACCAAACCAATAGTGCTACCATATTCCCGCTTTGAGCCAAAACTCTTTTGTCCCATTGATCCGCACTCAAACCACCATTAGCTTCCTCCTCCATATCCAATTGCATAAATTCCTCTTCCAAATCTTCTAGCTTCCTGTCAATATCCCCAAATTCAATCTTGCTCCAGTCTTAAGTTTAAATTTCAACATTTGAATCTTCTTAGCAAAAACATAACCCGCAGAACCTTTAAATTTCTTATTC